>CM043018.1:17337599-17400737 GCA_023690525.1 Holotrichia oblita | reverse complement strand
AACTTCGCATTTTATCTTATATTCATCAGAAAATCATCAGCATATGAATGTCTTGAAGAAATTAACACTTGGATGGAGGAGCATCAATTGACGCTTGCGCCAGAAGCTGTTGTAACAAAAGGGGGAAGAACCGCGGTTGAGGATAGTACTAAAGAAGACCGTCAAGGACTTCGGCGTCATAATCGATGAGAAGGGGAACTATGGACCGCATATACGCACGATAGTAGATAGAGCCGAATAAAAATTGCCAAAATTACGATTGATTAGAAATAATGGAGAGTGGGTGAATTGTAGCCATCGAGAAGTTAACTACCACTTGACATAGGTTCTCACTTCCCAAGGTCACTATAGACACTATGCAAAACGGTTTGGAAAAAATTTGTCAGACGAGTGTATACATTGTGGAGCAACAGCCATGGCTGAGCACACAATTTTTGAGTGTAACAGATGGAAGGATCTTAGGGAAACAGCCTATAGATTGACCGGTTCACTGACAACGAACATAATAATAAACATCATGATAACCACGAGGAAGAACTGGAGTGTGATAGACAGGTATCATGAAGCGAAACGAGAGCGAGGAGTTCAAAAGGCAGTCGAACAGACACAACTCTGGAATATAGACAACAGACATGCGTCGACTGATGAAGATGCTCTTTTACCAACACCATCTGGTGGACGGAGGATATAGAGAAAAAACTTGGCAAACAAACAAGAAAACGTAGCCCGGACTTCACCTGAAATTATACCATGAATGGCGGTTCCAGGAGGGGAAATGTGGGGCGGTTCTGATGGCCCTCTTGTCGGGTCTTTAGACCCTCTACATCCGCCGCAAAAAAAATTAACAAAGCATCTAAAAAGAATTTGTGAAAGAAATATCTGTGAAGAGAAAATATGTTTACGAGTGGTTCAAAAAGTTTTTTTTTCTGGCAAGAAAGAAACCAAAAACCCACAATACTCCCCTGTAGACTATAGACATTCTGTTTGAAACTTTATGAACATGTGCTGTGTTGCAAAGTGTTTATTTTGAAGGCTAATCAAAATCATTTTTTGGTATCATTTATTTCTTCTAGTCTCTGAATTTTTAGACATGCTTTGAAGAAATTCTTAAGAATATTCCCTCATCTTTCTGCTTTGCTTTGGAGTTCATTGTCACAGGATCACTAACGGCGATTCGATAAGCCCCTTCCCAAAATTGCAAAAATCGCTCGATCAACAAAAAAATGTGTTGCATTTGGGACTTAAAAAATCCAAACGTCATCATTGATGCTTTGTGCATCAACGATGCACCTAAAATGAATGATTGTTTGGTGCGGATTTGAGCACGGTGGCAACATTGGGCTATTTCTCTTCAAAAATGAGGAAGCAGCCGCCATTACGATCAATGGCGACTATTATAGTGGCGTTTTCAACGATTTTTTATTTCAACAACTTGGAGAGAATGACATGGACGACGTTTGGCTTCACCAGGACGGTGCTACTTACCGCACAGTATGTTGTGTTATAACTGAGCTTTTGGGAACCGTTTTCGAAAATTCTGTCAATTGGCTGTCAGCTGTAATTTGAGCCAATTAGATTGTTCTTTGCGAGGAGTCGTTAAAGAGAAATATTACGCTAACCATCCAGAGACGATTGAAGCCTTGAAACAGAAAATCGAAGTTGCCATTCATAAAATTCAAGCCCAAACAATCGAAAAAGTACTTGATAATTGGGTTGATCGGATATTGTACTGGTATGGCAGTCATTAAATGTAAAGTTAGATGGCCCACCCCTTAGTTTTTTGGCGATTAGGTACCTAGATATCCCTAAAATTTCATGAGAATCGGTTCAGTGATATCCATAAAAAAACTAAAAACGAAACACTTTTACACCACGAGTCTAAAAAGTAATCAAAATATAAGAATGTCCGACAGTGATATTAACGAAATTAGATTGATGCAGGATGCAAAAAAGTATTCTGATTCTCTTGAAGTTTCTGTAATCCCCATCCTGCGAACTGAATCCTTGCACCATAATCATTTGCAGTTAACTCCTGATGAACTATCATTTTATATGGATGAAATTTATTTTTCAGTATAATTCTACTCACAGACGTTTGAGACATATTCCACTGCCTAACAATATTTCTTGTGCTACAATAAGGATTTTCAATAATGCTCTGCATTGCTAAATTTTCATTTTCTTCATTGCAGAAACCCTGCCCTGCCAATGGCTACGCGCATATTGACTAACTCATTTCTACTGTAATATTGTGGCATGTTCATCAATAAAGAGCAATTAAAAAGAGCACAATTAGAACTACACTAATATTCTGACAATTGAACAATAACGTTTGGCATTTGTCAACTACATTTTTATTTCAGTGCATTCTATGATTTTTTTTTTTCATTTTCTTATAAGCATAATAATGAAAATTGGAAGACAAAATTTACAAAACAATTTTTTGCACGAGAACTAAGAGTTTTACAAAAAAAGTTATTTAGATATTTTGTTTAGAATTAAATAGCATTACGATTAAGATAAAAATGCATAGTTAATTCCATTTAAGAAATGTATATTTCCATTGTTAACTTTTTTATAGAACACCATGTATGCCATTTTTATACATAAATTGTAATTTAAAGTATGTGTCGGGCCGCACAATTTTTGTAAACAAAATTTTGAGCTTTTCCCATTAATATATTATTTGATGATGTATCCTTTGACTCAAGCTGTATACCATGACAATAAAATTTCATAAAAACATAACCTAAATAGGTAAGTACTAGAAGAGTACTAGTTCGAGATACCTTCCAGTTTCATGGAGACACAAACGAAGACGAGTATGAAATGACTGTCACTCTTCACAATAGATACGGTGAAATGTTTAGAATTCTTTGCTGGTGTAGTAGGTGGTTCTTGATAAACGACACCCACAAAAAAAAATCGAATTTAGTTGAATTTGCTGATCAGGGCGACCAATTACTTGGGTTTCCTCTTCCAATTCACCAAAGGTTGTGTTGTGCTAGGACTCTTTGCACATTATTGGTAAATTTTGACATAAACTGCCATTTAAATTTCCGTTTAAAAAGTAGGAGCTAACAATACATTTGCCAATGGTCCTCGCTCCGCCCTCTCCCTCCTTTCCTCCCTACATTAATTGATCACAGTCTTGTCGATCAATCTGCCTAAAATGTTGCAAAATTCGAGATATTGTTCAAAAACGAACAAGAGTTTCAGGTAACAAGATATGTCTTTCAAAATGATTTGAACGATCACCAACGACAGCTTGTTGACCAATAGAATTTGAAGAGTTCTTCTGACATTCTCATAATATGAAAATTATTTCTACGAGCTCTTTTTAGTTGTACGCCATGGCAAAAATAACACTTGACTATAAACAATTCAAATAAATAATAATGTGAATAAGCTAACAATGGTTAAAACTTTTACTTTATTAAAGTACATAGATTTCTTGTTGACACTTTAATGTCAATAAATTATTTTTCAAGGTCTACTGTGCCCGTACTATTGAAATAACGATTTTTGTATTAGGTATGATGGTTGGTGTCAATCAAAATTGGATAAAGGATATATTTTATATTTCTTTATCACTGAAACTTTTCTTTACATAACTTATACGCAAGCAATTTAATAAATTGATTTGAGATTTATTATTAAAATACAACAGAATTGTTTTAATTCATTTTATTTTCCATTACGTTCAAACCACGTTCAAAATACACTAATAGAATCTAAACAAGTTGACACTCACTGCATATATACATATTAACGTTACGCGTGTGTGTGCATGTGAAGGTTTTGTCTGGTTGATGTTTCAGAAATTCCAATAAATCTTTCAGAGCATCGAGCCTTAAATTTTTCCGAGTCTCTCAATATTTCAAGTTTGTTTGATGGGTGCCAGAATATATAAACCAGACGCCTCTCTCCTGTAACATAGCTTAGCGCTGTTCTATGTATATGTTGTTGTACGTTTAACGTTCCTTCTCCCGTATTGTAGACTGTGCCAACCCAGAACAAGACAACCCCTTCACCGTACAGCAGGCTCTCTCTACACTTTATTGGTTCAGGGATATGCCATTAACTCATTTCGTGTAGAGACCGACGTGACTAATTTGTTAACAACGGATAATTGAGAGACAAGAGAACGATTTGGGATGCGATGCGAGAGGAGGCAGGGCCGATATGTGAGGGTATATATGGCATACGTACGGATTATGTATTTTTAATGGCCGTACTACAAATAAACAGTGGAGGAGTTTTCGATTTCGTGCTTGTGTCAACTCCAATGTTTAGAAAATAAATATATGCAGACACCGTTGAATTTTATTTGATCTGTTATTGTTTGATTGTTTCCTTAACGTGATCGTTATTGTCATCTTACTACTGCACACATGCCTAATACGTAACGGTTTTAAGTAACACACAAAATGTTCGAGGAAACGGTATGAGAACTATGTCATCATTACATTATGATGATTACACTGAACAACTTGTTTAAAAAATGCATTTTTTTGTTAATTTTTTATTCTTCTAAGAATTGATTCTGGAGCATCTGTAACAAGAACCTAACAAGCATGAAAGCATTTCAATTTCCTTGATACCTTCTTTCTATTATTAATATATCCCGATACAAACGGTTACCGTGCTCGTCACTTACATCTCCGTAGTTACCAAGAAAAAATATCCAGGTCTGAGTGTAAGAAATGGATCTTTAAAGACATATTGCGACTCATTATTTGATGACGATAATATTTTCGATAAGAGTAACATAACTGTCAACTTGCTTATTTCCCAAGAAATTAGTAACCACAAGGCGAAAGTCATTTAAACCATTCTTTCAATATCTATTAAGAGTGCTGTCAAAATGTTCGCCTTTCAGAATATTTCGACCTATTGCCCAACAAAAATACCATCCTTAATTTTTGCTTCACTTAGCCAATGGAATTTCTCACGTAGACACTGAAAAGTCCTAACAAAGTTTTTTGTTAGACCCAATTTGATGTATAGTCTACCAAAGACATATATTGTACATTATCTTGAAAAAACATTAGATTGTCGAACAGGCCAGTCTTGTCGTCTGTAATGAAGTATTTCTGCCTGACTGTCCCATTCACACACAAAAAAGCAGCAGAACATGGTATAGCCTAGCTGCAACCCAAGTAAGAATGCAATAACCTTCAACTCACCACAGATCTTCCATTGATGCTCATCTTATTTTGTGCTTGTCAATAGATGCTTCATATTGTTGTATGATTCTTCCATGTGAACGGCATATTCAACAGCAACAGATGGTAGAATATTTCCGATTTGCAATACTACTGCCTTTAACTTCAATATTGAATTGTCTATAAACAATTTCCATTCCTCTGGCTTACATTATATATGTAAAGTTGACAATAAACCGTTAATGTTATTGTAGAAAACCAAATTATCTTCCATGACAAAAAATGGTACTTGGCTTTTATGGTGTTTACAAAACACATCTCCTCTCCCCAGAGTGTTGGTCCTAATCGCTCTGCGCCGGTACGAGGACGAAGGGAATCAAATATGAACCGGACTTCGGTTTTAAAACATTTATTGGTACAAACCAAATATTTTTCTATATAATATCGTCTTTTTCCCATCAAATCGGAAGTTTTTTAATACCGCCATCAAAGAATGAATATCGTCATGTCAGTAACCAATTGCGCACGAACTTTTCTACACCTTCAACATCGTTAAACTGGTGAGCTCCCAGCTCTCCTTTGAGTGGCCCAAACATGTCGTAATCACACGGTGACAGATCAGGACTGTAGAGCGAATATTACAGTGTTTCCCAATAAATTTTCAACTTTTCTTGAGTCAATACAGCTGTGTATGGCTGAGCATAATCGCACTTTCAATAGGCATACGTCGTCTTTTTTGTCGTTAGGCCAGTTTTACTTCACCAAACAGTTGGCAGTAGTATGCAGCATTAACTGTACGCTGTTCGTGGAGAAAATCAATGAGCAGTATGCCTTTGCAATCCCAAAAAACCGGTGCAAGACTTTTTTCAGCAGAAAGACGGGTCTTGGCTTTCAGCGGTGCTGCTTCTCCAGGTTTTCGCCACACCATGATTGCCTGCTTTGACTCCGGGGTGTCATTACAGGTGACAATGTGCTTCAACAAATCATTCACCTTTGGTCGATATCGTGGCAAAGGTCTTTCATACATGGCAAGCTTTCTGGTCGTCAAAAGTCGAGGAAGCCACCTTGCGGATACTTTTCGGTAACCCAAATCATCTGATATGATTGATTGGGCACTCCCACATGATATTCCGATGTGTACAACAATTTTCCAATGCTACTAGCTATCTCCTCTGGGGAACCGAATTGGTTTACTCCACTCTGACTTACATCGGTCTTCCCCCTCCGTCCCCTCCCAAGACAGTATAACAACAGACCTGTGGTGCCCAATGTTTGCCTTGATCCCCTATTTTGCGACCACAATAGAGCTGATATGCCTATTTTATCAGTGGAGTAATAGACAGCTTCTATGCTTATGTATACGCACAAATACAGCTGCAATATTTTTAAGGGATATTCGAGAAGGTTTCAAAATTTTCGCTGTTATTTATAAAACAGTTACAGATATTGAGGAATTTTAAAAATCACTAGATAATAATTAGGAAAGCCTACGCAAGCGTCAAAGCTTGTTTCCTCAATGAATAATGAGAAAAACAAGATTAATACCAACTTTTTTAATTATAATGGGTAAAAATATCCAAACAAAGTTAATTCTTTCTGTATTCTCCATTCCCCCATCTTCTTCCTCATGTTCATCCGCATAATGAAAATTACTTGGTAAACTAAATAATTAAAACACTAAATGATAATGTAATGGCACTACAGTAGATTTTTATCGGCATATGTACTTACGTGGGTATCGCTTTTGTGTTACCTCTCGTTATTTCAAATTAATTGATTGCTATTAAGTTAATTGATACCTACTATACAAAAATAGTGACCAATCATTTTTCGTGTATGTACTACATACATATTTGTGCATACACTGCGTTTCAATTGATTATAGACAGCACGGAACATTTCATATTTTAATTTAGCTTATCTTCCCCTACACGTATCTGGTAATACATTTCATCACAATGTCAATAGCAACATAGCAACAGCAAAGCAACATCGGAATCAAGCGAAGGAAAAAAGCTGTCCGGTATACCCGTAATTGATTCACCAACTAATAAGATTAATTAAACGGCAGTGGGAGCATTGGCTGCAATTTAAAATTAATTTAGCGCTGGAACAAACAACGCAGCTTACAATTTAAATAATTGAGTTTAACGATTGAAACACTGGAAATTTGAAACTGAAATAACTGTCGTAATTTAAAACTTTCGTCCGAAAAGTTGCCCGTTTTCCTATTTAACCTCCTACCGTATGGCCCCGACAAACATGTTGATTACCAATTCGAAAAATTAGATTCTTGTTTGTTAGCGGTAGTAGTAGTAGCCGGGAGATTAAAAAGAACTCGAACGGTAAATAAGAAGTTTCGATTAATTCAAATTACTCACCGATGCGCGAGTGCTTTAAACGGAATGAAGTTTAAGTATTTGTTCTTTCGATAAAAGTTTCAAATCAATTACATTTATCTATGAAATTAACTGGAACTACAATGGAGGAAATGAGTTGGTGGTTGTAGATATAGCGTGATCGCGCAAGTGTAAATAATCTAGGAACTGTTAGTACTGATACAAGTTCTAGATTATTGATTGTGTCATTTTTTAAATAGGTATTTATAGCTAATAATAATAAAAATGTGTTTCCTAATTAATAAATGAGACTGTAACAAATACTACATCAGTCAGACTGAGCAATAAATCAAACCATGTTGTAGAACCAAATCGAAGTTGTCGATTAGATGATTTTTCAGCACATTTCAAAAATTTGCTACAAATAAGTCTATATTTAACTTCTATAATTTTTACACAATGATGTGAGGACCAAAAGAAGCCCATGGAAGCTTTAATAACGATAATCCGACTAGAGCTTTGTTATCCGCCGAAAATTCTAAAATTTCTGATTTGCAAAAATGTACAGTGACCTTCAAAGATATCCGGACACGACTAGATAGAGAAATACCTTGCGCTCAATACTTTCTTCCAAATAGCAAGCCCAGCTTACTACCTGCATATAAACATACATACCTATAGTATAAATTAAAACATTGGAATTTAAGCTTCTGTAGCGTCAAATAGATGAAATTATTGTTCCTTATAGTAGCATTACATAAGTATAAAAATGAGCATCGTGACTATTGTGACATTTGCCTTTTTTATTATTTATACAGGTTATTATTTATACTGGTCACTATTCATACTGGTCATTATTCATATTGGTCATTATTTATACTGGTCATTATCCGTACTGGTTATTATTCATACTGGTTATTATTTATATTGGTCATTATTTATGCAGAATATTATTATTATGATTACGATTATTATTAGTACATACATTTATTGTCTTTGTACAAGGTGCATCGAATCATATACAGCGCTAGTACATAACCGTTGGCGTTGAAAGTAAGTGATCTTAAATATATTATATAGAATATATTATATATGTATAGGTATTGTATGTATAAAACTTTTAAAATTTGATCAGTTCTGACACTGACAGTTGTAGACTTTATGAAAAACAGTGACGTTTCGGATACATTTTAATCCTTCTTCAAACCTACAGTTGTGGTCAATAAAATAGGGACACAGTATATTAACGCTTGTTTTACAAATAGAAGCTGAAAAACGATTTCTTTCACCACAAATCAATCATTAACGACCAGAACAGCTTAAATGTGGAATATTTCTCTAAAAAGTTAATTATGAACAAAGTTACAAGCATTGAAGTACACATGGAAAAATTCACCCTTCCTTTCTGGTGAAAGTTGCATTAAATTTGTGTCACTAAAAGAAAGAGTATGATTTGTTCATCCAACATTCCAAATTTGGTTTGAATATCTGCAGCGGTTCCAAAGTTATGAATTTTTTACTTTACGAAATAGAGGCGAAAATCGCGTGCGACTCGCGTTACAGAGGGTTCGCGGTCATGAGCTCTAAAGTTGACCGTTTTCCAGAAAAATCAACTTGTATGTTGAAAAACATGGTCAGTTTTTTGAAATAAAAATTTTATTTTACTAAAACGTTAGAACAAGTAAGAAAAACAAACGTTAACTTCATAATTGCATAATTAAAAAATTAAAAATTTTTTTAATTAAATTTTAACACAAACTTTTTTTCAAATTTTTGGACAATCTGAAGTCTGAAGTCCTGCGCATATATTATGAAATACTCTGTATAATTATACGTGACAAATTGACTAAGTTTCTAAATAAATCTAAAAGATGGCGCTAGTAGTACAGTGCGATCAACTCAAGACGCCCTCAGCTGATCGAAAAATTATGTTGGGAACAATGAGGAATTGGTAACACGTCTCCTTGTTTTAAACACAACTGTCATTTTGTTAAAATAAAAATTTTATTTTGCTAAAAGGTTAGAACATGTAAGGAAAGCAAACGTTAACTTCATAATTGCATAATTAAAAAAAAATGATACAAAAGTTGTCTTTTTAAAATTCTCCAAACCGTAAAGGTAACGCATTTCGCACATTTCAAAGTTTGTGTAAAAAATTTTACAAATTGAATTTGTGTCGTTATTGAATGTGTGTGCGGTGTGTGTGGTTATGTTGACTGTATAATCTATTATTAATTTATTATTTGTTTTCTCTACGATAAACGGTTCCGGAGATATTTGCAAAAAACGATTTTTTTTAATTAAATTTCTACACCCTGTATCTCGAAAATGGTGCATTTTAGATGGTAAGTTGATAGAAACTTTTTTTTAAATTTTTGGACAAACTATCACATCCTGAAGTCCTGCGCATATATTATGAAACACCCTGTATAAAGGCGAGATTCAAAATGATTGTCAGAAGAAAAAAACTGTTTTTCGCGAACATTTACCTATACTTATTACTATTTTAATGAGTGAAGTGATCTAGATAAAAATTTCAAACATTTATTTAATTTTCTTGATATTTTGACATTGGCGCTCCATACAAAGTTTCTACAGTAGGTACAGGAATTATCACCATAACATGCAGAGTCAATCATTTTTCTTAGATGAACGTTATCAACAGATGTTAGAGTTGTTTGTTGGAGAACTACAAGAAAATAAGCTCAAAGCAGATTATTTTCAACATGATGATGCTCCATCTCATACTGCTCGACAAACCTGCCAATATCTTGAGCAGTTTTTTGCTGACAGGGTTGTCGGAGCAAAAAGATGGCCTCCAAGATCGCCTAATCCAACCCCACTGGATTATTTCATATATGGCCATCTACAAATTGGAGTACGTATTATGGCAGTTCGAACTCTATCAACATTTTCGGCCGTTCTAACACTTTTTACTGTTCCTTTCGGTTTTAAATTCATAATAGATCAAGTTTCTTCGAACTTTAGTATCCACAAATTAATTGCCTGAATAGACGGAAGCCGCCCATGACACAGCATTTTTATAAAACGATTTAACATAGAAACCACGATCAGTACGAGACTATTGTTCCATATTTACTAAATGCCTCACAATTTATCATTAACTTCAGCTCCCTCACCCGAACGTCACATGAATAACAAAGTTTTTAAATGTTCCCTCTTCACTAACGGACACTGTATAACTATTTTATTAAATAAAGCATTTTACTTGATTTTTTTACCATGTTTTTCCCTAGTCCTTGCACGGAATTGTTAGAGCTGGAAAAAAAATACATTAATATACCCTATATGAATGTATTTTTGTTAAGCTCTAATAATTCTGTTCAAGCACTAAGTCCTAGTTAAGGGCTTTATTTAACAAAATTCAGGCGCAAATTAAATCATTAATAATGACACTAAAAATAATAACATATCAAAAAGTCATGCTTAATATGTATGTTAAATTAAAGATTACCCGTTTTTAATAACACCATCCTATAATCTTCATCCATTCACAAACTTTTAAAATCCGAAACATCATCAGTAACAACTTAAATTCTCATAATCGATAAAACCTTAACCAGATTATGCTAAACATAAACAGGCAAAAAAAACATAATCACCTTCAATTTATCGATTGCAACGTTCCAGTTTATTTCACGATATGTAATCGAAACATCACCCACTTATTCGAAATAATTCGCAACAAATTTCTCCTCTAATGTAATTTTACTCAAAACAATCACACAGAATGTTTATTTACTAACATTTTTACACAAACGAAACGCTACGGAACGACATCGACAGTTTAAACACAAACGCACGTAATGAGCGTAGATAACAAATGCGACGCATCGTTGGTAATATAAGAATTCGATACCGATTAGTGTTGGATAAAAAATGAAAAGAATCCGTTGACAGCACTCGATAAAAGTCCGACTAATTAGACCCGCTTCAAATACGTCAACGAGTCATAATCGCGATTTTGTACGCTGTCTGCAAGTGCGACTTATTTTAACTTCCCACGGACAAAATAAAATTGTATTAAGTCGTTGTAAATCTCAATTATTCAATAATCTAGGAGGATCGTAGCGTCCTCACGATAAATTTTAATAATATCAAAGTACATTCTAATTGCTTTATACTTTCGAGAATGTTTAGGCTTGGTATCTACATAAACCATTTCTAAATTGTAATGTTGAAATAAAAATGATGATATTCTATAAATACAATGAGAATACTTTCAAAGACACCGATCTGTGAAATATTTATCATGAAGAAATGAACATTTTATTTGCTACACATATCAGATATTTCGGTCCCTACTATCTGAAGTAGGGACAGAAAAAGTCTTACATTAGAGAAGAATGACCTAAACGAGAATGATTTGTTCCTGGACAGACAGACACTGGACTTTGTGTAATCCTAAAAAGGAATATTTGTGAATCAACAAATGTGGTTCTCTGGAGGGACAGTGACATTTTTGCAGTCGCTGCTGGGAGCAAAGTGATTAACAGCGCAGCATTATAAAAGACGATATGATGCTGTAACAAAGCCATTTGAACACAATTTACACACACAAAACTACACCGCAAGAGTTGCAGTGATAGCCAGACAAGTAATACAGCGTACGGAGTCACTACAACTAAGCACCCACCACACTTAAAAAAAACACATGATGAAAAGTTTGAACGACTATTGAATCAATTAGAAAATTGGAAAGGATTAAGAAAAATTTTCCGCGAAAATATAAATAGAGAAAACAGGGGTGGAGGGTGGCAAGTTTGCAAAAACTAATCTGCAAAATCGTGATAACATTTGAATTGTTTATAGGAGTGCACCGCATTTTATTACTTTTATTTTACTCGTTTTGATACACAAACATTCCAAAATATTGATCTAAACCTTTCGAACCTCAAAGAGTATTGTAAGAACTCTTGAGGTGCTATCCGAAACTCCAACGAAAAAAAATAAAAATTCCGAAATTCATTAGAATTAAGAGAAACTTAATTTTTTCGGGTTCAAACTATTGGTTTGAGCGTTTCGAATCTCAACAACTAAATCAAAGGGGTTTTCAGGTAGGTATGTATTTAAAAAATAGGAAAAAATTAATTTTAAGGAAATTGTTCCGAGCATTTTCTTTGTGGTTGCCATGGATAGTGATAACAGAATAAGATTGCAAATACAAATAATTACTGCATGCGGACTGAGGAATGATTGATGCAATGGTTCAAAATGCTTTCACGAGAAAAAACCTTCTACCTAATCTTCATCTTCTTGACTTCTGAAAAGAAGGATTTCACATAAAATCTCTCTATTGCTGGGATTTTAAAGATGCAGGTCTTGCACCAACGTGAACTTGCAGGGATGGAACACGTACTAACGCCTAAATTTTATTCGACAGTTTTAATAGAGGAACTTGACCAAGATCTTTGATTTTTCCATTATCCGTCACTTGCTTTGGAAGAATACAGGCATTACCTATCTACTTTTCAAAACCGTAGAAAATTGGAGTTTGACCTTCATGATTTAGATTTAGATTTAAAAGAATAGTGATATTGTGCTGCGACGTATTGGTGTATTGTGCCCTCTTGCATGAGCTGTAAGCTGCTGGAATTTGCCCACTCTCAAAGCCCCCTTCAGTCTAAAAGCTTTAATAAACTGCAACCTGCTCTGAAACCTTGAAACGTGAAAATGTCTTAATAAAGAATATTCAGTATTATCTCTGCAATCCAGAAATGGCAAAATATACAGGTGTCCTATTTAAAATAACAAAGTTTATGACTACTTCCGGTATAACCAGCAATGCGAGCCCGAGGAGAATACTTTTAAATATGCAGAATATAATTCATAATAGTTGATGCCAAATTTTCACTATTTTAATATCAGTACAAGCCTACAAAATTCTAATGAACAGTCACCATGAGACATCCTGTATATTATATATAGATACATACAGTCCGCAGTAAAAGCAAAATTTTTTTTTACGAAAAATCCTCGAAACGGTCGATTTTAATTGATATAGATACCTACGCATTTTTAGGTTTATTTTCAATTATGTTTTGTTTTTAAATAATGACATTTTTGTAATGCCAACTACCAATATTCTTTTCCTTGATTTTGAGAGATCTTTTCATTCTCGAACCAGTGGTACGAAAAAGTTGCAATTTTAAATTAGAACATTTTCTAAAAAGAGGCAATTGAATGTTGAACCAACAATATTTTTAGATTTAGCCTCTGTTATTGTCCATTTTTGCTTCTTACAGATTACGTTGGTTGGAATCGCTGTCGCAAGTGTCGGTCTTAAACTGTTACTACCGACTTCTACACTAACGTTGAATAGTCTTCGTCACCAACCTCGAAGGGAAAAGCTCTAATATCTTACCATTTAGCCTCCAAATTAGTACGGGAATGTTTGCAAAACCTAACTGTTCTGGTGAAGCATAACAAGGTCAGCTTGATGTTGGTACCAGAGCACCGGGGTATAGTACCAATCAATCAATTAAAGATTAATAATGACCAGAAAATCAATTTGTTATGGTCTGAAGGAAATCCTTGGCACAGTAAGCCATCAAAACTTTAAATATTGGAATCGAGTAAGTCCTCATTGTATGGTTCAGATTCACACTCATCAAACCCGCAAAAATTAAATATGTAGACTGGAATAGTCTATAATAATATAATAGGACATTTCTTCTTTGAAGGAACCTGAACAGGAGGAAGATATTCACAGCCATTGCAGTCTGACCTCGTTTCCCAGATAAAAATTATCCTAATGTTCCAGATAATACCATTTAATTGTTGACTGTTTGAACTGTTTGAAATTATAAATACCTATCTTACGGAAACCATATTAGAATTCAGAATTCTCTTTAAGATAAAAAAAAGAATCTTTTCTGTTCCTCAGTGTAATCAATGCATAAGTTACCTGTTATTATGAAGCTGCTTCTTTAATTAGTAATTAAAATTCGGATAAAGCAAAGTTTAATTAAATAAATATCACAATTATTATCTCCTTATACTCACTAACTAAACTCAACTAAGCTTAAAAGAAAAATATTTTTAATTACATTGTACTCAGTTCATACATACAAAAAAGCGGTTCTTTTATAATCGAGATGCCTTACTCATCATCAAGATTCATTATATTATTTTTAAACGTCTTTTATTATTGTTATTATTACAGTTCCAATTACGATATTTAAGTTTAATATAATTAATAGTAATTAATCCCGTCTATACGGATTAAAGATAAGACAGTAGCTGTAGCGCTACAGTTTGACGCAATTATAGTAATGATTCCCACTCATTACTGAATTAATTACGTTAAGATAAGTTAACAGTGAATGAAACTCAATTCGGGTCATCGAATCCGAACGTTATAACAACAAACAAATGTTAAACGCGTCCCAATACGCCCGTAGACCGTTGCATATTAATAGAGCCATACTACGAGGGTTATCCGTTTAATCAATCGTTTTAATCAGTTGCATTTGCCGAAACTGGTTCTATTGGAATTCGTAATGAAAAGCAGTTGTATTATTGCAGCCGAAATCAAGTAATTTTAACTACACGAATGTTAGTGATTGATAACACTGAAGAATAGAGAAGCAACTTTTTTTTTGTTTTTCTACATTCTTAACCACACAATACTCAAACATTCTTATTCACCTTAAACTAAGAAATAATGATTTTCTACTATATTTTACTTGTGGAGTATTTCTCGAATCCTCTCAAACTTTTCTTCATGCATTACTAGTGGGATTTTTGTGCAAAAAGCAGCTACCAACCGAATAAAAGCATTGCGATCTGGTCCTGAATCTAATGGACGAAACTTGAAACATAATCTGAAGGCTAGTGGTGTCAAAATATGTTTCAACAATCAAAGGACGTTTCTCGTCTGACCAAGGCATCATGGCAAACTAAAATCTCTTGAAATAGCGTGTCTACAGCTATTCATACAAGAATAACAGCCTTCCAAAATCCATGCATCTTCGAAGCGCCCAAATAAACAGTTCCAACGTTATCGAGATTTTTGCTGCTACCTTCTGTGACCTTGGCACCTCACATTTACCTGTTCTCGCCGATAAATATGATGTAATATGCAAAACTGGCAAAGCCTACACTATTGTATCAATTAATGGAATCATAGATAATTTTAATTTGTAGTACAGTCAATTTTAGACAGTCTAGATTTGCCACCACCCCCCTATTTGTGGTCGGGAGAATTTTCAGTCCAATCGAGAACAGTTATCTCCTTATCCTGGAAATAACGTGTCTTTCGACTTGTGGCAAGGAGAAGAATCTTGCTGAAAAATTGGTCCAATTTAAGTGCTGTTCCAACAACGATTTGTATTTTTGTCTGTTCATCATACCTCGACATCAAAAATGCAATCCCCATGTATGAAGAACACCACCAAAAGAGTTGTTTGACTGGTTGTTTCAGATTTTGAAGCTTGCTTGCTGATTTAGAGCACTATCCCTAAACTATAAAGTGAGTTTCATCTGTTAATAAGATCTTCAGCCAGTCCTCTTTCGTCCAGTTGGAAGATTTTCTGGCGCAGACCTGCATCTATGTCTTCATGCTGTTATTCTCGAATAGCTTTTCTACCAAATTCCAAAAGTCTTCTACGGACAGTTCAGTCGTGCATTGCTACGTCTGATGCTGTTAAGTCTTGTTACAGGAACTGATTTGTTTTTCTAGGGTTCAACTTGCTCTTTTGAAGCAAGAACCTATCATCTATTGGTGTCGTCCTTCTTTTTCTTCCATAATTGCCCGATCTCTTTTCCCTTCAACTGATCAAAATCTTGTTTACTGACATACTGCGCACACGCTTACACTAATTACAAAACACAACCTTAAATAATAAAAAATCGAAATAAATCAAAATTAGGCTACACCATTTGGTTTCCTCCAAATCTATATTAAATATAACTATTGTTACTTATTAAGCAAACATCATGTCGACCAGTGTAATTTGATAAATGGTGGTTCTGTCTCCAATTTCGGTCGAATTCATTTTGTGCCTAACAAAACAAAACTCACCAGCATATTATTTTCTAAAAATCCTTTTATTTATATTCATCCTTCAACTCGAAGACAAATTATACGAATTAAAAAAAAAATAAGTCGCATCAAAATCTCTTTTTTTTTCTGCCAACATTTACACATCATCGCCTAAATCTCAATGAGTCGTGCGAACAAGTGATAACGGCGGAAATATCGTGTGAAAAATTATTCCAACTGACAAAAACTTCACTCGTCGAAAGAGAATAATACAAGAGATAAAAAAAGAAGAGGAAGAAAGAACTCGCAATGCACGTTTGCCAATATTTTCAAGCGTAAGCCAAGCTACCGACGCTCGACAAATATTAATACCACCTGAAGGAATTTTAAGCAGACTGTCTTTGATCTGCATAAAGAAGTTAATGAGCTTAGCTCGTGGACAAATAGTTACAAATCGGCCGTTCACAAAGATGCACTAAATCGGGCGCGATGCGTGTATTTATAATGCCACCAAGGCGTGCTACAGGATCCGAAGCAATCTTGGACTGCACGGTATGGCTTAAAGAAAACACCCTGAAACGACGAAAATAGAGTATATACACGCGGTTGTGGAAAAAAAATGATAAAAAATGCGGCGTTAAAGAAATGTGGTTCTCCAGAAGATCTACATGCATCGGGCAGTGTAAATCAAGACGACACGAATTTAATTGGAATTAATCCAAAACAATCTCGCAGTAGGTATTAATCAGATAGCGTTGGGGTCGGCTAAATTTATGATGGCCGTAAATCATTTATCCGTTACAGGAATATTTGTACTGAAGATGTTAAGGATGTAAATAAAACTGCCGTCGAAAAATTATTAACGTCCGATAAATTTACAGAGGTCATCAGATCAAACATCGATGAACGGTTCAGTAAAATCAAACAAAAAATTTTCCCTCGCAAGTTTAATCTGTCCATAATTGTAAAACTGCACTGTTAGAAATACTTGTGAAGGAATTTTAGAAAAAGCTCGAGTTCAAGTGTTATGGGCAAAATTTTTTTGTTCGAAGTTTTGTCGAATTAAATAAACAAAATAATTAGAAATCTAGGACAAAATGTAATCCAAAAAATTGCGATAATTTGCAAAATATTGATCTACATGTATGTACAAGGTAACCCCTAAAGGTAAGGATAAAAAAAGCAAAAGAATGGTTCGCTTAGAGGGGGTGGAGTGCATAAACAAAGCTTAGCACTACATACTTAAAATGTTGCAAGAACGTCTGATTACCAATTGTACAAAACAGTATAATAAATAGCTAGTGTACTTGAAAATTCGAACTTCCAGATCAATTTCGAGTCATAAAAGCGTCATGTTGTCAAAGACTGGCAGATCGGGTAACGAGCACATTTAGAATGATATTTTAATTGAACCTTGAGAACTGCCGAAACGTTGATCTATAACACCAAAATTTGGAAATATGTAGTCCAAAACGATGGAAATACCCCAAAAAAAAACAACTAAAATTTAAATATATTGCCAAGAATATCTCGTCATGAGTTAAAACTCCTGGGGTGGCATTTCAAAGTGCAATTTCGGCATTTTAGATTTTTTGTTGCAGTTATGAGTAGCACCACTAAAGTTCTAGCGTACCTAAAAAAAAACACTACGGAAACAAGTTTTTAATGAAATTCTGGATGACATCTCAAAAGTTCTAGCGCTAACTGCTGAGGTTCAAAACTGAAAGCGTGCTTTATGCTAAAATTTAAAATATTTTTGATTCCAAGTATGTGCATTATCACTAATATAGTGCGAACCTTATGCGAGAAGGCTTTATGCCGTGCAGTCACTCAAATGAATGTTAGTATGAGGGTGTCTTGGTAATCCGATAGATCCCAAGTCAATTTTTAAATGTTCTTGATTCTGGGTTTTAAGACCAACAAGTAAATAGTTATACATTTTCGCAACTTATGTCGGACCAAATTGTCTTTACTGTGAGTGTTATAATCGTAATTTAGTTTTTGGTCACTCCCAGTCTAGGCTGTTTTTGATTAACGCCTCTAGAACTTTAATTAAAAATTGATATATTGGCGATATTTACTCAAAAGTGTTTCAACAACTACCCACTCGATCAAGTTGGTAAACGGATTTTTTTTAATCTACCACCCCACCAACCCCTGTTGTCCAAAACTAACATTTAGTACGTCAGTACATTTTTATCCCACTAGCATTCCTATTTTTAAACACTGATTCTTCGCTAATCGTGCTGTCCTTTGACATTTGTCGAGTTATCAGTTGTAGTTTGTCAAGATTTTTTTCTAACATTTCAAGAGTTCTAGCGATAATTATTAGGGGTTCGAAGCGCCTGAGATGAATGGATAAAAAATTATAGAGACTTTTTTTAATTTCATCAAAAATTTCAGTACAGTTTGAAGTTCAATCAAAATTCCAGTTAAAAAAAATGCTCTTCACAGACGTTTGTTAGTTCGTATGCTAATTGCTACAGATGTTTTAGTAACTTGCCTTCTGTTATTAGACTACAAGAAAGCTCTTGGTGAGATAAACAACAAATGGATTGCCGACTTTTCTGCAGAGAGTGCCGCAATGCTCAATATTAGGGCCAATATTATATACAATTTATACTCAGACATTATAATCACGTCTAAAACATTGAAAATCTCACACATATACAGACGATACGCAATTTCAGATTTCTTGTCAACCTCCACAATGGCTAGGTTTTAAAAGTTTTTCAAATTAAAATTAGTAATGCAAGCAAATTTATTGTTAATAGTACCCAAAGTTAAAGCCCGTTTTTGGATAACATCTTTACTGATGCGTCACAAATCAAGCTCCAGTAGGTCTTAGTGGACTACCCATTGTATTTATATTGTATTGTTGGTGGGTTGGTTCAGATTACAAGCATCTCTTCTCACTACTACTTATTGATCTATTGTGATTACCCTATCCCATCCCCCCAGTACCTTTCTATTCCAATCTTCTTGATGAACCTCAGGACTAGTTTAGGTGCTTAATGCTTCGAACTCGCAAAGTATGTGCTCGGCTGTTTCAGTTCCCAGTTTGCAGAATGTACACGTGTTTTGATCAACTTTACCCATCTTCTTTAGTTGGTATAGTCAGAAGGCCCGTAAGAGTCCTTACCTATGACTTGCTGAGATCAAGTAGTTTTTTATTACTGTTTGGCGAGGTGTTAATAAGTTTCTTCCCGGTATTTTCCTCCAGAAGGAGACAATTTCTTTTGACTCCCATTCTTGAACTTCCTGTGGACTACCCATTGACATGCCATGTTTTAATTTATAAAAGTAGGTCTTAAATATAAAGCCTAAAATTTAAATAGAAAGTTAAGAATGTCTGAAGACCATAGAATATAATTGTATTCTCATAGCTTAAGATATTCTCCAGAGATTCCTCGATAAGGTCGTATTCAATTTCATCCATTTCTTAAACGAATTTTTTGAAAGTGTCAGGGATTTATTTGAGCATGAATGAAGCCCAACTTTTGTATTTCAATAATAATTTCTTTTCCTTAATACTGCCGCCATATTGGCAGTAAACTTTTAAATATCTATCAATAATAATACCTAACCATTCATGCTTTAATTTTTTTTCCGAATATCAAGGCAAACCCTTGTGGTTAGCTGATAAATGAGTGAAAGGACTAATTTCATATCTTTGGGGCAAATTTTTGAAGGAAATGTTATCATTATTATTTCACTTTGTCATATCTATCATTCTTATGTTCAATAAATAATAAATAAAAATGTTATTTGTGTTTTTTCTTTACCTGTTTATGTCATCGTGGATGCAAAACTCACCTGTAAGGAAAAAGAATTTTAATTAGTATGACTTAACTTATATCAAACCTAACAAGAATAGAAAGAAATTATTTTTACATTCTAATCATTTCACTTCCTTGAGAAAATTTAATTCTAATTCCATTTTTTCTAGAAATATAATCGTAGCTTTCTTTCACACCATTACGAATAATTAACAGTTCCTAATCCCAATAAAAGCATCAAATTATACCAGAATTAACTAAATCGCTAAAAAGAACAAAAAACTCGTCCATCGTTCTGGGAAAAATTATGTTGACTCATTATTATATTGGGACACCATAGTAAAAATTTGTAATAATCCGAAACGAATCGATAATTTAATTATAGATGAAATCAAATTACCTCCCAACAGCACTAATGAGATTGGCGTCATTCGATATTGAGCTTTATTGCGATCAGGATGTAATAAAATAATTCCCTTTTTATCGCAAAAAAGAAGAGCGTTATTTATAATTGGAGATTAAGAACGCAACGAATTAACGCTGACAAATTAAGATATATCATCCTACGCTATATAGACAATAACATATTTAAAACTAATTTAGTAACGTGTTTGTGAAATAAATTTGTGCGGAGTAGATATAAATAATTTATAACAAATTATATCCCGTGAATAATAAATTTAAAAATTAAATTACGACGAACTATAATTATACGTTTCGTGCTCATCGTTTATCACGAGTAAATTACAACTATAAATTGGAAACATGTACATACATGATCGTATTTTCACGAATTTTACATCTTGTTACCGCGATTTAATAAAGAAATCATCATCGCGATCAACATGCGCGTAAATCAAAAACGAAAATTACGATGGTGTTTCGTTTTTAGACCGGCAACTTAAAAATATCGTTCGGCAAACAAAAATAACAACATCCGCACATCCCCATGTCCCCCATGTACAAGCGGTTAAATTAGTTATAGCACAAACAAATCATTAACACCACCTGCTCACAAAACGTTAAACATCCTTATGATTAGGATGTTTAGGAATACATAAATTTTGAGCGACAGAGTGTGTAAATTTTTTGTCGTCGTTGCCGAGACTATGTCTAGAAGAAAAAAAAGGTTTGTATCACCCCTTCCAGATGCAAGGTATATTACACTAATCTAAAGCTTATTATGTATTTAAAACTAAAAAGATACCCTTACTAATTTTGGAATATTAAACAATTTTTTCGAAATGGATTAGGTGATTTCTTTCTGATTACTTTTATTTTGTTCTTATTCAGCATCTGCCTCCTATCCAGAACGCATCTCTGGAAGATACACAACTCATTTTACAGGTTCTCCAATGCTTTGTTTTCATCTACACATTTGTGCAACATACGAGGGAGCGTTTTTATATTCGCGGAATGGGGGATAAGGGGTGGAAATAAAAAAACCAAATTATTTTTCTTTTTCAATATATTCACCTGCAAGACGGATACATTTTTCACATCTTTCAATTAATTTATTTATACCCTCATAAAAAAATGATTTCTCTTTATCTGCAAAATACGCCGAAACTGCCTCCTTGACTTCATCATCGGCAGTAAATTTTTTACCCCGCAGCTCTTTTTTCATTTTCGGAAACAGGTAATAATCACTCGGGCCCAGGTCTGGGCTGTATAAATTGATTTATAATTAATTTCTGTTTTGTTGGCCCATAAATGGAGATATATCTGAAGAACACTAAACACTTCAACACAAAACACCAAAAAAACATTTTAATAAAAGCCGACGCGTTTGGAAAGCAAAGCTATCATCAAGGTGATAATAAAATTGAGCTTTATTATCGTCTTGATAATGACAGCTTTGCTTTTTAATGTTCTACTTCTGCACCAAGAGATCCAGTGAAGAACTTGAAGATATCTGAGATTAAAAGGTTAAGTACTTACAAGTTATAGCATGCATTGTCATGAAAAATATTTGCTTTTTAATTCAAATTAGACTTTTAAAATTTATCTTAGGGATTATTGAGTTCTTAAATTTGCAGGAAGTGCAAATATGCAAAATAAGAAAGCTAATCGATACTAAATGAATCCTAATGGACTTAGAATTAATGTAACGTGTTTGGTTTGATATTGGCTCGAGCAGACCCAATTCAGATGGACGTCTTCTTCCGAGGGATTTTTTTTTATTTTTCCCTGTATTATATGCAGCGACTGCGAAATTAGAAGTCTTCTAGGTGGTGAATTCTCCAATGCGTGAGGTCTCAACGCTAATTTGGAAGTTTTAATTTAAAAAAATTAACTTAGGAATGCTCTGGGGGGTGGGAAGGGGGAGGGGGTGGCAGTTTAAAAAGACCGTTATTTCGTATTTGCACGATTTATATATCCAATGATAGTCAATTTTCTATTAATCTTCTAAAATTCGTCGGAGATATTCATTTGTTAATAACCGTCTTTATTAACTTATACAGGTTCAACCAAAATTCTCTGCAGACAGCAATGTTCAACAGTTGCCACCCATCATTAGTAGGGCTTTCGGGTTATGATCTCGTCATAGTAAAGTAAAAAAAATTACAAAACAAAAGCAAAAATAAAAATAAACTGAAAATGCAAAATATGTACAAAACTTACTAAGTAAGTGACTTCTTCACGAGCAAAAACTGAGTGAGTGGCGCCAGAAAGTCACGGTAACTCGACTTTGACTTTCTGGTGCACCTCGCCTAGTTTTTACTGCATTTATTCTCCACTAGTCTATAATTGAATCTTAATATTATTAATAATTTCCTCTTTATAATCTTTAATAATAAACATTTATTTCAGGGAACCAGTTCGTAATTGGTAGGGGGAAAGTGGGGTAAGACCGGATAGTGGAGTGAAACCGGGTAGCTTGATTCTGGCGAGATTAGTTATGATATTTAGTGTACAGATTTGGAACTACAATCCATTCGTGACGAAGAAGAAGCGGTCATATTTGCGTGTCGTTACTATTGAATTCACTGTATCTGTGTAGGTAAGTTTGATTTATGATGTCAAGTCTCTAATTTTCTTTTATTTTTAAACTAGCTTTTTTTAATAGTCATTACAGTTACAAAAACTCAGTTTAGTTCAGCTTATCATATGTTTACTGGGAATTTATAACCTAACAAACAGTAAGGATTTAGTTGAATAGCAGCGTGGTTTTACCTTGCTTTTATAAGCTCTGCACCGGGTAAGACGACAGCCTTGCCCCGAAATTAAAACTTTTGTTTTTCTCACTTTAGATTTTCGAACCGTATTATCGTTTGGTAATAAACAACATCTAAAAATAAAATATACATTTATGATACATGAAAATGTTCAGAAAAACCTTCAAAATTGAATTTCATTTTAATTGCTGCAAATTTTTCTTGTGCGTGATCCAGTACGCCAAGAACTTACCACAGGAAAACAAATAGACAATCATGGAGCCAGGAAAGCATAGAAGCGGCTATAGAAGAAGTGTTGTCAGGTAGGATGGGGTACTTGAAAGCCGAGTACTTGAAATACCTTAGAAGATAGGATAAAAAAGGCTAGAGCAAATCAGCCCCCACTACTGGGGTAAGACGGGACAATTTGACTTTTTCTTGAAAAAATAATTAATCAAAAAAGTAGTGAAATTGATTTTTCGGGAATGATATATTATACTCAGGTGAACAATAAATATTGTGATTAAATTTGACAAACTCTAGGTCGAATAGTTTAGCTCCAGCAACCTTTTGAACCTTAGCTATCCGGTCTTGCCCCACTTTCCCCTAATCTGTATTTTATAACCGAAAACGTTTATTGCAGGTCATAAACTACGTAATTCATTAATAGATTTAGCGAATTAATCTATTAATAACTCTGAAAATACCTTAATTTCAAAAATAAAATTTAAAAAATAACAATTTGTATTTAGAACCATTCTTAAAAAAAATTATTGCACGCTAAAGTTGCCTAATTTCAAAGTTTCCACCAACAAATAATAGTAGGACTCCTAAATGAATTAATTAATATAACTCAGCGCTGTTGGGAGTTCAAAATAATGACAAAGCTGCAATAATACATAATATTTCATAATTACTTTAAATTTTCAGGAGAGATTTTCTTCAATTCTAGCAATTACCTGTCAGTGAAAACAATACAAACACAATTTTTTAAAGTTCATGAAATTTTATAAAACACCAACTTCTTTAGTTGCTAAAGAACTAATCATCCCGTAATAATTAATTAATTAAAGATGAGACTAGTAATTGCTACAACTTGTTGACATCATAGGTTACGCTGTTGAAGAAATAAAGTTTTCCGAAACAACATAATTAATTGTGTTCTGGAATAAATTGATTTTTAATTCATTCCTGTTTTAATGACTTATAAGTGAAAATATATCTGGAAATAAAACATCGATCTCTGTTGTAATCAACAGGAAGTGTCCTGCACATCTACAACCGACATAACTAACAATTTTTATTATTTTAATTGGATTATATATTAGCGCATTATTAGTTTTTATGTGTCTCTCGATAATTAAACAACTAGTTTAATTTAAATAATTGTATTTTCTTCCGTAAAAAATTCCAGATCAAACTTGTAGATATGTAAATAACAAACCACATACTTAATATTTCATTTTATAAAGCATATAACCATTATTTATATATTTATAGTTAGTTCATGACCCTGGCTTACCGTATCAATAATGGCGTTATTAATTTTTATTATTTCGTCCATAATGTAACAATAACGTGTAATAAATTTCAGCCTCAAACAAGCAATTTGTATAATAAAACGCATCTAATTGTGTAAGTAATAATTTTTTATTACACACCGCGTATAGTGAATGTTAAATTAGGAAATACGATCCTCTAACTAATTTAATGAGCGGAAAGATTATTATTATCATCATCATTACAAAATAAATAAGTGTAGTACAGATTATACGTGCATTTGATTTGTGGTATCAGAATACACAATTAGCTGCTACTGATTAGTCTAATTATCTTGTTAACAAGGATGAATAATTATTTCGAACAAACATTTCTAGAATTAGCTGGCTATAACGTAGGAATTAGCAATAGTAATTTGCCCTTATTAAGCTAGAAATTTACTATAGAAACAAAGGATTGCTATACTACAAGATTAAGGCCATCAAATTCTTTCATAATAACAAAATGTAACTAACAACGTTTCTGATCAAATGTGTGAATTTAAAAAATCACAGTATAATTTTGATTAAATCTAGTATACAGTTAATTATCGATAGGAACTCTAGCCTAACAGCTCCACATGTATAGCATTTAAATTAGTTTCAGCGTCGGTTCTTTACAACTTCCCAGGATCTAACACAGAAGGGGGTGTTGACGTTGCGCTTATTTGCGCACCAATTTGAGAATATTCCGAAACGACGGGTATGTTGATATTTTAGCTGCTGATGGGGGCAATTTGTATCAATTAGTCACATCCGGCGATGATTTTGATCTTCGGCACAATCCGATGATTTAAACGCGGCATCTGTTGTAAACGAACACGTTGCACACGTTGGGCGGCCGACTCACTCTGATCCCGTCCGTTTTTACGGCGCACTCGCAATTATAATTACTACGGCTATCGGATCCGTCATCAATATAGAATAGCGTGCAATTTCGTGCTGCTACTGTTTTACGGAATTACCGAAATTATTACCGCCTACTTTTCTATTATCGCTAGTTGAGCGCTTGTTATTATTACGTTTCTGGCAGGCCCCCTCGTAACTCCCCGGTACACCGTTCGTTCCCTGCGTTGCCGTATCGGTGTCATACGGACGGATGATTTAAAATTACCGCAGCGAATGTAATTGACATTGCTAAATTAGATCGTTAACAAAGTAATTCCTGCGTTGGGCTTTATGTATTTTCGGTTTTGGCAAACATCTATATTGAATCTGTATGAATGCCGGAACAGACTAATATGCATATGGGTTTTTACAGGAGGCTGTGTTTGTCATTTCGGAAAAACAAATTCGCGTTGAAACGTACGAGAGAAATATTGCTACTGAAAAGCAGAAAATATAACCAACATAATAGACGCAATGTATCAAAAGCATTACGTATGTAGAGATAAAGAGGAGGTAGTAATATTTCATTCATTTCACAGTCCAAAAAAGAAGCATTCAAATCATTGATGCCATAATAACAACATTGCATCGAAAGCCCTGCTTTTGATAACCCATCTGGTCATCAAAAAACAAAACGTTATCTATTTAGAATAGAATATTTTATTGTGAGTGTTTCCTAAGAAATTTGACATTGTCAATAAATGCATACATAAAGTACCAAAGTACAGGGTGATTGGTGAGAATGGCCTATTAAAAGTATTATACAAACGGAACGGAATTTTAAAACAAAATTTTGCAGTTGGATATGGTTGAATATGAACTGTCACGTGAAAATATTTTTGAATAAATATCACTTCCGGTTAACCGGAAGTGGGTACCAACTTCAATTTTTTAAATAGCATGCTATAAAATAAATTACAGATTCGGCTTATATGATAAATTTTACACATATTTGATGTATCATACCGTATACCTAAATACCATTCCTTCTGAGTTATTCGCAATTAAAGAAAAAAAGTGACAGATACCGATCTTACTTTACAGAGATATTACGTCACGTAATCGTGAAAGAGACGAATGAAATTTTGCATACGCACAGCTGGTGTAGTGATAAAAAATTATATAAGAACAACAATAATAATAACATAAATAAATAAGTTATGTAAATGGCCTATATTCGGATACGCATTCCTGTAATTGGTGTTCTTCAAATAGCATCCGGTGTTATTTGCCTAAAGGATCCCTTATTCCCATAACACTATGTAACACATTTTTTGTTCTTGGGTATTTGACGTTGTTTCCTAACTAGGTCACAAAAGTAATAAAAATGGTCAATATTCTCCCTAAACTTTGCTTTTGCAATCGGGAGATCGAAATTTTGGAGTTTTCTTATTTTTAATTATAAAACCGTACCTATCCTATATCTAATATGTTCAGGGAAAAAAAACGCCGAATCAAAATTAACATTTATTATAATTTATACAAACTATATCCATGTGTAGGTAACACTTTAGAAGTGATTTGTTTTTCTGCACTTGCGAACATAGTCCAAATCACTTTCTCTGATCAGCCCCCAAATGTAGTCTCCCATCATGTTCTCGTTATACTACCCTTGGTAGCCGTTCAAAGGTTATGTCCTGATGGAAGCCCTCACCATGCTCCTCTGAATATGCATCCATGCTTTCCTTGAATTTATCGAGATGAGCATCAAGAATATGGACTTTGAGGGACATTCTGCAACCCATTTTGCCGTAATTCCTCACGAGTGCCTAAACCAAGTCCACATAATTTTCGGCCATCAGATTCCCCAAGAAACCACGAACAACTACAACAAAGCTATTCCAAGCCAATTTCTCCTTCGTTTTCAGCATCTTGAGAAATTCTTCGCACTCCAACACCTTCTTTATTTGTGGTCCCACAAAAAACACCTGCATTTACCTTAGCTTCAGACAGCTGAGGGAAAAGGTCTCTAAGGTACTTGAATACAGCCGATTCCATGTCCAGTGCAGTCACAAACTGTTTTATAAGGCCCGATTTAATATGCAAAGGTGGCATCAGGACTTTCCTGGGGTCTACCAGTGCCTTCCACTTAACGTTGTTCCTACAGTAAATTCTGTTCGATGCAACCAGTCCCGTTTCTGATAGTGGGCTGCAGTGTCCCTGCTGTCCCACATGCAAAGATATCAGGGGAACTTCGTGAAACCACCTTGAAGACTCATCAGAAGTGCCACCATTTTAAAATCTCCGATGACCTCCCATCCATACTCTTCATATTTTAGCGCCTCTAGCAACCTCTTAGTGTTTTCGTAACTTTCTTTGAGGTGAACCAAATGCGCCAAAGGAAGAGATGGGTAGTTGTTCCCGTTATGAAGAAGCACAGCTTTCAGGCTCCTGCACGAACTGTTAATAAAGAGATGCCACTCGTTCGGATTATAGGGAATTCCGATTGCTTCGAACAGACCTGTCAAGTTTGATAACGCTTTCTCTATTCAGTGACCTTAACGTCTTCATCCAACAAGTTCCACTGTTTGAGCCTAGACGTCAGAAGTTCAGCACCAGACTTGCTGAGACCAAGATCTCTGACCAAGTCGTTAATATCTTTCTGGTTTGGATAGTATGCGTTTCTCTCACCAGGTACATTTTCAAAGCTGTAAGATCACCGATGTCACAATCTGCCTCTAACTTGTTACTCTCTTCTGAAGAAGACCGCTTTTCTCTGTCCGAAGAAATTTTTCAAATCTTCTACTGTCTTGGGATCGAGAACTTGCAAAGAACAAAAGAAAAATTCTTTTAGTGAATGATAACTGTCCTGCACACCCTAAATTGGATAATTTGGAGTGAATCGAAGTGGTTTTTCTTCCTTCAAATGTGACTTCAGTTCTCCAACCCATGGATCAAGGCATAATCAAATGCTTAAAGTCGTATTATCAAAGACAATTACTCCTAAAAATGATTCAGTCTGATGATCAAAACGTCGAAATGAAAATTTTCTTGCTTGATGCCATTTTAATGTTAGAGACCGCTTGGGAAAACGTGTCTGCAAAAACGATTTCGAACTGTTTCCGTCATGCGGGTTTTTACGTGGATACTGGATCCACAGAGGAAGATGGCATTCCTCTTCGTCAGTGGATTTTAACGCAAAAAGTCGAAGAAGCCGATGAAGACAATCTGTACCATTGCATTGGGCTCAAAACAATAACATTTATGATTTTGAAGAGCATACTTTAAACGAATATGAGAAAATTGATGACGAGTTGGAAGTCGCAGAATACCCTGATGATTCTGAAATCGTTAGTTCGGTAATAGAATAAGAACAAACCGAAGATTTTACAATTCTAAACGAAAGTGATGAAGAAATCGAACCCGAAACAAACGATGTAGGGGATTCATTTCTGATTGTACAGAAAGCTCTTGAAGGATTGCAATCCGTAACATGCTTTGTACAGCTGTCATTGCCTGAAGAAAATGACAAGGCCAATTTTGTAGCCTCTTCGAGTATTGTAGAAAATAATTATTTAAAAAGGTGTTGGAAAAATTGAATCAATCTAGAATTACTGATTTTTTTTATTTTTTTCTACATACATTCTTAGATACGTAACATATAGGTATATAAATATGTATTTTCTTGTTTATTTTTATACAGACCGATTTTTAGTCACCTTGGTGGTTCGTTAGATCCGAGTTCTACTGTAATTCAAAATATATCGGCTTCCAACCAGCCATAGGGGCTGGCAGGATAGGTCGCTTCAGGAAAGGAATTTTCATCAGACAACCACACATTCTTCCCCTTAAAAACTAGTAGAGGTGGTGCTGTTAGAGCTGATCCAGACACGGCTGTCAAAACCTTATTTTCCAAGTGATAGTACAGTTGATAGTTTATTTGTTTATGCAGGTCAAAATTGCTTCGAAGAAGAAACTTTAGATAAAGGTTCCCTACCACACTGTTCAAGTGTTCACTTTATATAATACGCCAATCCGCAGCTTCATTATTATACTTTTTTTGTCTTCTTTCAGCTAAAGCTGTACCAACTACTATTTATATTTTATAGTAATGCAAATTACTACACTGTAATCAATCAACCGTATAAACCTGGCTTTTTAATGACCATAATCTAATAGAAAAAAAACTAAATTAATTAAATGTATCCTTTTTTAAAAGCCAAACAGTGATAGCGTAGATTTAACGATTCGTTTTATCTTACTCTTTGTAACCGATCAATCGACTAGTATGCCGAGCACACATTACATACTTCGGTTAATTAATGGCAGTTTATCGGAATTAAAACCGTCTGCTCTACTGGCTGTACACGTTCACCTTTTCGAATTGACAGAAATAATTACGTTTTAATAAAAATCGTCGACGTATCCGACTACCTTGCACACTCGCGTTTAGTCGCACGCGTAGAAAACTACGACCGTGTGAGCTGGAGAAAGATAGAAGACAGATATATAGTCTATAAGGAGATTAGGAATCGCTTTGTTCAGCGGACGGGGTAAATGAAAACGGGCTTCATTTAGCACAGGGCGAGAGCACACAGGGCGAAAGCTTTGAACGCTTAATGCGGCCTAATGTGAGAGCGAGTAGTACTGTTTACTAATAAAACACATTGGTAATTAAGCGTTGCTAATTTGGTAATAAGCATCCACAAACACGGAATTCAATTAACGTCGCCGTTTCGGACCTGGGACTCTGAACGTTATACGCCGTACACCGTTTGCTGCGAACCTCATACCGTCGTTTCACCATGTAAGCTCCCCCCCCCCCTCCTCTTCCTACCAACAGCATCGGCTCAAAATTACCTTAGCCTACTAGCTAGAGCAGCCAGCTACTATGTATACATCCGCACACAGTATACACTACTAGAGGCACTACGATATAAATGCCACACCACACTATCTACTAACGAGAAATGACCTTTCTATATTACAGCTTATTTTGCGAAATAAAACATTATGCTAATCGCCTATATCGTTGTTTAAATTATAGTTTCGTATGTATCTGATTTATATTATAATGGTGGATCGATATTGTAAGCACTTCCAGTTATTAGTTTCGCTTAAAAATAAATTGTTTTCAACATCACCTCCAGTATAAAATTAAGTAAGCGATAGCCTAAACCTCTCTTCAGAAATGGGTGTCGAAAGGGTTATCAGCTCACAATGGAGACAGATATGACATATTTTCTGGAAAGAAGTCAATATGGAAATGTCAAATTTGGATATTTAAAGACATACTTATCAACTTTTTTATTTCTTACAAAACTGTCAACAGTACATCAAAATGAGAATCATACTCAGCTTCTACTGACACTAGCAACTTCTCAAACTTTTTATCATTAAGGAGCTTTCTAAATCTAGGGCCTACGAACATGTTAACCTTGTTAAATTTTCGCAAATCGAGGCGAGGATATCCTCATTGGTTTGTGGATGCTTCCAAAACGCTTAACGCACGAGAATTGGAATTTGGAGAGATGGAGAACTCGATGACGTAGCCATCAGCTTAGAGATCTTCCTGTCCATCTTCCAGGTCGAAATAATTGCCATGCAGGCTTGGGCAGAGGGCATTCTAAACTGCCTACAGGTAAAAGGATCAGCCGAACTACCCTTAAAGCACTACAGGCTGTCAGATTTGATTCCGAGGTGGTTCTTGACTGCCATAGGAAGCTCTAAAAACTGGCGGATCATCACAGCATTGCGCTAAGATGGATTCCAAGCCACTCTGAAATCAGAGGCAACGAAACAGCTGACAAGTTGGCAAGAAGTGCCAGCGAACGACCATTCATAGGTACAGAACCGACGTGTGGGAGTTCTTATGGCAGCATCAACGCCTTTGTCAGATCTGAACTCGCTGCTAGGCATTGCAAGAATAGCTTACTCACAGGAATATTAATATGTTTATTCTTCCATGTGTAGAAGGTGTGGGAGTGCGGAGGAAATCCCAGTCCATCTCCTAGCCCAACAGCGAACAAGGAGAGACGGATATATTTTGGGGTCGATCGCTTAAATGATGCCCAGGTTGTGGACTTCTTTGTCCGGATGCAACCTGGTTAAAGGAACTAATAAAGGCACAATAAGACTTTCTTTTGGGTGAGTTTGCCTTTCGAGCTCGTCCCATCCGTATAATCGCAGACAAAAACAGAAAATAACTCAAACAAGATACTCCACAACAACAAAACAGAGTAAAATAAAAAACATCCTGAAGAAAGAGGGCGACAAAGTTGTCAGTACTCCTACTCAGTACTACTAATAGTTGGACAAAAACACGGATGCCACAAATTAAATAAGATATTCAGGAAATAAATCAACGAGTAAAAAACTGAACTAAAACTAGAAGAAGTCATGGAAACAAAGATTGAAAGACGAGACATCGCCACAAGAATAAGAGAGTGAAGCTGGGATGAATGACAAAAAGGAAAAGATTAATCGGAATCCTATGAAAATTGAAGGGCTATAACCTGATTTACAGAAAATGCACTTGTCCAGAAGAAAATTTTCCAACGCCCGATTTGGTAGAACAATTTATCAAGTATAACATTGGTTGAAGAAGACTCAGTATATGGATCCACAGATTAGTCGATACTTGGTAATTGAAGTTTTGGTGAAGCATTTTCCCATTCAAATCGAAAACATTTTTTTGAAATTGAAAATGGTAACAGTGGAACAGCTGATGATGATCAGGGTTCAAACAGAATTTTTTGCGATTGTATGTATATGGAAATATGACATGATGGTATTCTGAATAATTATGATTTTTAATTGAGCTTTCAAGACATCTGTTTGCTCTGAGAAATGGAAGATTTCTAAACAATAGCATCGTCACATCAAGTTCGTTTTATTTTAGCACTGATTTATTTATACACTTAAAGGTACTGTTTTACTTTGCTCTCGTCATAGCTGTAGTTGCCGATTGACGAATCGGCAATTCTAGATAGCAAATTGCGCAAATTATATTATATATTCAACCAGAGCTTTTACTAGTTTTTACGAAAGATAATTAACCAGACTGTAAGCAAAATACCGCACATGCCAATAAAACTCCAAAAATAAATTTTCTTTTGGTCTCTCCAGTACGTGATTAAGGCTTATAATGAACCTCTCTCTTAGTATCGTTCTTGTTTAAGGTGTAATTATGCAGAAATAATTATCTTACTATGAAGAAAGGAATTCATAATTATCTTTAATTGAGATAAACAATTCAAACCGAGAATGAAAGTTCTGTAAATGTAGTATGGTAATTATTGCAATTTTACGTAGTTGTGTAATTACGGATATACAAAATTGTTCCATTTAATTTTTTATTAGAACAATGACTTAAGTAAATATCCGCAGATACAACGTACTCAACCACTTAACTGGCGATAAAAGCAAAACATTGAAGAAATGGGTGCCCAAAACATAATTCTTATTAATGGTCTTTTTTATATTGTCTTTCTTTCTATCTAAAACTGCCATGTTATCAAAATTAAACATATGGTTTCGCTCTTTAGTAGTAGTACTGGCTACTATCGTAAATTATATTATTTTGATGTGGTCACTTTAAAGTTATTGTGTCAAGAATATGCACGAAAGGAATTATAAAAGCAACATTAAATACTACTAATTTAATAACTGAGCTAGATACCTAAAAAAGAAAAGACAAACTAATGATGACAATATCCGAATGAAACCTAAATACGTCAATATAAAAATGCTTGCAGAAAGGCAGGAATATATCTTAGATAAAGAGGAAAACTTAACTTATGAAAATGTCATCAACAATTAAAAACAGGACCAGCTTCATAGCAAGAAATTTCTGCAGAATTTGTAGGGCTCTCCAGTCTGAATCGTTTAGTTTTATAAACTTAACGTTTAATAAGTTTAACAAGGAGTACAACAATCAAACGATCAAAAAAACCAAAGACACCAAACAAGTAAGCCAGGAGTCAAGTGGAGAAGAAGGTATTCTTCTAACGACCTGAAACTTTCAGATTAGCAAATCTAACTATCTAGTTGGATTTGCTAAGATGACCTTCAACTTGTTCGAACAACAAATCCTCAATCATTTTATGAAACCTATAATTAGCTCTAAATAAAATTTCTTTTAATTTATGATAACCATGATAACCGCATTGATCTAAAAATTGTCAAAATGGCTAGATGAAATGGAATGACTAGGGGAAAGATGAGTATCTACGAAAACAAACTCAAAGCTAGAAGGGGAAAGCTCAGATTATCCATACAGCAAAAATCTTGTTGGAAGTATTGTCATCGTCACCTTGAAGAACACATGACAAGAATAGGTCTGACATCTAACTGTATCGCTATCACGGACACCCGAGCCAATTATCTCGGAAAAAATGTTATAGACGAAGAAGAAATACCTTCTCTGAAACCATCACAGTCATTGCAGTTTATTAAAGCTCCTAGACTGGATGGGATCACCTTTGATTAAATTTAAATCTACACCTAAATCTTAACTTTGTCTCCTCATGCTAATAATGAAATGCAGCCGTTGGGCTGAGCAGTATTAGCTACTAATCAATAGCCTTTGAAGATGCTTTCAAGAAATCAGCTTGTTTGTTATTTTCTGTTGCAAATAAAAGCAATTCTAGTACTCTAGAAGCAACTCCTCAAACAAAAATATCAAGTCAATGTAGTATTTCAGAAAATCTGCCATCTACAAGCAGTATAAATATAACTATTGATACTGCTGACGCCACAAGAGGATATCCTAAGATAGAAGCTAGGAAAAAATGCCAGAAGAAGAAGCAATTGAATAGGTCCTTAGCTCCAAATCGGTCCAAATCGTGTACAACACAATGTGTACACGCAGTTTCACTGTTTAGGTATGTTTCACCCAGTATAATATTGAATTATTAAACAAATACAAATTGTTTTCAGTTATACAACAAAATATATGCGTCAATATTAGTTTGGTTAAGATATGGACAAGTTAATTAAGTCGCTTTATTGCAGTAAATAAGGTATGGTAGTAATAAAGATTATTTAAGACAAACACTCTAATGGGTTTGCTAAAAGATATTTCTAGGAATAATAAAATTCAAATATACATCAGACATTACACATTAAGATGACCAGATGTTAGTCAATGCTGACTACAAATTTTATAACTTAAGTTTATTAGTTACATAATAAAGATATACACACATTAGACATTACCTATAAAATAAACATTGGTGCTAATAAAGTTAAGGTCATCGGCCGTGGTGAGAAATATTTTGTCACATTTTTGTATAAGTCATTTTTAATGGATTCACCCGTTAACAACTAGATACATGTTTTAATATTAATCTAACACACCTAATTGTGCGTATATAAATAAATAAAAAATTAGTTCCCGTAGATTACATGCATACACTTTCATGTAATTAAATGCAATTACACGTAATGACAACTCCGCCATCTGTTGACAGCTAGATAACACAACATTGAAAGTAACGCTTATCAACGAAATACTTATTACGCGGACAAGAACAAAGGCATGCAAAGGAGAATAGGGCAAAGCCAGACAAAGAGGGAGACTGAGTACCATAAAAATGCACTATTTTAAAGAATTAATTAACAGCAGCTAGCTGAAAGGTTGATGGAGGTTATTGATATTAAAACAAGTGAACGAGTGACAAGCAGCTTGATTTATTCACGCAATATCCTGGCGGGAAGTTTAATTCGCGTTCGCGTCTTAAAGATTTTCAAAATTAAAAAAGATCGTAATATAAATGACAGTGTTATGACAAGGTCTCGTAAAATGTGAGTTTTTAACTTTCATTATTAAAAAATATTATTTCGAAATCTGCATCTGAATGCAACCGGCTTTGACTTATATGAAAAATTAAATGAGACACAGTCTGACATAAAACTGGAGTAAATGTTTTATGAAATTTAATTATCTTTATGGGGGCGTATTTCGTCGTCTTTTTCCAATATGGTTTGCTTTCCTTTTCAACATGGTTTAAAATGTCGATTGAAGCTACATTTTTTCTTGCGTATAAAAAACTCTGTGGGTTGTATAAGCTAAAAACAGAACGTATTTTGTCAAAATTTTGAAATGAAAGGCCTAACCTAAGATTAATCCAGTTGGAATAACTGCAGATTTATTAAAATGGGAAATAAAACTTTCAGGCAATATTCATATGTAGTCGCAAATTACATGAGCACTCGGAGATAATTAACAGAAAACCTAACTGAATTAATCATAAGTGAATGATTAGATTCCAACACTACAGACACACAATTACAATTAATACTAAAAACAGCTTACTCGCCAGCCCCAATCGCAAAAGAGTACAGCAAGTAAACTCTAAGATCTTTACTATTATTGGAGCTGTGTATTACGAACAAAAGTAGATTTAGTATACTTCCCTAACCTACTATTAAATAATAAACGAGTTTGGAGGGAATCTGGGCATAGATCAAGGCTAATTTTTGATAAAAGCCATATAAAGTCATTTAATGAGGAAAATTCCATAAAAGTGTTTCACGTCTTCTTGTACTTAGAGTCGATAACTAGAACTTTACCCCAAACAGATAAGTTTGTCTGATATGCGGTTAAATGTTTTCATCAACGTTTAGTATTATCATATTTGTTTACAAAGAAAGATATTAAATCCACAATTAGAGATTCAATAGACGGAGTTTAGTGCAAAGGATATAAAATATTACAAATCACTTTTGTGGCGATCCACTGGAGCATGATCTACCGCAGAGTTTGTTTATTTGCATAAAACAAAATTGATGGAACGTTTCCATACAGTAGCAGTTCTATGTTTGTTCGTAATTTTGAAGGAATATTCCACAATTACATTAAAAAAAAAGTATACAAGGTTATAATAAAGCAGTACACAAAATTTAGAGGAAAGAAGCTTTGTTTTAAAATAATTATTCCTATATTCAGTCGCTTCCCTAGAGATTGGTTTATTTGCAAAAAATCCTCAATCGTGATTATTTTGTATAATTTGGCTTTAATAATCATTATGGTGTTCCGCAGGGTTCCGTACTTGGACCAACACTGTGAAATATTCTATACGACGACGTACTCTCGTTAGAACTGACCAGAAATGCAATCACCATTGCTTATGCCGACGACTTAGCTCTGATTGTAGGTGCGGATAACGACGAAGCGCTAATACAAAATACAACCACCTGTCTTATACAAATTAGCGAATGGCGGTAATAATAAAAGGGAGACGCAGGAGAGAGCACGTTAGCTTTCAACTCGAGGGTGTGGAGGTAATACCGACAAGATTTGTAGTATACTTGGGGATCACAGTTGATGAAAAGATGAAATTTTCCCATCATGTGGGAGCAGTCATCACCAAGACAAAGGGAGAAGCTTGCTGCAGACCGGGTAGTTTGAAGTGTACCTACCTTGCTGTGTACCTACCTTGTTGGGCAAGACCATGAATATAAAAAAATATAATAAGCAGCTACAAAGGCTGCAGAGAGATATGCTTCTGCCTGTGGCGTCGACGTTCAGAATGGCGTCCGGGAAAGCCCTCCAGGTGATCACGGGAACGGTGCCGATTAACCTGCAGGTCGAAGAAAGAACATATCTTCATCAACATACAAGCGGGGACATAAATGAGATAAAGATAAGCGCTACAAACATCTCCATCGAGATCTGGCGGTGGAGCGATGGGATAGCGAGGTAGTTGCTGCTCAGTGAACTAAGAGGTTGATAGGCGACGTCAGAACCTGGATGAACTGTAAGCATGGACGATTGGATTACCACCTAACACGGGCCTTAACCGGCCATGTAGTCTTCAAATCGTATGCCATGAGATTTAAAAAAGATGATACCGACACCTGTATTTACTGCGGAGAGACAGACACCGTAGAACGTGCCATCTTCGTGTGCCAATGGTGAGGGAGGAAACCTGTGCAAAAATTGGAAGCTCGCTAACAGCTGGAACCCTTGTAGTCAGGATACTGGAAACAACAGCAAATTGGGGAGTCACCCAGATGATGATCTCTGATATTATGAAGAGTAAAGAATTGGATGAGAGAGTGAGGCAATAGAGAGAGCTCACCGAATGCACTTGATGATATGTTTCACGACGGTTCTGGGTGTATTTGAGGCTGCAGATGGAGGAGGTTTTAGTGGGTATACAGTATATTGCATCACCCTTACTGGCGTCCCACACTTCATCCGTAACGGATTTCCTCCTGCTTAAAAAAAAATTATGGCATCGCTTAAAATCTTTACCAAAAGATTACATTTTCAAGCAAGCTTTTTAACTTTAAAATTGGTCAACCTATTTTTGATCATGTTGAAAGAAATAATAAATAATAAAAAATAACTGTTTTAACAGAAAACTTCATAGCGATTCAATAAATGAGTGGGTGAGGGTGTAGTTTGGCGATATGCAATAATACACTCCTTAATTAAGAAAATACTGAATTGGCAGCCAGTAATTAGATGCAGATATGTTTGCCTATGTGTATACACATGTTTCCAAACAAATTGTGTATTTTAATAATAAAGAAGGTTCCTACATTTTTTACAATGCCATCTACATAATTCTCAAATGTCAAATTATTCTATACCATCTTATATATATCTATTATACGATCAGTTGTTTTCAAGCAAAGAATTTTCGATCTGCCAAAAAATCATCACCGGAAAGATGTGCCAGGAATGTGGCCGCATTAGCCAAGTAGCAGAATCACATCTTTCCGAAAAAAAAAAACTAAGTGCCACAGAAACGCCAGAATTGAAATTACTGCGTAAAATCACATGCAAAAGTAGAAGCAAATTCAATGACGTTTCAGAATAATGGAGACAAAAATTTTACCAACTAAACCAAGATTCACAAAACATACTTGTGGTTCAAATCAATTCGTATAGAACTATGTAGAAGCAAAAAGACGTAGAAAAAATGACAATTTTTTTACAGAATAACATGCAGTAGAACTATTGTAACTATATTGTAACTGGCTGCAAAAAATCATTTTAATAGCTGACAGAGCAGTCCCACTACTCACAAAACAAGAACTTCTACAAAATGTATTGTCACCGCTTTGTAGCAAGTCCGAAATGTATGAGTTATATAAGGAGTATCTACAGGATATGGGAAAGAAACTTTATTGGAAAATAGAGTTTTGATGTTCACATTTTTCTGTCCAACTTAATTTATCTTTTTCCACCCCTCAAAAACGAAACTTGTCTCAGCCTTTAATAACAAAAAATGTACCACATGTTTTAAGTCTGCTTTTCAGCATTCTTTTAACCCACTAAAAAACCTCAGTTTGTCAGTTGTGAAATCCATCCCGGAACCGCTGGTCGCATTACTTCAGGATGGTACCTCGTAAGTTAGCCTCGGTTGGATGCCTCCATTGCTTGGATCTCTCTTTCAGCACCTTCTCGACGGAGAAAAAGAGCAATTGCTTTTGAGCAATAAAAAATAGATAAGCAACAACAAAGCATCTGCAGCAAACAATGCTTATTATCCAAAGTTACCATATCAACAGCATTTTACTTGAAACAAATGTGGCTTTATAATTATATAGCTTGAAGTTTGGAAGCTTATCTAATTCTTGTTCTGGGCGAATCAAAAATGTTAATATAATTTCCTGCCAACAGTACCTTATTTTGAAAGGCTATGTACAGATCATGAAAAATCACTTTAAGGATGTGAATGAAATTTCAAAAATCTGAACTTCTTTAATAGAAAACAGATTGTTTTGAACTAAAAAGATAACTTGAGAGGTAACATAAAGTAGATTCGTGTGGAAAAATGTGGAAGAATATCTGTATAGAGATTTTCTTGACTGAAATACTCCTTGATATAATGAAAACAATAGTCAACATATAGATTTCAAGGGCTTTATAATTTTATAGCTTTTATACCCTTATGCCAATTGCAAACAAAAAAAAATCAGTTGTCAGGAAACAACATTGGAATCGATGACCAGAATAATATATTAAAATATTGATTCGTGTTTAAAAAATGAAATTAACTCAACAACATCTAGAAATGCTTTTAACTTAATATATATTTAGAACGGGTTTTACTTGAAAGCACCTCGTACAATTATAATACCAACATTCTATTTATCGCTCATAAGCGTAACTCAAATAAACAAAAACGTATTTTATCTTTGAATATATTAAGAGGAGCTACAACCTGTAACCGTATAGGGATTGCGGCTTAATTAAAGATGTTAATATGTAAAGAGCTCCGAACAGATTATATGGTATGTAGCGACAGAATTACATTTACTAAAAACGATGGCTATGCATAATCGACAATTATACCAGCGCTCTAATACCGTTGATTTGAAATACCGAACCGTCACAGGCCGTCTTTTTAATATAATACACCTCAATCGTAAAAAGTTTATTCGACTTCGGAAAAGTAAATTCTGTTAATGTGTAAATGCGGACTCCGTCCATTAAAACTGTTAATTTTATTGGAAGTTTTTTATTGCCTGGTTTTATCGACGTTGTTCGATCGAATCGTAAAATGATTAAGACTCATTTCAATAATGAGTCCGATTATTTACTTTCTTCTGCTTCGGCGGTTTCGTCGCGGCTTCGAGGGGACGAGACGGCCGAAAGTTGAAAGAAAAAACCATTTTTAGGGTGTCTTCGGTTCTTTCTTAATTACAATAATTTACATTTTTTTGTAATCAGATCTGCTGATCTGTCATTAAATCCGAATTAAATTAATAATGGAGAAATAATGACCTTCGTTTGTTTCTCTCCATGCTAGTCTAGAGCAAGATGTGGAATTATGTTTAGACTTCATATATAGGGTCTTTCAAAAGTTCACACCAAATTCCAGACCGTAATAATAAATGTCTCTATTATCAAAAGGAGGCTTATTTTCTTCATTAAATGTCTGCATCAATAACACGAGAATTTCATTTTGGAACAAATACATGTTTACAACTAGATCATGTAAATTTATATTTATCAATCAATAATCCAACTGATAAAGTGATTAAAGTATCAAAAGATTATATTCAAGAAATTATAAATACAATATCTGAAAAATTAAGAGTTTTTAAAGAAAAAGATCATGCTGATATAATTGAAGAATGAATCGATTATGCTGGTACATTTTTCTTAATTAATTCTTTCATTAGAAGAAGAATTGATGACATAGAAGATCACGACGATGATTATAAAAATATTGATGAAATTCCTGTTGCAAAATTTTCTCAATCAAATATAGTTCATTGTGAATCAATTGTATTCAGAATTGATTTTTATTCTCAATCACAAATATTAGTTAATGAACTATCTGAAAGTATTAAAGTTAATGGAATATTTGTATGTAATTCTTATCAAATGGATATGCAAGCAATTGAATTATCCAAAAACGATAAAGCATTAATTCTTAATAAAAAGTTACATTCATTACCAGAAACAATATATTCAGCATTAATGGAACAAGTATTATCAAATAATACAACATTATCAGTAAATATTAATTTATCTTCTCCTTATGCTTGTAATCTTTATTATATTTTTTATAACGAAAAACCCTATCATTTAACCCAGATCCTGATGTATATACAACAAATCATGAAATAACTGCTACTGGAAAAACATATCCATTCTCAAATAACAAGGGTTTCTTAACAAATAAAAATCATATTATTCAGCAACATTATGATGATCCCCTAAACAATACTAACGGTTCATATATAACAAAAAATAAATGGATAAATAATTTTAAAATACATATATTCAGCTGCAATTTATGGATTAATTCAAACACAAGGAATAAATTTTAAAAATTACATTAAACAAACGATTTATTTCTAATGATATTAAGATTCTTGTTATTACACAAGTAAAAGATCTTTAACTAATGGAATAAATGTCATTAAAAATAATTTATTATGATCAATATTATGATGATAAATTACTAAATTCTAATTATCATTTATTAATATTCAATAATAATATTATTAATTCAGGAATAAAATATATGAAATATAATGATATTTTTCTAGATCAGATGTTCAAAACGTATGTTCAATATTTCATATTAATAAGCAAATAAATATATTTAAAGCACATATTATTATATATGTATATGGAAATGTTTGTCTTTTAAAAATTAATATAAATAAGAAAATTCTAAATATACTAATTGGAAATGAAGTAAATTATTATTATAGTTATTTAGTACATTTATTTTCAAATGAGTATTATACAATATTAAAAAAAACTGGTATTGAAAATAATGGTTATGCTGGTGATATAAATAAAAATGTAATAATTTATAAAAATATTATAATCAATGAAAATTCAAATTATAATCCAGTTGAATATTTTAGTATTGATTTGCCATTTGCGCCATATATTTGTGATACATCAAAACCAAATGAAATAATAGATTCTATAAAATTACAAAATTCAAATATTTTGAAAAGAATATTAAATGATGACATTATTACAGCAGATGAAAATAAAAAATTGATTGAAGAATTAAAATCATATAAATATAATAAATTTAAACCAATAATAAAAGAATTAAAAAATTATAAAACTGTATTAGAAAATTATTATAAAACAAATATAAAATTATCAGTAGCAAAACTAGAAAATAAACAACAGATTAGAGAAGAATCAGAAGGATTTGTAAAAGAATTAAAATATTACAGAGTGAGATTAAATAATTATTTAAAATAATAAAAAAGAAAAACTAAAATGATGATTATGACAAGTATTATAAGAAGAATAAATACTATATATTTTAATTTACTTACTTCTCTAATAAGTGATAAAAGGCAGGGAAAGCACCGGGGATGGACGGAATTCCCATAGAAGCCATAAAGGAAATAGAAAGAACAAACGGAAAATGGCTCCTGGAAGTGGTAAACCAACTTCTGAAAACGCAAAAATTTCCACGGGAATGGAAGGTGGCCAAAATTGTACTAATTCCAAAGGAGAGTAAATCAGGACAGCCGAACTCATACAGACCAATCTGCATACTAAACGCCCTGAGCATGTTGTACGAAGCGATGATACGGCGGCGGAGAGTGGAAGACGAGGTACAAAAGAAAGGAGGTCTAGCAAAATACCAATTTGGATTTAGAAAGGGACGGTTAGTATTGCAAGCACTCGGTATAATCAAAAAGATATCGCAGGAGAATGAAAAGAAATGGAATGTATTAATAACGTTTGATGTTCAGAATGCGTTTAACACGGCTTCCTGGAACCTAATCCTTGAGAACCTGGAAAAGAGAAAAGTATCTGCCTACTTGATCAACATCATAGACGACTACCTGAAAGATAGAAGCATGCAGGTAACGAAGACGGATCTGCTAGAAATCCATGCGGGAGTTCCACAAGGCTCCGTCCTGGGACCCACATTGTGGAACATCCTATATAACGATGTGTTGGAAATTGAGCTGCAGGGACGAGCCAAAACTATTGCCTATGCTGATGACTTGGCGCTGTTAGTAACGGCAGACAGCAAAGCAGATCTGATTCGAAACACCAACGAAAACCTCAAGAGAATAAGCGTATGGATGAGGAATAACGAGCTACAGCTTGCACCGGCAAAAACGGAGGCTCTTACAATGACGAAAAAAAGAAAAAGAGATGGCCTGATTTTTAGGGTAGATAACGTCAACATAATACCAAAGGACAATATTAAATACTTGGGGGGTTCATTTTGACACTACTGGTATCTTCAGCGAACACCTCAGAAAAGCAGCTGAGAAGGCAGAAGACAAGATGGCTAAAGTCACCAGGATTATGCCACGTATTGGAGGACCAACTAGCTCTAAGAGCGCACTGCTTGCCGCGGTGGTTCACTCAGTACTGTTGTACGGGGCACCAATTTGGGAGGATGCGCTGAAGACACGCAGGAACTGGTTAGCGTTACAGAAGACGCAACGTAAAATTCTTATTAGAGTTGCGGCTGCCTACAAGACTGCATCTACTGTAGCCCTTCAAGTAATCACGGCAATTCCGCCTATAGATCTCATGGCACTGGAGAGAAAACTCATTTACGAGCAAAAAGCGGAGGAAATAATGAATAGCATAAAAACCAGGATCGTACAGATTTGGCAGGAAAGATGGCAGGGGCATACGCTTACGGGCCAATGGACTAAAGAACTAATACCCGATTTAAGAACATGGATCGAATGCAAACATAAGCGTGTAGATTATTATCTTACGCAAGTTATGACAGGTCATAGTGTGTTTAGATCATATGCAAAGAGAATAGGCAAAGCACTGGGAGATGAGTGTGCATACTGTGGGGACACAGACACTGTGGAACACACAGTTTTTTATTGTAAAAGGTGGGAGTCGATAAGACAGGTAACAAGTAGAAAGCTGGGACGAGAAAAAGTGCCAATAAATTTTATTAAAGTAATGATGGAGAATAAGGCTCATTGGGACATATTGCATAGTGCGATTACGACTATAATGAAAACCAAGGAACCAAGGAAGTGATAAAAATTTGTTTTGAAATTTGGGATACTCTTCATTAAACAATTTTATTGTTTTAATTATTTGACTACTTATATTTTGCATTTATAGATTTCATTTTTCTAGCGTTTCTTTCAAATATTTTTATAGATCGTCCCCTAGCCTCATTTACATTTGATGGTAATACAACTGTTTTATTTCTTAATTCAATTAATTTTTTAGGATCATAATTATTGTAGTTGTCCAACTTATATTCTAATTCATTTATTTTATTATTGGCATATTCTAATTCACAATCTGTAAGAAGTAAATTCTCAAATAAATAATTAGCAGTTTTTCTAGCTATGTACTTATCAATAACTTCTTGTTTAAATCTAACTATTTTTGCTGCTTCTTCTATTTTATTAATTTCATTTATAATAGGTTTTACATCTTCATTCCATTTATTTTGCTTATCCTTAGGTAGTCCTTAAGATGTCAAGTCCATTTATATTATACATTTTTCATAGCATTATTAACTAAATCTTTTGCTTCTTCGTCTAAATTGTTATATTTTTTAGTAGTATTAATATTTACCAATCCTTCTTTATTTGACTTCTTTTGTGTTTTTTTGCGGATAACTGCTGACAAATGCGATTCATCACCAGTATATTGGAAATAGAACTTGTAGATGGTAAGTCTGTGAGATCAATAGATCGATCAGGATTTAGTTGTGTTGATTTTATTTTTGGATCTTGCTTAATTAATATTAGTGCAGAATATAAAGTTTTTTGTGATTTTTTTTTTCACCTTCACAAATTTTCTTTAGACAATCTATTTAAATATTCAGTTGCTAAATTTATTCTATAATAATTTTTTAATGACTTTGCTATTGATTTATTTATTGATATATTTGAATTACTCGATTTTGGTAAATGCGTATAATATCTAACACTAACATTACTCATATTTATTATAAATATATTTTTATACATTTAATTTGCTTCTCAGTCGCAGACGTTTAATTATTAATAAATACTAATTAATATTAATTATGACTAATAGTGGTCGACCAAAGAAAAGTTATTTAATAATTACAATAATATAAATTTTAGAATGAGATCATTAATCGAAAGAAAAATGGGTGGTGAATTATTATTACAAACAAAAAGGATAATAATTACAGGACAATCAGGATCTGGTAAGTCAACAATTGCTCTAGAAATAATATTTGGTATGGAAAGAAAATCTATTTCAGAAATAAATTATTTTTTGCCTGATGGAAATGAATTGGAAAAAGATATTCAAGCAATTAAAGAATTATGTAAAGAAGCTTTAGCAAAACTAAATAAGTAGTAATAACATTTCAAGCAGAACTTGATAAATATCTTCAGATCCGGATCTGAAGTGGTACACAACACTTTTATGTAATGATAAAATGATGAAAGTTCTTCAACAAATCGGGAAGAAGATTAGGGTACCAGTTTGGGATGTGATGGGAAGGAGGAAGAACCCTGCACCTGTCTGGACGAGGATCCGGGTTATTGCATTTAACTAAAATAGTTGCCAATCTTCAAAATTTGTTTTTTTTATATACACTGTTAGTAGTCTATATAACGCCGGTTTCGGACCGCATAATTTTGAACGCACAAATTCAGAAATATTTATCGATTTTACAGCATATTTTACTTAAACTCTACTTATCATTATCATTATTTTAACACATTTATATCAAAAGCCATGTTTTTAATCAGTTTTTGCTTGTACAAACCAAAAATCAAGATAAAAATTCAATTTTCTGAGTCCCCACGAAATTGTGAACCACTAAAAATATCCATATTCTCTAAATTTAGTGTTGTTTATCCTCATTTTGAATACGTTTACCTCAAAACGCTCATTTTCACTCATTCAAACCTCAAAATTACAGATGATAATATTAATGAATAAATACCAGATTCAATAATAAATATAGTTTTATCATCTAATTTAGGTAGCCCTGTTTCAGTCCTTTTAAATTATAGTAATTTAGTTTATCTTCTACATCAATATCACAAAGACATGTATATAAAACGTAACGTCAAACGTAAAGGTGAACACTAAACGTAACATAAAACGCAAACATTGAATGTAATATAAACGTAATAGTTCTATTAGTAACATAATATCCATCGTCAAAGAAAAGAAGTGTATTAATAACCTTTTTGCTAAAAAATTCAACGATAGAAAATAAAATAGTTACATAATTATTTTAAATATAAATAAATTGGAATGGACGCTACAATCTCAGTCAATTGAACAACAGAACTCAAAATTCAGTCCGTATCTTTATGTCCACAACTGTATATAAAATTTTATTTTATAATTTATGTGCCTAGACGTATAGACAACCCGATTTACATTATTTTGTTTGTCATGCGCAAAAGTATGGAGAAGAAAAATAGTAGCCATCTTGATTTTGCTATTTATCTTCGATACGTTCTCGTGGTAAGTTTATTTAATATTTCTACTAAATACTAAAACATATTACATTTTTTACCAGCGTGCTAGAATCAGACCCATGGCTAATTATCAAGAATTTAAGCGGAAGAAATTAGCGGAAGTAGAGCGGCAGAAGATATACCCCAATTTATATAACTGTAACTATACTAATAACATATTTAAAAAAAAAGTATTTCACTTGTTACCGCTTAATAACGTGACAAGTCTTCTACCTAAAATTCGTGATTACCTCTATTTTTTTTATAGATTTGTTTGTGCAGAAACATTTTTTTTATTTGAGGAATAACTTCTTTGTCGTGAAAAAATATGTAAATATGCAGATGTATTTCACCACGAAATACCACTACATATGTAGCGACCGAAACCTGATCTTTACCCTTTTTTTATATATATTTTCGATTACTATCATACTTACCAATGTTTTAGGCAATTTACCACACATGATTTTGTGTGATGATGAAGATAACGAAGAGAAATGTTTCCAAGCATTCGTAAGAGTTTGCCCGCAACATTTTTTAGTAGAAGAGGTGAGATTTATGAAATGTCCAGAAGCACCTGTGTGCAGGGTCAGAGTCTCGTATAAAGCAGAAAATGATGATCTCCCTGGGGAGGAGAAGCATTAAAAACGTTGGTACAGATAATATTGGATGAATCACCTTGCAATTGTTATATATATGATAGGGGTTTGATAAAGAAAAACAAAATAGTATTGGATTATGGTCTATTAATGTGCAAATGTGAGCCACCGGTTTTTGAGATGCCAGATGTCAAACACCTACACATCTGCTAGAGCTAGAATGTAAGTTACCTATTCATTTTAGATATTATTTACACTATATATTTTTTTAATTTTAGGTTAGGTTATAATAATAGATAACCAGATAAAAATATAAAAAATAGTGTATAATTTAAATTCAGAAGTATTTAGATTTAGAAGTAAATAATTTTGATTAAATATAAAAATAAATAAATATCTTTAACAACAAATATTGCCTTTTTTAATTTTTTGTGAGAACTGAACACAAAATCAAATACCTGTGAACAGCTTAAAAATGGGAGAATTGGACTTATTAAGTTTTGCGTAAATGCTCCACAAATAGGCTCATCCTTAAAGATTCCAATTCTGTATAGGTATTTCCTTAGACAAGTGTGTCCTGTTAACAGACTCGTCATTGTTCTAAGCTGTACTCGGTTGAGACCCAACACATCTGCTGCTAAACGCCTTGATGGCAGCCCTCATGATCCGTTTGCAGTGTATTTGCCCCTCAATGTTGTTCCAGTGTAACTGGTGTACTTTTGTAATCCACTCAGTCACTGCACCCTGTATCGCAGTCTTGGTTATCGTCAAACCCGGTTCAGGTCCAATGAATATTGTTTCAGAACTATTTCTTGCCAGCTTGTTTGCTATTTTGTTGCCTGGTATGCCCCAGTACACACACCAAAGTGATTATTGTTGTGTATGGCCAGGGTTTCTAGGTTTTCCAGACGATTTCAAGCTAGAAATTATCTGATAGGATGCTAATGCTAAGGATATGAATCAGCTGACCCTTAGATTGTTTTTCCAGTATTCTTCGGTCACAAGTCTCTATTGCTAGTATCTCCATCTGGTGCAACGAAGTATATTACCTTAACGTCATATATTTTATACAATTCAGGGTTTCAGCCTATATATGTACCTGTTCCAGAGCGTGTAGTTCTTTTTGACTCATCTACGTACCAGATTTGGTTTCGAATCACACGTTTCTATTTTATTCCCTCACTCATCCCAATCTAGGATGACCTTGAAGGGTCTTAGCTATTGCTTCAATATTTATACTTTCACAGAAATACAAAACTGGTTGCCTACTGCAATTAGAGACAGCAACAAGAAGAATCTAACAAGTGTAGAGGAATCTGTTTCAACAAGACATGGACGTCAATGCGGACAAAATACTGTGAGCAGTAGTGTATCCAGACCTTTTGGATATAACTGTACAATTAAGAAACGACCGTTATTGCCAAGTAGTAATGAATAACAATTTTTGTATTCCAAAATGATTTGTTCATCTCGTATCCCCCGACCCATTTATTAAATATTAAACATGCAGGTCTTTCCATTAATATTATCCAACATTCATTACCGATATCGCCTGAAGAAGAGCGCAGTTGCAGAGTTATAAGGAAACGCAGCAGCATGAAAAATGAAGACCCACGGAATGACTTAGGTATAATCTCTAGACGAAATCTGCGATATTTGATCGTAGTTTGCCGGTTCGCCGCAATGGCGCTATTCCAATAATTGAATCGCTCTCCAATAGCTGTAATGCGCTAATAATACGTCATAATGTGCGATGCTATCGCTTGATGGGATTGCTTTGTTTCGGGTAAAGCACAGCTTCTTAGCTCTCAGATAGATTGGGGAGATGTAATACAATTTAGTCTAGATATGGAGTAGAGAGAGAACTTATATATATCGGGACGAAATAATGGATTAGGTTATAGATCGGAACCATATATATATATACTCCCTCTTCGCTTTATATATTTAGGTATATATTATGTATCTGTGTATATAAAAGACATTGTTAACCAAATAAAGTTTCTTCGTCTTTATAGTATTGCTTCGCGTTGCTTTGTAGTGAGTGCTGTGTGGCCGGGTTTCCGCTTAGTACCAATAAATTAATGTGAAAGTTATGGGAGATTTATCAAATATCGAGGAGGCGGAATGTAATTGAGACTGTGAAGGATAATTTACTTTTTCTTCAATTACCTAATGGTGAGCTAAAAATAACCACGTCGCGCTTACAGTTGCACTGTTTTCGGGGAATTGTTTATTGACGTTTCGTGTTTTTGGAACAACGAAATAAATTAACATTTATTGTGGATGATCTTCGGATTTGTGATCGGGAACGTACATATTTTAGAGGATGTGTCTGTTTTTGTTTCTTGCTTTGTAGACAATCATTCCTAAGTGTACATTGTTTGGCAAACACAAATATACATTACATACCAATCGAATAACTATCAATTAATATGAACGGAAACGAGTGGTATTTCAATAAAAGTATTTTGTTGATTGGATTTACTGGATATGCCGAATTTACATTCTTGATTTCGAAGCTGCATAACCTGTCGTTGTGCTTTCTACTGTAGCTTCTTTCTAAATGTTCAATGATGCCCTAATCCATGGGTTGGATCAGAGAAGTCCCATTTTGGGAGAGGAAGCAAAAAAAATAGCTCCAATTTTGCCATACAGCAGATCAGACTCAGAAGAATGAGCGGAGGCATTATCTAGCAATAAAATGATTCAAGATGGCAGGCTTCTAATTGGTAGAACTTGGCACAAAACTTTAACTTATTGTCCGAAACATTTTTGTAGAAAACTTAATGTTCTACAAAAAGGATCTTACAAATTGTTTGATATCTTGCCTTGTTGAAGCCTATTAAACAAAAAAGGGAAAAATATTGCGAATAATGTTAAAATTTTTTCCGCTGACCTTTTAACCGGTCAAGATATCAAAAACTTTGCCAGACCTTTTTTTTTATAGAGCATCGCATTTTACACCAAAAAATTCTGGACAACTTTATTGTAGCTGTAATAGTTTTCGAGGTGTAGTTAGAAACGTGTTAAAGTGGCAAAATCCGTCAGCTCTATTATTAATAAACAGGCACTGATGATATGTTAATCTCCTTAAATCCTTGAATTGCTATACAGGGTAGGATCAAAAAGTAGTAGGACTGAATTTCTGTAGTATGAACGGAGAGCGGTGGGGGTGATCTCACCATCTGGGCGTGGTAGCCTTCCAAAGAAACCAATATTTTTTCCAGTCGCCTATGGGGAACCGGAAAATAACCATGTCGATTTCTGTAAACCTCTGTTAAGAAGTGCTATCACGATCGAAAATGGAGAAAAATCTCGAGCAACACTACGCCATTAAATTCTACGTTAAACTCGGGCAAACCGCGACGGAGACCCTCGGAATGATTAAGGACGACGACGTGGCCCTTCAAATTTGGCACCGCCGAACTTCTTCCTCTTTCCTCGGCTCAAGCAGGACCTCAAAGGAAACCGATACAGCTCCGTAGAAGACGTCCAAGGGATCGTGACGGTGACTTACTACATAGCATACGTCATTGTGTGACAGTTTCTGCGTGAAGCTTCCAAAGATAACGCTCCACCCCCCTCTCCAATTTTCTGCATAATTGCGCTGGTCTTTCTTTGACAATTGGTCCTGACAACCCCTGATTTGGTTCTTAACAACACCAAATCCATAATATGTCACCTAACACTTAATTTTTTAAGGCTCAATGTGTTTCTTATTTTTCCTCCTAAATTTTTTTGTTATAACACCTGGTTCTTGAACTAGTCATGAGAAAAAGCAAGATACAAAGAGCTGGTTTGATTTACCACCATAAGGAACTACAAAGAGCTGGTTTGATTTACCACCATAAGGAACAATGCATTGCGTACGCCGACGACATAGTATTGATGATAAGATCCAAGAAAGAACTAGAAAAGGTTTTCCAAAAGTTGATGGAAAAAGTAGATTTATAGGGGCTGCGAATAAATGAGATAAAAAACCAAGTACATGGAAATGATAAGGAAGATTAGAGAAGATAACAAACATGTAATCTTTAAGGCATGTGGAAAAGAATATACAATTGAAAGGGTAAAGCAGTTTGAATACTTGGAGAGCATCATTACCAATAGTAGTCATGAAGACGTCGAGATACACCAAAAAATATTAAAAGATAACAGAGCAGTCGGGTCATTAGCAAGAATGTTAAAGGCAAGAAATATATCCAGGGCAGCCAAGATACGCGTTTATGAAACAATTAAACGACCTGTGGTTTTGTACGCATGCGAAACGTGGACAACTACTAGAGCTAGCGAAAATAAATTGGAAATTGGGGAACGAAAAGTCGTCAGAAAGATATTTAGAAGTGTAAGGGATCGACATGGACAGTGGCGAAGACGAACAAATACGGAAGTAAAGATCTTGTATGGAAAACCAATAATAAGGCGCAGAGAAGTAGGTGGCTAGGACACATCATTAGCATGCTGGACGATAGGGTGGTGAAAAGGGTCCTACATAAGGGAGTAGGGGTAAGAAGAGAAGAGGACGCCCGAAAGAGAGATGGTACCAACAAGTGAAAGAAGATATAGAGAAAATTGGAATGATTCATTCATTTCTTGTTGCACATAGTTAGATCATCCAAGAAGACAGATTTTTTGTTTTCTATATTTTGGAGAATAGGTTTTAGAGAACTTTGTGAAAAGATATAACATGATACAACTCCTTTAAGTTTCTTTACTGTCTCTTTTGTATATACTGCAACATGTCCAAGAACCTCCAAAAAAACTTGGAATTAAATATGATTTATCATTCTCGCGTCCCTCAAGTATAGGATCTTACAGGGCCTTCATATCATGAGAGAACTTCTCTGCTACAACAACTCTTTGAGTTTCAAAATCAAATTACTGATATCTACGGCGTTCCTCCGACTACTGCTAATTTAATAATTTTGCTGTAACCACGTTGAGATGGCTAGTAATGACCATTAATCCATTCCTTTTCTGTGTTTACAGACACAAGAGAAGAGGTGCTAACAAAAATCACTACAGGACGTTATTAACCAGGATCCACCAATCAAGATTGATTATTTTTTAGTTTGTAACTAAAATAAAATTATTACCCCTTGAAGGTCTTTGTTCCTTACATTGTGCACTTCAGAATTGTAATGGTGATTTTTTAATGTAAAATAAATTACCAAAATTTTGGGGACAATTTTAGAAAGAACAACATACAAAACGTTGATCTTCACTTATCTTATTAATCAAACTTAATCCATTCACTAATACCTAATTAGAAAGGGTTTAGAAAGTCAATTGCCAATTACCCAGATCCAGGTTCATTAAACATTACCCGAGAGCTTATAAAAATACAGACACAATAAGCAATTACCACCGAAGTAGCACAGAAAACTTGCTTTCCTTTCAGCTGATTTACCATTTAGTTTCAGTTAACCATTCGCGGATTATAACTGCGCCAATTACTATACCTCGAAAAAAGGGCTAAAACAAAATTATGCGGACAGATAAATGGACGTGAGGGTATTGAATTGAAATTAAATTCTACGCGTTCAACAGCCAGCACACAAAAGGAAAAAGAAATCCGCACGTAATTAGACGATCCATGCAACAAGGAAGTTTACACAATTAACAGAGTAAATGTGAGCATTTCTTAAGACCTCTACTTAATTAAAATCTTTTTCACATTCTGTCAATATTATTATGTAGCGGGTAATTTATCTTTTATTTTCGTTGCAGGAAGTAGTTCTCAGTTCTAAGCTTAATTACAAGAATTCCCTGCAAAAGTTAAAATCATTATGGTTATGCTGCATATTTAGTATTTTCAGGTATCATACAGGTATATTAATATGAATAAGCTATATAAGAAGGTTTACTGCCATTAGTCGTAGGTCGTTATAATTCTTTGCGAATAGATTTCGAAATAAACCATAATTTTGTTTTAATTAAGGCTAGCATCTAATTATAACATGATGGTGTTCTAGTATTCGCTGAAAATATCGTTTGAAGTAAATGATGATTGCAATCTTAATATAATAATCTTTCTACATGTTCATTTACTAATTTCGTCTTGCTTTTCCATAATTTGGTAACCTCTTTTATACACTTTTCTGCCTTATAATTACACCACAAAATCTTGTAGACTTGGTGCACTAAGAAATTTAATTCTCTAACTTCTACATCCAAAAAGAGCAAGGAAACTTGAAAGCAGAACGTGTATTTTCTCAAACTGGTACATATTCACGCCCACAATTTTTGAAAAATAATGGTAATGATATGGCCAAACAAGTTTAAACATTTAAACAGTACCCTTCAATGGTGAAGATGGAGAAAACTTTAAAACTAAAAAAATGGAAAGGAAAAATTATGCATGCTTGAGAACATCTCATAGATGACCTGAAAATATTTAAATTGGAATCGAATTTCTTTGGAACAAATTTAAAGTGAGGCAAAAGATGTCGATTTGATAGTTAATGGATGATGAGACTTTTTTTGCTGCACAGCGCTACTAGTGAAGATTGGTAATTTCGCTTTTAATTGCTTGTAATCAACTTTGTATGCTTGTCCTGGATGATAACTTTGGTGTTTTTTTGCTTGCCGAGACTTGGCTTTCCATTGATTGCATAGCTTTGGCAGGTTATCCAGCGTTTCGTAGCAATAGACGGAGCAGAGATTGCAATGTAGCTGCTTATATTAGGGCTACTATTGATTGTCAGGTTTTTTAACTAAACTTAATGACTTGATTTTGGGCTTTGCCAATATTCCCTCTTATACTTTCTTAATTGCCAATCCAAATGGACCAGTTGTGTTTGAATAATCCTCTACTAGCTTGTCTTCAATTTGGCTGGTCTGGCTCAGGTCATAAATGAACACGGAACGGACACGGAAAATTTAATGACTTTTATAAAAATTATAAACGTTCTTCTGTTTGGAAAATTTCAGATTTCTTCTTCCTGCCGAAGATTATAATGGGTGTAAAAATCTGAAGCAAAAATTTTATTTAGATATGAAAAATAAAAATAATTCTGGAAGATTGTGGCATGCTGTATGATCAATGAATATTAAAACATCTTCTGAGTATGGTTTGCCTGAACACTTGACTGATGTTTCTAATATGAATCAATACTTTGCTGCTTTCATTCAATCAGTCAATAATAATATGTAGTGACCTCTTATTGATTTGTACAGCACTGCAAGACTTGATGATTTTCCTGATTTTCAAGCTTTCAAGCTAGTTACTGTTATACTGCTAGTACTATGATTGGTGCTAGTTGAAGAGGTTATTTTATATGACTTTAAAATCAATACTTCTAGCTCTGACTGCTTATGGTGTTGCATGTTTATTTGGAAGGCTGCTCTAGAGATTTCACTGCTCTCTTTTATATATTAAATGATGTTATGACTCCAGTGGACTCTAGTTCTATTAAACGGTATTATCGACTACTAGTAACAAAATTCAAGTATTCTGGATTTACCTTGAAATCCCTGCCCCTAACTTCTTGATACTTGTCTAGCAGATCTCAAAGGTCTCACAAAAAAAGAATGTTTTGCTCTTTTTCTCGTGTTGAAATCTTAGAGATAAATCTTAAATTACATATTTCAATTTTGTCAGTTCTGTATCTCATTTACTTTAAAAGACGTGTAGCACTTTGAAAATGTTATGCACTAACAGACATAATTTCAATTCAGCCTTAAGGATACGGCTTCATGAATCTCTCAGTTTATCTTCATTTGATTAATGTAACTTATGTACATATCTTCGGTTGATAAATACAGTGTTCAAAAACTTTAGAATTCCTGTTGTAAGCTAGTTTGTGATTACGCTCTGTAAACTTATCTTTAAAATTGCATTGATACCCAACAGAAATTTTTTGATGTACAAGTATATTTTAAAAGCTTTTTTCCTGACTTCGAGGGTTTATTTTAAAAAATTGGTGCAATATATTTTAATCAAAGAAGATGAAATGAAGAATGAATTCCTCATTCCTCATCTTTTGAGACCAATAACGTATTGTTGCAATTTTTTATACATCCAACTGAAGTGAAGCGTATTCCGGACAAGGCATTCTGCATTGATCGAAAGAAGGGGGTACTCAGGTACTCAGAAGGGGCAATGTCTGGACTATTTTCCAAGAAAGTTTTAACAGGTTGCGCAACATTTGTCCGAGCATTATCATGGTGCAAAATGAATTACTCATGTCTAGTCGCCCATTGCGACCGCTTTTGGTTCAATGTTCGCTTTAATTTGATAATTTGTTTTCCCCATTAATGGTTTCATCCCGTTTTAGCAGCTCATAATACGCCACGCCCTTCTGATCCCAGCAAATAAGACAACATCACCTTCGAACCATGGATAATAGGATTTGGAGTCGATGTTGCCGGGTTGACCAGGCCTCACATATGATTTCTTACGTTTGAGGCTATCATAATGGATCAATTTTTCGTCTCCAATAACGATAACGATACGATGCAGAAAAAACTTTCCTTTGTACCATTGAAGCGCCATTTCAGAACATGCAAAATCGCCTTTTGGATGTCTCTTTGGATGTTCTTTAGAGGCAATGAAATGGCTTGTCGAGTAACTCCCAAAAATTTAGCGAGCTTCTTTTGAGTTTGACACAAATCTTCCTTCAATAAAGCCTCTAATTCAGCGTCTTCAAACGTTGCTGGCCTGTCCTCACCCTCTTTATCGCTTGTATCAAAATCACCACTTTTGAAGCGTCTAAAACTGTTTAAATAGTTTTCACCATTCAAAATAATTGACTTAAGAAATAATTTTGCTAGCTTTCTAAGTATTATTTGCAATTATGAATCTAATAATTGATAAGCAAATACGAAATGTATGCCAGCAGAAATGCAAGACACAAGTGTATTCTATTCTGCAAGTTAATAGTTTATTTCTTTCTCTACAGAGCATTTCTTGTTACAGAACATCACTTCACAAAAAAAAAGAAAGATTACAATTAGCGGGATTTGGGCGTCTTAATTTGTAACAAAAGATCGCTTTTAGGGCTTCTTCTTGCTACTTAATTCAGCATTCGACGAGTTTAATACGCACTATAAGACAAGAGCGGCGACAATCTACGAGACGGAAAAGTAGCAAAGCGGACGAAATGGAGAGAGACAGAAAAGTCCAACTGGAGACTTCAAGGGAAAAAAATGACAATAAAGCAATTTAGTATTGGGAACACGTTAGAAAAGAAAACGCCGGAATTTCAGAATGAGTTATTTAGAATCGGTAGAGGCAGTTTATAAAAAAAAACCTATACTGCTGCTCTTTCAAACTTACAACAAACCAGAAACACACACATACGCACAATAGAAATTGGATTGAATACAATTAAGCTGGGGCAAAATAAATCTTAACCGTATGTAACTCAAGATTGGGTTTTGTATTAAGGCAAGTTTCCCTTTCGGTTATGATATAGCCGGGGTAAATACATATGCGACCAAACGCTGCGCTGTGTGTATTATACTCGTATGTGTTGTATGTTACATAGAGGGGTTGGCTGCCCTGCCTGTCAGTATAAATGCGTGGTTAATTGGATTTGTTTATGCGTGCGTTACGTTTGAATATAATTTTGAGTGGCTGGAAATTGAATAAGCTCGTCGAGGAAATTGTTATTTTTCCTTTTTTGTGAGGACGTAGAACCGACGTCGTCCTCCTTCGATTCTTGACGGAAAAGCCTGGTGGCGGGACGGAGGGCCTGTTTCTGTTAACCACACGGCCATCAGACGGTGAGAATACGTGATGTGAGACGTCCCCTATTGTGTTTTCCGATGGTCCTATTTCACTACTTTGCCGGGATGCTCATTTTGATAATGAAGGAGATGTAATTGAATTACGAATGCATTGTGTACGACCGGCATAATGCACACTATAATGATGTTTTCTTTTTGTATTCGTTCACGTTGATCTATCAAAGTTCATGTTAAGAGAACTATCAAGTGTAAGTATATGGGGGAATCGATCATGCTTTAAAAGCGAAAGCGGTGTTGAAATAGAAGCAGCTTTGTTAATAGGGTGAAGAGTCTATGAAATGGAAGAAGACAAAAATATGACAAGATGACAGCAATTTTTCAAATATATACAAACGGAAGATGTAACTATAAGCATTAGAAGGATAGGAAATTGGAGATATTGCACACAATGGTGCAGTGAGAATGATGTAACAGATACAATGTCTCGTCAGATACGAAGATATATTTAATACTCTTGACGATCAATGTCCTTCGTATGCCACCGTGAAAAATTATATTGCAAATTTCAAAAGGGGTAAATTTTCCATTGAAGATGAACACCGATCGGTAAGAGCAGTTTCCATGTCCATTCCCGAAAATCTTGATTCAGTTCCCCAAATGAATCCACAAGTCTCAATGTTGACCAGAAGCATGGAAGGATGAAAGCATCGCGTTCGATCTGTGCTCGGTTTGAAAATGATGCAGACTTCTTAAGTCGTATTGTTACTATGGATGAAACTTGGGTATATATCTACGACCTAGAAACAAAGCAACAATCGATGGAATGAAGGCACTCTGCTTCTCCAATGCCTAAGAAGTTTCGTGTTCAAAAATCTTCTGGAAAAGTTCTTGCTTCAGTTTTCTTCATGGGACTGATTGATTTTCATGGCAACCATAACTGGGAATTAATCGTTATGATTACGAGAAAAAATTTTCTGGATGAGTTTTTGTGCAGGACAATGTCTGCAAATTAACTGGGAATTGGACCAAATTATTCGATTTGATAGTTACGTAATTTCTCTTTTAATTGCTTTTAATCAACCATGCTTGTCCTGGATAATAACTTACTTGAGAGACTTGGCTTTCCAAAATTCTGGAGAGAAGCTTATATTAAGGCTACTATTGATTGAGAATTGTCCAAGAGTGTTTTGTTTTTGCAGGACAATGTCTGCAAATTAGACTGTATTATTGTTTTAGGACTTATTAGGTAGTGATTAATTTCAAACTTATTAATTTTACTGCGTTCAAAAGAATATACAAAACAGCAGTCCACTACTAATCATAGTACTACCGTGAAATTGAAGTTGTCAAACAAGGTGAAAGAAATCAGAAACGAAATTAAAAAAATTCTATCAACACGTGCATACGCTTTTACATGAAAATTTTAAATCAAGTGGACAAGAGAGAGTTTCCCTCGATTTAGGGGAAAAAGAACACGTACAAAGGCAATAGCTTGACGAAGAAAGTGAAATCGAAGTAGGATTGAAAACCAATTTTGTTCGAACGTGGACGTACCTATGTATGTATATGAGGGTGAAAAGAAAAAAAAACTATTTCACGCCCCAATACAATTTAACACAGTTTATAATAAATATGCGCATATGAAAATTGAGTAGATCTCTTACTTGTTAATAAGGTGGAAAATTGCATTTATATAGATACCTACACAAGAGAAATCATAAATTATATTATTACATATGTATAACAAGATATAATAAGAACTAAAAATAAGTTATACGAACCAGTATGTTAATTAAAGAACACAATATGTACACAGTTACATAGGTACTACATACTTGAACGTATACAAGTATACAATTTATTTAAGCTATGTTAATTAATACTGGGCAATAAAATTTTAACATGGTGATTAATTGCTGACAAACAAACATAATAACTCTCCGATGTTGGAATTACAAATTGCTTGCCTCTCAGCGAAAATAAAACTTAACAAGCGAGTTTATCGAATGCACCTTCAGCTAAAATGAAGTATACATCCAATGAAACTCGATTAATATTTAAATATTTAAAGATGGGTACATCTACAATCTTGCATACTATACATCACAAATTGTTATAGCTTGAGTCATGACAGTGATTACACAATTTTGAATTCTTTTCTGTTCATCATTTCCTTTATTATCCAAAGCGCGTTTAATCTCCTAGTGATATTAACTAGCTTTTAATACATACATCAATTTAATGTATGTATGTTAAATGGATGGTGTGTTGTAATATCCGTTTTAGAAGTGGGAAATTACGAATCTAAACTTTAATGAATTGCTTATTTAGTCGGCATTAAACAACATGTAAATAATCTGTGCTAATTACCTGGCAATTAAAGATTGAAGCTAAATACAAGATGGAAATGGGGAATCGTCAACAATTAAATAAATGTAGATTTCGATGAAACTAATTAGAACTTATTCAATTTTTTTATGGCAAATTATTGTACTTGGTGTTCGAGTCTAATTTGTTATCGTACAGATCTTTTTAATTTGTTTTATTGCTGTAGAAAGATTCCAAGCGGGTTCTATTACTACAGCTCTTGTTCTGTAAATTAGCGTGTTGATTTTATTGCTTTATTATATACACCACCCCACGATAAGTGATGCATCGCAATTAAGTATATACATTCATACATATGTATTTTGTAAACCAATTTGTTTCGTTTTCATACATACATACATACATACGCACCGTTTTCATTAGCGCACATGTATGTATTTCTACTTCTGAATTTGAGATTTTAATATCAAATGTGGAAACAATTTCTGCTTTAGATGTCAAATATGGAGAAGTTTGGCATTTAAATGTTAAAAATTGAGAATTTTGAGGATTAGAAATCGAACACGTTTGACATTTACAGCATCTATCCTTTTGATTACTAAGGGTGGAAGCTTTTTATAATAGTCACCTTAACAGCACTTTCACTTTTATAAATAAAAACTCCGCTTTACATAATTGTTTAATCTGTTTTCAAACAATTATAAAATTCCTCCCCAATGTTTGTCATCAAATGGACAATAATCAAATTTGAGCATGCGATTTTAAGACACATTATATAAAAAAAAAAATTGGAAAATTTCATTTCAACAAATATATAAATTTAACGTTCTATCAAATTAATGTAACGTTTAAATGTTAAATATAATATAAATAAGCCTTAAATATCCAATATAAACCAGTTTTTAGATATGGAATAAGGATAAGTTTGACATTTCAGTTCAGATTTCTAGCTTATTCTCAAGGTTGTGCTACTGTTTCAGCATGCGATTTTAACACAAAACTCATTATTAGTCATTACATATGTAAGCATAACTTTGATATTTAAATTCCAATTATGAGTTCAAGTTAAGTTCGATATATAAAAATTTGGAGAATTTTGTCATTTGAATATCAAATGTGGACAAGATCGAGATTTTGATGTCAAATATGGAGAATTTTGACGTTTAGATATCGATTATGAACAAGTTCAATATTTAAATGTCAAACATGAAGAAGTTTAATAACAAATATGCACAAGTTTGATATTGAATGTCAAATATGTATAAACAATTATTGATTATGGACAAGTTTTGACTAAGCTTTGGCATTTTAATGCAAGATGTAGACAAGTTTAAGGTTTAAATATATACGTATGGTCTGACATCTAAGTAATAAATATTTTGACGTTTGAATATCCCATACAAACAAATTTAACATTTTAGTCTCAAAACTAGACAATTTTTTTTTAACAATGAAGTATTTCTTGACGTATACATACAAATTGTATTTTTCTACACCCGTCAATGCAAGCAAATATTTTATTTTAAAAATATAAGATATTAGATAACTTTGATATTTAAATTCCTAATATGGCAACATTGCATAAAATCATTTTGAGAATTTTGATTTGTGAATATCAAATCTGGATAAACTTGACATTTGAATCTCAAATATGGAAAATTTTCACATTTAAATGTCAAAAGGAGCAGCATACCAACGAAAACTATCCAATATAAGATAAGTCGAAAACGTCAATAAATACGATTAAACAACGGGACAGGTTAATTTTTGTTTGAAGGAGGAAACTCTTTCACTAATAAGACAATACCATGGCTTGTCCTCCCTAACCCCCCCCTCTCCTCACCATTGCACATTAAAATTTCAAATGTCACTACGTCATATTATTACATTTTTCGATTTTACATCCTATTTGCAACGACTTTCATGTAGGACAACCTATCCTTAACACTTTATTTCCAGTTTTTTCTATTTTTTGTTCAATCCAGGGTTGGAGGGGAGGCAAAACATGATTTCGACGTTCAAACAAGAATCGACCAAGAGACAGGTCGATTTTTTTTCTATTTCTTGACGTTTTCGATTTAAGGTGGTGGTCGTTTTCATTGGATATATCATAATGTATAATATCAAATATGAACAAATTCGATATTTAAAAATACCTACATATAAATAAGATTGGAATTTGAAATCGAAAGTGAACAAGTTTGACATTTGTACGTCGAATATGAAAAATGTTGATATTTATATGTCAAATATCGAAACGTTTGACATTTTAATATCAAATATAAGCAAGTTTGACACTTAGATGCCAAATACAAAATACAAATCATGAATATGTTGTTCAATTTAAAATTACTTCTAACTTAACACAAAAATAGATTTCACTGAAGTAGCTCAAAATTATAAACCAAAAATTATTTTATAAGGGGTTCCATAAATATAATATAATATTAAACCAAATTTTGACTTCTAGGTTTAGATGTCAAAATATTAACAAATTTAATATTTAAGTGCCAATTATAAACCTGTTTGACATTTAGATATCAAATACGAACAAATATGACATTTAGATGTCAAATATCGACAGTTTTGACATTTCAACTTCTTCCACCTCTTCACATGCTAATATTTGAAGTGATCGCACAAACAATTTAATTCTTTATGATTTATTCCTCATATTTGATTATTTTAATTCTTTGTTACAATATTCCATTGTTAACCTCCCCAATTTTGCTTCAATTTCGTCAAAAATAGATTGATTTGTTGATATCCCTCTAGTTAATTAAACATTCTACATGTAGTATTTTATCGACAAATGTAAAGTACCTAATAGCATAGCATATTTTCACAACTATTTACACCATACATACATATCTAATTGGATAATATAGTCAGCTCAGAATAAGAAGAAAATTAAGTAAAACGTTTCCATTTTGCTTCGCCTTTTATTTATACCACACAATATTAAAACTTAATTATATCGAACATTCAAGCCAGTATCGATATTTTTATAATACATACCAACTCGAATTCCATCATTTATCAAACGTAATTAACGCAATATCGATAATAGACGTTTTATTTGTTACTGTGCTATTAAATTTTAGCACCTTTCGTCTTAATTATCGGCTCGCTAGTGATAAATGGTTCTTAATTACAACAGGAAAACGCTTGCATAGCGATTAATCAAAGAAAACAGAATGCTTTTCCTCACCATATACAGGCAATGAGGTTAACCACTAACTATTCAATTATATATTGTTAATCAAAGTATGCGTAACGACTCCACGTTTAATTAGCTGCTTTAAAGAGAGACATCCATTAATGAAGACGGAGATGGAGACAGGATATTTAGTCATAGTAAAACAAAATCGAAATGTGTCCGGAACAACAGATTTAAGTATTACATTCATTCAAACAGAACCAGAACCGGATATGTACTGTGTATCATATCAGACGTTCAAGCCGAGTTCCGCAATTAACCAACGTTGTCAATGAAGCAAATAAACAAGTTTAATCCTGCTTTTAGCGTATAAAATAATTATCAATACTAATCTTTAAATAATGTGACAATGCGCGATAATTTCTGTTTGTTTTATTTAAAACAAAATTGAGGGAAGTAAATTTTCCTGACCATGCAAGTTCGTCAAACAAAATAAAATAAAAGTATTCAGTGTGGGTGTATTTACTTTTAGTTGTGCATATTTTAACTCGAAATCTAGATAAAACATAAGTAATTATACAATATTTTCTTTTAAAAGTCTTGTAACTTTATCTTCGTAAGAATC
>CM043018.1:17293667-17337099 GCA_023690525.1 Holotrichia oblita | reverse complement strand
AAGAAATAAAGGAAGTGCAAACATAAAAAATTGATGGTAATTGAGTGCATGTCAAAATAATTACATTTATTTCGATCACCTTGTAGAACAAATACATCCGAAAGATTTATAATATTCGACGCTGAAATACCGAAATTGTAATCCCACACCCTTTTAACCTTATTGTATGTTCGCGCACTATTACAATATTAACCAATCATTTCCAGTAATATATCGGCCATAAACATATTTGAATACTCGAAACCTTTTAGCGTTATTGAAGGCGACATGAGACGGTTTCAATAAGAGAAAACCCTGATTCGAGTATTAATTTCGTAAATGTTTCCGGGATGTTTACCAAACAGTTTTGCACTGATACGTCCATAATAGAATCAATTTATTAAAATTGATACCCTGCATTACACTGCATACAATCCGAGCTAATATAGTGATTTATATTAATGTGTATTATTAATACACTTCTGTTTACATCACTAATTACATAATATGTATGTATACATGGAATGGTTCGCATTAACTTTAAGATATGTATTATACATTTTTCAACGTTTAAATCCACATCGTACGCACGAATTGCTTCCACACCATTATGTACTTACAAAGAGATTCATCAAAACGTACCTACTCGTATATACACATACATAGGTGGTGCACACACACGCAATAAATTAGACAATAAACAAACGCGTTAACAAACTGTACATAAATCAAAACGAATCGGCTTAATGTCGTATCGCTTGTGCAGCACCTGCGTTTGATTTGGCGCAAATAAAAAGATTTAAAAGTTATAAATGATCCAGGTAAAAAATCCTACAATTGATAGTTCGTTTGGATTAAGAGATGGCGCTGTGAACGTTTGATCCTGACCATAAATTACCGGCCTAGCTTAATCCGTTTATGATCTGCAGCCATTATGCTACCTGTGTTTACGACCTATTCAAATATTATACGGGTGTATAACGGACTATGTGCGCGTTTGTATACGTATGCCGGGTATTCCTCTACGTAAACGTGGTATCCAGATTGTATGTATGTATGTACAATATACACGTAAGCTTTTGTAATGCGATTGGATATTATAATGAGAGGGCAAGATATGGTGATTACAGGTCGTTAAGAGCATTAGTTGTTACGTCCTGTTCAAATGGCATATACTGTAGCTAGAAACTGTAGAAATTAAAAATGTTTCTAAGCTTCATGTTGGTCTTAAAATAGGTAGTAAGGTCTCCCAACGCACCCTTCAAACTTAATATGCTGGTTTTTGTTTTGAAGGGTGTGACTTACCAAAGTATTCATTGAGCTTTTCCATATCTATTTGGGCAGTTCCACTTTTTTATCATGGTGGAAACGTTAGAGGCACACCAATTGATCATCTTTGGATAAAATTTAGCAATCAAACGGTGGATTCACCTCTTCTACTTTTGGCTAAACTTTAGAATACAAATTATCCTAGTAGGTGAGAGTGGTTAGGTCTTAGATTAGGTTGGACAGGCAAACGCTCTAATTAACACTTGAGGTGTTGCATTATCGTGAAGCATTAATGTCCATCAAAGCTTTGTATAAAATCGTCCATACCAACTCCAAGAACTGTCAGCTTTCACATCAATAATCTTTTATTTTTTTGCCAATTGCACATGCTTGTGCTCATGACGATTTATGACGGAAATTGCTAAAATAAATTTAGACTATTTCAGTGGTTTAAACAGCATTAGCCTACCAGCGCAAGCATGTCAAATTACATTGTTAACAAGATTAGAAGTATGGTTATGTTTGTATGAAATTTTCAAGTGATTTGACTGTTTATTCTTCAAATCTAATGAAATGCTGTTTTAATAAAAATTGGGTTACATACCTCCTACAACGTCCCAAACACCACATATCGAACAGACTTTCTAAATTAAATTAGCGGCATTATCTTATGGAGTCATCGATGTTTTGCAATTGCTCAGTTTCTGAATCTGAGTTTTTAAAAGTTGATGTTACGTTTTATGCTCTAGTTAAAAAAATATTGGCACGAAATAATTACAAAATGGAAAAAAAATAGGGAAAGGAGGAGCTCCAACACTCCACTGAGATATGTGTTTCCCTCGCTTGGTAGAACTCCAAAATCAATTAAATAAGATAGAAGAGGTTCCTAAAAGATAGTTTATGGTATTAATAGAAAGGAATTCCTTCTTCTTGACTCTACAAGATGACAAAGCTTACCCATGAAGGAGATGAAGAAGACAGTTTCAGATTCTATATTTTTAATCTTAGTGAGATGGGAAACATTTATAGGACTTGAAAAAGAGTTGAAAATTAAAAAAATGACAGTAAAAAATTACACAAATCGGGAATTTAGAGAAGATTTGGACAGTATAATTTTCAATGAAAGATAGCACGTGAAAGTCTCAACACTAATGTCTTCAGCCTCGTCAAATAATAACTTAGTATAAACAATTCTGAGGAACTGAAGGAGCTTCAAGCTAACATTCCGGATTTCTTCGATTTGGTTTTGTTCCCTATTTTTTAATTTATTCTTCATTTTTTGTTTCCACCGCCTTCTTTTTTCTTCAATAATCCTTTTACCTCTATTATATAGGGAAGCTAACTTGAGCACGGATGGTTTTTTGTTGGAAACCTCATAGGGAATACTGGATATTGGTTTAATCTCTTTAGATATTTTGAATGTATCATTTCTGTCCCATCTTCCATTAGAGCACAGCTAGAGAGATCACCACTGACTTACCTTGGGGTCATTTTTGACAGCAGACCAACACTACGCCAACATGTTAATCGAGTTTCCAACCCCTTTGGTGCCGTCAAGTCAATCCTGTACCCGTTTTTATGCGTTAAAAGTCTACTTTGTGTCTTTCCCCGTCCTGTCCTCACCTACAGAGCATTATCATGGGCTTGCGTCGCCAAAACGCCCCTTAAGAGAATGGAAGCCCAGCAAAACAGGATCCTGAGAATTACAGCGAGCATCCCTTGGTTTGCCCGAAACTCGAACCTTCATCGCGACCTGGGAATCCCTTCACTCTATGAACACACACTCGTCACAATGACGCTGGAAAGAACAGGAAGATCTTCCAACGCTATAGTGGCAAAAACGACAGGCTTGTTAGAAGGGTGGAATAAGAAACCGGCACCCGAATTAGCTATAATTTTAATTCAACATTCAACCCACAGCCGGTAAGGGTTGTATCATCTGAGGAAGAGAGGGCTCAGAAGCTTTGCTGCGCATAGTAGCTGGACGAAATCAGAAGACGTTGATGGGATTGGCTCCTTGGAACCAGCTGAATTTGCCGACATCACTAGCTATTCTCACATATTCACTAACACAAGAAGTCCACGACTTACAGGCATTGATAGCATGCGTTTAGTTCAGATGTTTCATTATATTTGTGGAGATAGACGAAGTAGCATAATGTATTGTAAAAAAGTGATGAGGGATAGTTTGGGGCCTGAATCAGTTGCAGCTCTAAATTTTAAGATAATCATTGCAGAAAAATTCTTGTGTTGTAGCATCCAATTCTTACTTTCATTAAAAAAGTAAGCCTAGAGAAGCTTAAGAAGTACTCTATTTAATCGTTGTAATGCTTGAGTAGTGTGACTTGGATGGCATCGGAGTACATCATTCTGGGTAGCTACATCTGGTAGTTCAATTCTGTTAGAATGAGGTGGCTGATCATGTAGCATTAGTAGAGCTGGTTTCCTGGTCCTGTTTTTTAATCTGGATGCCAGGCATTTCCGACTGTTTCTTTCGTCATTACAGAAACTGTAGTGAAGACAAGTTTTTTCTACAAACTGTCAGGTCATTTTTTCATTAAGTTTCTAAAGCTCTCAAATGAATAAATTTGACACAACATAAGATTATTCTATCAGTAGGATATAATTATGTAGGTTTCTATAAATAATGCATGATATTTCTGACATTCCGGTATATAATTTGATCCTATCGTGTGTAATAGAATATCAATCCCACGAAGAACAGTAGGTAAACTAAGCGACTACGGCCGCAGTCACTCGACGTGGACACGCTGTATAAGCCAGGCACTATATACGACCCCCCGATGACTCATCATTCGCCCGTGGACACGCTGTATAATGCACACACTAGAGGTGTGTCCATTGTCCGCGAGATGGCGCTGCTGACCTCCTTTAGATAACAGATGGTACGGCCCCTGGTGGCCTCCTTTAGTTACGGCCCCGATGGCGCCCCCTGGGGAGAAGGCCCCGTTACGGCCCCGAGAAGAGCGCCCCCTGGGGAGAAGGCCCCCTTACGGTCCCGAGGAGAGCGCCCCCTGGGGAGAAGGACGGTCCCGAGGAGAGCGCCCCCTGGGGAGAAGGCCCCCTGGGGAGAAGGCCCTGATGACGTAATCGACAGAGCAGGGGAATCCGAATTCTTAGAATTTATGCAACTCGAATCTGTTTGCGCGAGGTGCTCGGATGGTCCTCCCAGGCACCGAATAAAATTAGGGTGGGTCGTTGTGGGGTATGATCCGAAATTAACGTCATTTTGGCTGTAATTCGTACGGATTCGGAGTTAGGGCGCGCGACCTCGATCGACTGTTCGTTTTAATAAGTCAATCTCAGTGTGCGTGGATGTGTGTATGCGTTAAAATATATTATTTTTTCTGGGAATGCGTGAATATTAGCCGTTGGTTAATACATATCAGTTTAGCTGTGCTATCGAAAAATGAACGCGAATTCTTTGCATTAATTACTCGTTTCCTCAATATAGTAATAAAAGAGTATGGAACGTCAAGAAGATGAAACAATGTACTGTTGTGATAATTGTTAGTTTTAATGAATGTACGGTAGATACTGTAATCTTTTATTATATTTAATTCCTGCATTCATCTTACGCGCTATATGTATCTATTTGTATACATATGTATCTTCGCGTCGTCACTGCGCTTATCAGCAAATGTGCGAGAATGCTGATGTATCAGTATGCTGCTATATTTAGATTTGTACTACCTAACAATAGAGTATTACGCTAATAGTGTAATGTATAATAAAACAAATATGTCTTGACACAACACGGCCTCCTCTAGTATATTTATACTAGCATGTACACTTTGTAATAATGATAAATGAAGTTATAATTTAACATCGTATAATATAAGAGAGTGCTGTTGATTGTTCATTATCTGAATTGCAAAAATAAGTAATGAACGAGTATTTGATAAGTAAATCTGACAATGCATGTTATTCAATGCAAGAAAGACATTTGTTGTTAAGATAGACATTCCCGCCAAATTTATAACTAGGTAAGTCGCGCAAGATCAGCGGTCTTAGAAATCTCACAGACATCCGCTCTGATGAAATTGCCAAATCAGCATTCTTAAGCACCTGTGTAAACATCAGAGAATAATGCATTCGCAAGATCAGCATTCTTAGAAATCTCACAGACATCCGCTAGGATGAAATCGCCAAATCAGCATTCTTAGAATTTAAGCAGCTGTGTAAACATCCGGGCAGCATTCTGCACGTTGAAATCGCAAAATAGGCGTTCTTAGACTTTATGCACCTGTGTAATCATCCGGGAATAATGCATGCGCAAGCTCAGCATTCTTAGAATTTAAGCACCTGTGTAAATATGTAGACATGAATCAGCATTTTCATCAATATAAATGGGGACGATCGTATGGAGGGTTATCAGTTTACAGTTTGTTATTCTGTGAGTATCATCTTATATCAGGTAAGTGTTTATTTATTACAATTGTAATATAATTTGTTACATTTTACAATTTTAATATAATTTCGTATATAGGTATAAATTTAATATAAGTGAATGTGATACAATTTAATTTTTAGGTTAGATAAAAAATGGCATCTGAAATTGCAAAACAAATGATCGTGGCGATGGAGCGCGTAAAAGCGTCCCTTCGTAGAGGCGATGATGTTGCACCGTTCATCAGTATGTGCTCCGCTAACCTCAGGCTCTTGAATCGTGGTCTGAAGACAGCAGGTAACGTGGGGGAGCGGAGTAACCTCCAGGCGGCTATTTGTCGCATGTTAGGCTACCGTACCTTCTTCAAGGCGTTGGAAATTCGCGGAGGTGGCAGGATCCAGAGCGAAAGGATTCGCTGGCACGAGGTGCAATCGGCCTTCGCCAGTAGAATCCGAACGGGTTGTATCGTCAACTTACGGCATGTGGATCCGAGAACTTTCCTCGATGACGCCAGAAGTATGTTCGTACGCCGTGTGACGAATGAATTGAAGAAGGTACCGTTTCTAAAAGTAAATACAATATTTACTGGAAACTTTACCGTTCAGGATCGGGAAGAGTTGAAGCACATAGCTACTAGAAATAGAGTTATAAGTGTGGATACCAACCTGGTCCAATGGTACGACAACTTCGTTACAGCGGAGATTTTGCGTGAGTTGGACGAATTTCAAGTAAGTAAATGTTTTTTCCTACAATTTAGAAATTAAAATTATATCGTTTTGTAGGAGCGCGATAGTGGCTGGGCGTTAGCTGCGGTAGTTGATTTAAACGTCAACATTAACCATTATAATCCGCAGCGCGTGGGTTCATATCTGCCTCTTCCACCAGCCATAATGCGAAAGCAAGCCTGCGTGAACGTGCAGAATAACGACGATGCTTGCTTTGCTTGGGCTGTGGTTTCAGCGTTGTTTCCAGGAGCTCACGATCCGCAAAGAGTGTCTAGTTACCCCCAGTACTCCACCGTGTTAAATGTAACAGACATTACGTTTCCAATCAGCCGCGAAGACATTAAAACGTTTGAAAAACTAAATAATATAAGTGTAAATGTATATAGATTAGATAAGAAACTAAAGTGTGTTCCAAATCGCCTCACCAAAGACAAAAAAGAAAGACACGTAAATTTACTATTAATTCAAGAACGCGAAAAGTGCCACTATGTGTGGATTAAAGATTTATCGCGCCTTGTATCTAAACAAGTAACGCCTTGTAACGCACATAGAAAATTCTTCTGCGACCGCTGTTTGCACTACTTCTACACGGAAGAAAAACTGCGTACTCACGAACTAAATTGCGGTAGTGTTAACGACTATAAAGTGACATTCCCCGAAGAAAAGACAATTAAATTTAAAAACTTTAAGAACAAGTCAAAGGCCCCGTTTATAGTTTACGCTGATTTTGAGTGTTTGGTGCAACCCACAATCGATCCTAAAAAGACACATCACCACATCCCTTATAGTGTAGGTTATTATTTTAAGTGTACATATGACGGTAGTCTTAGTTACTACCGTAGTTATAGAGGCGTGGAACCTGCAAAGTGGCTAGTGCGCGAGTTACAGGACATTGCGGAAAATGCCGAAACCGCGTACTGGTGCTCCATCCCCATGGACAAATTAACTCCTGAACAATATAGACAATTTGCTAGTGCCCCCATTTGCCACATTTGCGAGAAGCCCCTAGGTGTAGAAAGAGTCCGAGACCATTCTCATCTAACTGGGAAATACAGGTAAGTTTTTGTACATTATTAAAAAATAGATAAGTAATTTACATTTTGCATACAGAGGAGCTGCACACGTCCAATGTAACCTGGAATACAGAGACACCAAAACTATCCCCGTGGTGTTCCACAACCTCTCCGGGTACGACGGCCACCTGCTAGTGGAAGATTTGGCGGCAACGGGCAAATTAAATGTGATACCAAACAACACGGAGCAGTATATTGCCATGATGCTGTCCACTGACGAGTCTGAAATTAAATTCAAATTTATCGATTCCTTCCGCTTTATGGCCTCATCCCTGGAAAAGTTAGCCTCATATTTAGACACATACCCCATCTTAGAGAGCCAATTCAGCGTTGATACTACCTTGTTGAAGCGAAAAGGTGTGTTCCCCTATAGTTACATGTCCTCATGCAAAAGGTTAGAAGAACGTCATCTACCGCCAGTCGAAGACTTCCACAATGATCTAACCGACAGCCCAATCAGTCCGGAAGAGTATGCGCACGCGCAAACGGTCTGGCAGATATTTAATTGTCAAACTATAGGGGAATATAGCGACCTCTACATGAAGACGGATGTATTGCTCTTGGCGGACGTTTTTGAAAATTTTCGCAAGAGTTGCATCGAAAACTACGGCCTGGATCCCGCCCATTACTACACGACACCAGGATTGGCGTGGGATGTGATGTTAAAATACACTGGTGTTGAGCTGGACACTATACAAGACGTTGACATGTTAATGTTCTTGGAAAGCGGAATCAGAGGTGGGATGACGCAATGCTCTAGCAGATATGCCAAAGCTAACAATAAATACATGTCCGATTATAACCCCGACCAGCCAAGCAAATATCTCATGTATTACGACATCAATTCCATGTACGCCTGGGCCATGTGTCAATATCTACCATATGGAGATCTACAGTGGGTAGAAGACGTCACTAATGTAAATTACAATGTGTCGGATGACAGCCCCATAGGATACATTTTGGAAGTCGATTTGGAGTATCCACAGCGCATCCACGACAGGCACAGTGACTTACCAATGGCGCCGACAAAAATGAAGCCTCCCGCATCGAAACAAGAGAAGATGTTGGCTACTCTGTACAATAAAGAAAAATATGTTGTGCATTACAGGAACTTAAAACAATATTTAAACGAAGGACTGGTCCTTAAAAAGATTCACCGGGTGTTACAATTTAAACAAAGTGCGTGGATGAAACCATACATAGATCTAAACACGAGACTTAGGCAAAATGCTAAAAATGATTTTGAAAAAAACTTATTTAAATTATTTTCGAACGCTGTATTCGGAAAGTGTATGGAAAATGTGCGACTGAGACGAGATATTAGAGTAGTGAATAAGTGGGATGGACGGTATAGTGCCGAAGCATTAATAAGTAGACCTAATTTTAAGTGTAGTACAATTTTTAACGAGAACTTGGTAGCTATAGAATTATTTAAAAATGAAATAGAATTTGATAAACCTCTTTATGTTGGAATGAGCGTGTTGGACATTTCGAAAACAATATTATACGATTTTCATTATAATCATATGAAGAACTTTTACGATAATACGTGTAAATTATGTTATACCGATACGGACTCGCTCATATACGAAATAACAACGGAAGATGTGTACGAAGACATGAAACAAAACATTCATCGTTTCGACACATCGGACTATCCGGAAAACAACCCCTATAATATGCCTCGGGTAAATAAAAAATATCCAGGGCTGATGAAAGACGAAGGGGTGGGGAGATTGTTGCTGGAATTCGCAGCTCTCCGTTCCAAGATGTACGCATGCAAGTTTGAAGAGGAGATCATCAAAAAGGCTAAAGGGGTGAAAAGTTATGTTGTGCAAAAGAAAATCACGTTTGAAGATTATGTGAACTGCTTAATGCTGGAGAAAGAGATGGTACATGAGCAGAAGGGAATAAGATCTTTTAATCACCAACTACATACCACGGTACACGACAAAATTTCCCTAAGCCCGTTCGACGATAAACGGTTTCGAGTGAGAGGATTCACCGACACCTTACCTTGGGGGCATTACAGCGTTCCCGTTTAACGTCCCCCAACACAACTACCTCCCACCAAAATCAACTAAATTATAATGTAGAAATAATTGCTGTTAAAAATTAGTATACCAGCAACCGACCAGCAACTATGGAATCAAGTAAGAATAAGAGTATTGTGCTTTTTAAAATAGAATATTAATTTTGATTATGTTATAGCTCAACAATACAACGAATACATAGACGAGAAATTAACAATGCATGAAGACAACATTGCCAATGAAAAACAATTAATTGGACAAGCTACCGACATTTTGAATAAGAGCGGCTCCAAATGGCTGTCCATAGGACTGAGTCCAGCAATGGGATTCCTTCCAGTCGTGAAAATTAGGTCTGCAACACATTGCATCTATTTCACGGAGCAAGAATGGGAAGAATTCAATAAGGCGGAAGGTTACAGTCCAAATCATCAAATGGAAGCGGCCTCGTATAGAGACATCAGCGTAATTAGACTAAAAAGTAGAGGGCAGCAGCTAACATTCGCAAGGGAAACTTACGATAATATCTACAACCTGCGGGAATTAGTGGATCAAATATTATCTATTTTTAGCGAATGTAAATTTCATATATTTTACAAGTCGGTTCTAATGTCATGTTCACACCTATCTGGAGACCTTTATTTTAATATTAAATCTGTCTTATGTTCTCACGTCGGCTCTACGAATGCAGCTTTAATGCTAGAAAGCATACATCTAGCATTTGCAAATGTAAAATATGATTTTGAAGTGTTCAAATTGATGTTATAATTATATACGAAATAAAGAGTTTATGTTCTCACCTGAAAAATGTTTTTTATTTCCTCAGACACCTGTAAAATCATTGCATTGAATTAATAACAGACAGTTTTCCTTTTACAAGTATATTATTAAAGTTTTAATTAATTCTCAGCTATAAATATAATAACAACAAAATAAATATTAAAAAAGAAACTTACCCATTTTCAATAAGGAAACATAGTAACGTTCTTTAAAACCACCGTAGCTTATATAGTAAGAAGATATCTCTTATTTTAGTAATCCTCACGCAGGAATTCATTAATATTGCTGATTCAAGTTATTTGCACCAACTAATCTCGTCTAGTCTGCTACAATGTGTTTTCTTTGTGTGTGTATCTTCAAGTTCACACATTAATACATATCAGTATGTACTACATCTCTTATCAACACGTTATCTGTACTAAGTAGTAGTCTTACAGTATATGTATAAACGAAGAACTAACATACGTTATACGATGTATTGCAGCTGACGATTCATTGTTTTGAAATATAACTATACAGTAGATTACAGTTATTTATAACACAGAAATACTTTGTATTATTTAAATTATGATAAAAACATTGTACGTTAGTTTTCTGAAATATAGGTACATTCCTATCGTTTTCTAAATTAACTATACAATTAGAATTAACAAATTTACAATAGCAAATTTAAACTTATTCTCCCGCGTAGTTTTCATTATAAGAGCAAGGTGGGCTGCGTTTAAACGCAGCCCACCTGTGTTAGAGCTGTTGTTGATCACAGGTTACCCGTGTTAGAGCTGGTTTTGAACACAGCTTACCTGTGTTTATACACAGCTTACCTGTGTTAGAGCTGTTTTTGAACACAGCTTACCTGTGCTAGACCTGTGTTTATACACAGCTTACCTGTGCTAGACCTGTTTTGTATAAAACAGCTTACCTGTGCTAGACCTGTTTTTGAAAACAGCTTACCTGTGTTAGAGTTGGTTTTGATCACAACCCACCTGTGTTTATACACAGATCACCTGCACTGGACCTGGTTCTCCGTGCAGGTGATCTGTGTATAAACACAGGTGGGTTGTGATCAAAACCAACTCTAACACAGGTAAGCTGTTTTCAAAAACAGGTCTAGCACAGGTAAGCTGTTTTCAAAAACAGGTCTAGCACAGGTAAGCTGTGTATAAACACAGGTCTAGCACAGGTAAGCTGTGTTCAAAAACAGCTCTAACACAGGTAAGCTGTGTATAAACACAGGTAAGCTGTGTTCAAAACCAGCTCTAACACGGGTAACCTGTGATCAACAACAGTTTAACACAGGTGGGCTGCGTTTAAACGCAGCCCACCTTGCTCTTATAATGAAAACTACGCGGGAGAATAAGTTTAAATTTGCTATTGTAAATTTGTTAATTCTAATTGTATAGTTAATTTAGAAAACGATAGGAATGTACCTATATTTCAGAAAACTAACGTACAATGTTTTTATCATAATTTAAATAATACAAAGTATTTCTGTGTTATAAATAACTGTAATCTACTGTATAGTTATATTTCAAAACAATGAATCGTCAGCTGCAATACATCGTATAACGTATGTTAGTTCTTCGTTTATACATATACTGTAAGACTACTACTTAGTACAGATAACGTGTTGATAAGAGATGTAGTACATACTGATATGTATTAATGTGTGAACTTGAAGATACACACACACAAGAAAACACATTGTAGCAGACTAGACGAGATTAGTTGGTGCAAATAACTTGAATCAGCAATATTAATGAATTCCTGCGTGAGGATTACTAAAATAAGAGATATCTTCTTACTATATAAGCTACGGTGGTTTTAAAGAACGTTACTATGTTTCCTTATTGAAAATGGGTAAGTTTCTTTTTTAATATTTATTTTGTTGTTATTATATTTATAGCTGAGAATTAATTAAAACTTTAATAATATACTTGTAAAAGGAAAAACTGTCTGTTATTAATTCAATGCAATGATTTTACAGGTGTCTGAGGAAATAAAAAACATTTTTCAGGTGAGAACATAAACTTTATTTCGTATATAATTATAACATCAATTTGAACACTTCAAAATCATATTTTACATTTGCAAATGCTAGATGTATGCTTTCTAGCATTAAAGCTGCATTCGTAGAGCCGACGTGAGAACATAAGACAGATTTAATATTAAAATAAAGGTCTCCAGATAGGTGTGAACATGACATTAGAACCGACTTGTAAAATATATGAAATTTACATTCGCTAAAAATAGATAATATTTGATCCACTAATTCCCGCAGGTTGTAGATATTATCGTAAGTTTCCCTTGCGAATGTTAGCTGCTGCCCTCTACTTTTTAGTCTAATTACGCTGATGTCTCTATACGAGGCCGCTTCCATTTGCTGATTTGGACTGTAACCTTCCGCCTTATTGAATTCTTCCCATTCTTGCTCCGTGAAATAGATGCAATGTGTTGCAGACCTAATTTTCACGACTGGAAGGAATCCCATTGCTGGACTCAGTCCTATGGACAGCCATTTGGAGCCGCTCTTATTCAAAATGTCGGTAGCTTGTCCAATTAATTGTTTTTCATTGGCAATGTTGTCTTCATGCATTGTTAATTTCTCGTCTATGTATTCGTTGTATTGTTGAGCTATAACATAATCAAAATTAATATTCTATTTTAAAAGCACAATACTCTTATTCTTACTTGATTCCATAGTTGCTGGTCGTTGCTGGTATACTAATTTTTAACAGCAATTATTTCTACATTATAATTTAGTTGATTTTGGTGGGAGGTAGTTGTGTTGGGGGACGTTAAACGGGAACGCTGTAATGCCCCCAAGGTAAGGTGTCGGTGAATCCTCTCACTCGAAACCGTTTATCGTCGAACGGGCTTAGGGAAATTTTGTCGTGTACCGTGGTATGTAGTTGGTGATTAAAAGATCTTATTCTCTCTGCTCATGTACCATCTCTTTCTCCAGCATTAAGCAGTTCACATAATCTTCAAACGTGATTTTCTTTTGCACAACATAACTTTTCACCCCTTTAGCCTTTTTGATGATCTCCTCTTCAAACTTGCATGCGTACATCTTGGAACGGAGAGCTGCGAATTCCAGCAACAATCTCCCCACCCCTTCGTCTTTCATCAGCCCTGGATATTTTTTATTTACCCGAGGCATATTATAGGGGTTGTTTTCCGGATAGTCCGATGTGTCGAAACGATGAATGTTTTGTTTCATGTCTTCGTACACATCTTCCGTTGTTATTTCGTATATGAGCGAGTCCGTATCGGTATAACATAATTTACACGTATTATCGTAAAAGTTCTTCATATGATTATAATGAAAATCGTATAATATTGTTTTCGAAATGTCCAACACGCTCATTCCAACATAAAGAGGTTTATCAAATTCTATTTCATTTTTAAATAATTCTATAGCTACCAAGTTCTCGTTAAAAATTGTACTACACTTAAAATTAGGTCTACTTATTAATGCTTCGGCACTATACCGTCCATCCCACTTATTCACTACTCTAATATCTCGTCTCAGTCGCACATTTTCCATACACTTTCCGAATACAGCGTTCGAAAATAATTTAAATAAGTTTTTTTCAAAGTCATTTTTAGCATTTTGCCTAAGTCTCGTGTTTAGATCTATGTATGGTTTCATCCACGCACTTTGTTTAAATTGTAACACCCGGTGAATCTTTTAAGGACCAGTCCTTCGTTTAAATATTGTTTTAAGTTCCTGTAATGCACAACATATTTTTCTTTATTGTACAGAGTAGCCAACATCTTCTCTTGTTTCGATGCGGGAGGCTTCATTTTTGTCGGTGCCATTGGTAAGTCACTGTGCCTGTCGTGGATGCGCTGTGGATACTCCAAATCGACTTCCAAAATGTATCCTATGGGGCTGTCGTCCGACACATTGTAATTTACATTAGTGACGTCTTCTACCCACTGTAGATCTCCATATGGTAGATATTGACACATGGCCCAGGCGTACATGGAATTGATGTCGTAATACATGAGATATTTGCTTGGCTGGTCGGGGTTATAATCGGACATGTATTTATTGTTAGCTTTGGCATATCTGCTAGAGCATTGCGTCATCCCACCTCTGATTCCGCTTTCCAAGAACATTAACATGTCAACGTCTTGTATAGTGTCCAGCTCAACACCAGTGTATTTTAACATCACATCCCACGCCAATCCTGGTGTCGTGTAGTAATGGGCGGGATCCAGGCCGTAGTTTTCGATGCAACTCTTGCGAAAATTTTCAAAAACGTCCGCCAAGAGCAATACATCCGTCTTCATGTAGAGGTCGCTATATTCGCCTATAGTCTGACAATTAAATATCTGCCAGACCGTTTGCGCGTGCGCATACTCTTCCGGACTGATTGGGCTGTCTGTTAGATCATTGTGAAGTCTTCGACTGGCGGTAGATGACGTTCTTCTAACCTTTTGCATGAGGACATGTAACTATAGGGGAACACGCCTTTTCGCTTCAACAAGGTAGTATCCATGTTGAATTGGCTCTCTAAGATGGGGTATGTGTCTAAATATGAGGCCAACTTTTCCAGGGACGAGGCCATAAAGCGGAAGGAGTCGATAAATTTGAATTTAATTTCAGACTCGTCAGTGGACAGCATCATGGCAATATACTGCTCCGTGTTGTTTGGTATCACATTTAATTTGCCCGTTGCCGCCAAATCTTCCACTAGCAGGTGGCCGTCGTACCCGGAGAGGTTGTGGAACACCACGGGGATAGTTTTGGTGTCTCTGTATTCCAGGTTACATTGGACGTGTGCAGCTCCTCTGCATATAAAATATAAATTACGTATCTATTTTTTAATAATGTACAAAAACTTACCTGTATTTCCCAGTTAGATGAGAATGGTCTCGGACTCTTTCTACACCTAGGGGCTTCTCGCAAATGTGGCAAATGGGGGCAGTAGCAAATTGTCTATATTGTTCAGGGGTTAATTTGTCCATGGGGATGGGGCACCAGTACGCGGTTTCGGCATTTTCCGCAATGTCCTGTAACTCGCGCACTAGCCACTTTGCAGGTCCCACGCCTCTATAACTACGGTAGTAACTAAGACTATCGTCATATGTACACTTAAAATAATAACCTACACTATAAGGGATGTGGTGATGTGTCTTTTTAGGATCGATTGTGGGTTGCACCAAACACTCAAAATCAGCGTAAACTATAAACGGGGCTTTTGACTTGTTCTTAAAGTTTTTAAATTTAATTGTCTTTTCTTCGGGGAATGACACTTTAAAGTCGTTAACACTACCGCAATTTAGTTCGTGTGTTCGCAGTTTTTCTTCCGTGTAGAAGTAGTGCAAACAGCGGTCGCAGAAGAATTTTCTATGTGCGTTACAAGGCGTTACTTGTTTAGATACAAGGCGCGATAAATCTTTAATCCACACATAGTGGCACTTTTCGCGTTCTTGAATTAATAGTAAATTTACGTGTCTTTCTTTTTTGTCTTTGGTGAGGCGATTTGGAACACACTTTAGTTTCTTATCTAATCTATATACATTTACACTTATATTATTTAGTTTTTCAAACGTTTTAATGTCTTCGCGGCTGATTGGAAACGTAATGTCTGTTACATTTAACACGGTGGAGTACTGGGGGTAACTAGACACTCTTTGAGGATCGTGAGCTCCTGGAAACAACGCTGAAACCACAGCCCAAGCAAAGCAAGCATCGTCGTTATTCTGCACGTTCACGCAGGCTTGCTTTCGCATTATGGCTGGTGGAAGAGGCAGATATGAACCCACGCGCTGCGGATTATAATGGTTAATGTTGACGTTTAAATCAACTACCGCAGCTAACGCCCAGCCACTATCACGCTCCTACAAAACGATATAATTTTAATTTCTAAATTGTAGGAAAAAACATTTACTTACTTGAAATTCGTCCAACTCACGCAAAATCTCCGCTGTAACGAAGTTGTCGTACCATTGGACCAGGTTGGTATCCACACTTATAACTCTATTTCTAGTAGCTATGTGCTTCAACTCTTCCCGATCCTGAACGGTAAAGTTTCCAGTAAATATTGTATTTACTTTTAGAAACGGTACCTTCTTCAATTCATTCGTCACACGGCGTACGAACATACTTCTGGCGTCATCGAGGAAAGTTCTCGGATCCACATGCCGTAAGTTGACAATGCAACCCGTTCGGATTCTACTGGCGAAGGCCGATTGCACCTCGTGCCAGCGAATCCTTTCGCTCTGGATCCTGCCACCTCCGCGAATTTCCAACGCCTTGAAGAAGGTACGGTAGCCTAACATCCGACAAATAGCCGCCTGGAGGTTACTCCGCTCCCCCACGTTACCTGCTATCTTCAGGGCACGATTTAAGAGCCTGAGGTTAGCGGAGCACATACTGATGAACGGTGCAACATCATCGCCTCTACGAAGAGACGCTTTTACGCGCTCCATCGCCACGATCATTTGTTTTGCAATTTCAGATGCCATTTTTTATCTAACCTAAAAATTAAATTGTATCACATTCACTTATATTAAAATTACACTTATATACGAAATTATATTAAAATTGTAAAATGTAACAAATTATATTCAAATTATATTAAAGTTGTAATAAATAACACTTACCTGATGTAAGATGATACTCACAGAATAACAAACTGTCAACTGATAAACGTTCATCCGATCGCCCCCCATTTATATTGATGAAAATGCTGATTCTTGTCTACATATTTACACAGGTGCTTAAATTCTAAGAATGCTGAGCTTGCGCATGCGTTATTCCCGGATGATTACACAGGTGCATAAAGTCTAAGAACGCCTATTTTGCGATTTCAACGTGCAGAATGCTGCCCTGATGTTTACACAGCTGCTTAAATTCTAAGAATGCTGATTTGGCGATTTCATCCTAGCGGATGTCTGTGAGATTTCTAAGAACGCTGATCTTGCGAATGCATTATTCTCTGATGTTTACACAGGTGCTTAAGAATGCTGATTTGGCGATTTCATCCCAGCGGATGTCTGTGAGATTTCTAAGACCGCTGATCTTGCGCGACTTACCTAGTTATAAATTTGGCGGGAATGTCTATCTTAACAACAAATGTCTTTCTTGCATTGAATAACATGCATTGTCAGATTTACTTATCAAATACTAGTTCATTACTTATTTTGCAATTCAGATAATGAACAATCAACAGCACTCTCTTATATTATACGATGTTAAATTATAACTTCATTTATCATTATTACAAAGTGTACATGCTAGTATAAATATACTAGAGGAGGCCGTGTTGTGTCAAGACATATTTGTTTTATTATACATTACACTATTAGCGTAATACTCTATTGTTAGGTAGTACAAATCTAAATATAGCAGCATACTGATACATCAGCATTCTCGCACATTTGCTGATAAGCGCAGTGACGACGCGAAGATACATATGTATACAAATAGATACATATAGCGCGTAAGATGAATGCAGGAATTAAATATAATAAAAGATTACAGTATCTACCGTACATTCATTAAAACTAACAATTATCGTAACAGTACATTGTTTCATCTTCTTGACGTTCCATACTCTTTTATTACTATATTGAGGAAACGAGTAATTAATGCAAAGAATTCGCGTTCATTTTTCGATAGCACAGCTAAACTGATATGTATTAACCAACGGCTAATATTCACGCATTCCCAGAAAAAATAATATATTTTAACGCATACACACATCCACGCACACTGAGATTGACTTATTAAAACGAACAGTCGATCGAGGTCGCGCGCCCTAACTCCGAATCCGTACGAATTACAGCCAAAATGACGTTAATTTCGGATCATACCCCACAACGACCCACCCTAATTTTATTCGGTGCCTGGGAGGACCATCCGAGCACCTCGCGCAAACAGATTCGAGTTGCATAAATTCTAAGAATTCGATTCCCCTGCTCTGTCGATTACCAGGGGGCCTTCTCCCCAGGGGGCCTTCTCCCAGGGGGGGCCTTCTCCCCGGGGGCCGAAAGGGGCCTCTAGCGCCATCTAGTAACTAAAGGAGGCCACCAGCACCATCTGTTATCTAAAGGAGGCCAGCAGCGCCATCTCGCGGACAATGGACACACCTCTAGTGTGTGCATTATACAGCGTGTCCACGGGCGAGTGATGAGTCATCGGGGGGTCGTATATAGTGCCTGGCTTATACAGCGTGTCCACGTCGAGTGACTGCGGCCGTAGTCGCTTAGTTTACCTACTAAGAACGTTATTAGCCGAACCTATTACGTTCAAAATTAGAGACCTCTGACCATTACAATTCTTCAATTCGCGGGGCACAAAGCCGCTAAACACGGCCGATAGATGTCGTAACTGCTGCAATCGAACACTTGAATACCGCTCTCATTGAGCGATCGCAACCATAATTAAATTTTATGTATCAACAATAACCGGTAGTAGTGTATATACACGAACCAGTAATAACAGATATATCGGGTAAAACCGCAGAATGCCATCATGGCACCCAGCTTATTACCGGATAGTCAGTCGTTGCGAATGGCGTATTACATACACGACTATGACGTGCTTGCTTGTAACGGACAGTTCGCTTAATTGAACAAATTACTCAATATATAAATTGGATACTAATTAGTCGCCATTGTACAAACGTAAACTCTATGATTGTATATGTATGTACGCATGTATATCCAGTTACGTGATGATACGTATGTACCTGGTAATTCCATTAACGAATTCAACCGTTAATATTTCTATTCGTCGGTGGACGCTGCCGCTATTCATAACAGTAATAAGTAATAACAATACCGGACGAACACAAAATACAAAAAAATGTTTTTATATATAACGAAGCATACGAATATTAAATGGATTATTATTTCACCGCGATATCGTTTTGTAAACGGGCATCTCGTCTCTAAGAAAATGTATAGTAATCGTATTAGCACTCCAGAGGAGGCCAGAGCTTTCAGGATTTTTTCCTCCGCGGAAGGCAGTAGAAAGACATAAAACGAGAAATATTACATCATATTTCTAGTATAAACGTCAGCGAGCACGTGTTGTCCAAACATAACATAAAGTAGGCTCTGCTTAGTGACATTTCTAAACTTTTATACGAAAGCTTGTTTTATGGAGGTTAGAAAGCGTCGGGTAATAACGCACATGCTCGCCCCGAACAAACGTTGAAAGTAAATTTATTGATAAGGGTTTAAAACCGTGTTTTATAGATTTACATCGCTTTCAGAAATAAGGCGTTCTAAAATATTAGGTGCTCAGACAGTGTTTTCCTTCGCTCAGGTTTATTGTATAGCTGTTTTTATTGAGAAATTGTCAGCGACGCATTTTTAGTGGCCAAACAAGTGAAATATGTATTTTCTTAAACGTGTTTCAATCAAACTTAAATAAGTGCCTATCAATAAGCCAAAAGTTTAAAATAACTATTCTATAATTTGCCATATTAAGTCTTGTCGTATTTATTAATTTGTTACGATCACGTTCAAGTTACAGTAAATTCTCCTAAGATTTCATCTTAAAAATGGAGTGTTAAACTCATCTTCTTGTCACAATCCTACTGATATGGGTCACTTCGGATGTAAGGATAATGAGCTGTAGCGCAATGCGTGTGTGTGCTTCGATTACCAGGGCCAAAGTCAAACGCATTAAAAGCTGCAGATGAGATTGAAGCATGGTAGTTATTTTTCAGCGACGATATGATTAATTGCACTATTCAACACACAAACCAAGAAATAACAAGACAATCCTCCAAATATGCTAATAATCAAAGCTTTATAGGGTATACTAATAAACAAGAAATATTGGCCTTATTCGGGCTGTTGTATACGAGTGGGGTTCTAAAAACATGTTCTCTAAGTACTTCTGATTTATGATCCAGACAATATGGATTATCCATTTTCAGAGCAACTATGTCACAAAAACGTTTTGAGTTTTTACTAAATTGTCTTCGCTTTGATGACGAAAATACCAGACAAAACCTATCAGATTTCTGTGGGATAAATTTATTGAAAAATGCGACTCTAAAACTTTTTACATGCTTTCTGCTATTCCATATATTGGAAAAGAAACAAGATCTAGTTCTGAAGCTTTACCTACTCAATATGTCCTGAAACTGTGTCAAAGCATATTTGGAACAAACCGGAATATTATCATGGATAACTGGTTCTCGTCCTCGGATTTGCCAAATAAATTATTGGAAAAGAAACTAACCATGGTAGGAACGTTAGGCAAAAATAAAGCAGATATTCCGCTAACTTTCTTGAAGAAAAAAACTACTGTTCCTAGCTCTGATTTTGCTTACGACGAGAATAAAACTATGGTTTCGTTTTCACCTAAAAAGAATAAAATAGTTTTGTTGTTGTCAACTTTTCACACTTATATGGCGAAATTGATGATGAAACTAAGAGACCCCAAATCATTCTATTTTATAAATCGACGAAAGGTGGTGTAGATACATATGATCAATTGTGTCACTCAAAAACTGTGTCACGAAAAACCCGTCGATGGCCTTTACGTGTGTTTTATGGAATGATAGATGGAATTGGAATCAATGCTTATGTTATCTATAACGCCAACAAACAAAAACAAAATAGTGCTTATAAAATCATCCCAAGAAGACTTAGCCATGCAATTGATTAAACCACAATTGGAAAGCAGACTGAATGTGCCAACAATATCCAGATATTTACGTTTACTAATTCAGGATATTTTAGGTGTGGAAGAAAAGAATCCTAGTTCGGAAAAAAGAAGTCAATTTGTCGGTCAGAAACGTTGTCATATTTGCCCTAGAAATGCTAACAGAAAAGGTGTGAGATGCGGTGAACACATTTGTGCTGAACACAGAAGGTCTATTTGTCCCCCCTGCAGCGAAGAACTGTAATTAGTATTTTTGTGAGAATAACTGTTTTATATTTGTGTACCATTTTATTTTTTATAATAAAATTAATGTAAAATTATACTTTTGTTTTTATTTTGAACGATAACTATATAAAAGTTAAAGATATAATGATACCATTTTAGGGCTAAATAATCACGGAATTGAAATCCGAGTATGCAAATTGTTTTTTTAACACATTGTCGATTACTGATCGCATGATAAGGACAACAGTCACTAAAGTTGAGGACTGCTATCTAAGTGAAGACTTACGGAAAGACATGGAAACCAAAATAAAGTAGAGCCATTAATAAGAAAGTCTGTTTTTTTTTCAATGGTGGTGGGTGCTTAGTTGCAGTGACTCCGTAAGCTGTATTACTTGTCTGGCTATCACTGCAACTCTTGCGATGTAGTTTAGTGTGTGTAAGTTGTGTTTCAAATGGCTTTGTGACAGCATCATATCGCCTTTTATGATGCCGCGCTGTTAATCACTTTGCTCCCAACAGCGAATGGCAAGTCGATCCGGGATTAAACTCTATGAAAAAATGTCACCGTCCCTCCAGAGAATTGAACCCCGGCACCTATCGTCCTCTCACAACAATAGTCAGCCGCCTAACCACTGCGGCCATCGACCCGTTTAAAGAGAATATTGAAAGCTTTCCACGAATAGTCACATTATTACACATATTGACGGGGGATTGAATGTTGCACAGACTGTCTTGAAGCAAGACAAAACGAAAATTTTCCATATGGCAATATTACTCTTTATAAGAAAATTTTCAAAAATGAGTATAATACAGGATCCTTTACCCCAAAGAAAGACCACTGCGCATTTTGGGAAAGCTACCAGAATCTACACAAAGAAAGAAAAGCGAATAAATTAAATGAAAAGAATATTTCAAATTCCAAAAAATTTAGGATTGAAAAAATTAAGATAAAAATAGTTTATGTAAACTGACATGTTTTGAGCAAGTTTTTTTAACATGTGGAGAGATAGCTCCATTTTACTACAAAAGTAAATTAGCCACTTACAATTTATCCTCCTTTAATATGGGAAGTGGAACCAGTAATTGCTACATGTGGCGTGAAATCTTGGCACAGCGAGGTAGTAACAAGATAGCAAGATGTATTTTCCATTTTCTTCAAAATACTTTCGTTGGGGAAGAAAACATAATTTTATATTCGGACAATTGTGCAGACCAAAATAAAAATAAATACATTGCAAGTGCTTATTCTTACGCTATCACAAAATATAATTCTCAAGTATTGCTACTCATACATTTTTTATAGTTGGGCATAGCCAAAAAGATTATGGAAAAGGAGAAGAAACGAGCTCTCCGATCAGACCTGATTTACGTACCTGCACAATGGATACAATTATGTCGCATGGCTAAGAAGAAGGGGACACCATACGAAGTTATTGGGGCATTCACCGAGGCTGTTCTTAATATTAAAGTCCTGTATGATGCTATAGGACAAAACTTCACAGTAGATGACGATGGCCAAAAGGTAGTATGCTCCGATATAAAAAAAAAACAGAAATTGAAAAAGAAAACCCAAAACTTGTTAAATTTCGGATGTCGTATTTGAGCGAATCTACATTAAATTTACAAAAAAAAGATCGTGGTAGACCATCTGGTTCTGTTAATTTGGAAAAAGCATATACTGTACCACCAAAGATATCACTTCAGAGGTCTCCTACAACTTTGTGAAGAAAATTTAATGAAATCACAGTATCATGCTTTTTATGCAAACTTGCCAGCCAAGTGACTTGCTTTATTTTTTAAGTTGAAATACAATTAATATATGTTTTTATGAAAAGTATTGTATGCGTTGTTACCTAAACATCGTCAATAAATAAGTAAGGCTTCTATTCAAAAATTGTATTAGAAGTTAGTGTCTATTGTTTTTCTAAGTATATGGCATAAATAGATATCTGAAGATATTTCTTGATGCAAAACTGACTCAACTTACAATTTTTGCAATATCACCGCTTCAAGAAATATTTTTCAGTATAAATTACAGCCTTCTTATAGTAATAACTTGAAGGAACGAGTATCTAAAATTTAAATTACCTTGCCCTAAATTTAGAACTTTGATACGCTAAAATAAGTTACTTTTTAATTTTACTCGAAACTTACAATTTTGAGTTATGTCACTCTTGTAGCCGAGGTGCGATATATAGCCCCCAAGAAGATCTTAAATTTCTTCAGAAGTTTGGAGATGAGTTGGGACTAAAATAGATACAATAGATCCTATTGGTCGCAGTCAATCAAGTCATAATAACTCTTTCTTATACCACCATTTTGAATGCGACGCTACAGTTATCCAATTTACAACATCTACTACAAAGATATTAATAGTCTTCAGTAATGCAATTTAAAGCAGTTTATTTGCGCTTGGATTCATTGATTGAGATATACCAGTTGTATTTTCAGGAAAGCAGGCTAGGTCAACGTTAGTAAGTTATAGTTTTGGATGACATAGTTCTAAAAAAGAGTGGCCGTACTATGCCACATCGATGGGAGAACCTCCTCAACAACGTTATCGACCATTATTTCCTAAACCTTGTTAGAGAGCATTACAAGGAGCAGTTTAACAAGAGGGCACCAAGTAACAAGACCTACCTATTGTCGAGAAGTTCCATTGTATAGGATTAGTCTTGTGTCAACGGAAGGGAACAACTGGGCGTCCAGGGACTGTTAACACAAACGAGCATCATGGACGACCTCTCCAACAATTAGTACAGTTTCCAAAGCGTGTCCAAAGACATATTCGCCTTAATGGCTGCATCAACCGTCAAAGAACTCCTTTTATATGGTTTGAACGACCTGATGTTGTCATACAGAAACCATTGCATAGTGCTCTGGTTACAATTTGGTGAATCGTATCCAGACACGGAATATGGGTCGTTACAGAGAGATTATTATTGCCCCTTTTGCGCAGGATTTGCATACTTTTGCCACGCAAGAAACCTGCCACTGCGATTACAATAGATACAGCACCACCCACACGGCGAAGGAGTCATTTACTCTTCTGCAATAACACTTTCAAGATCACATAATTTCCCGTCAAATACCCCCCTTAACAGCCTGGTTTTATCAACATGTTCAACAATCTAAAATACCGTTATAAACAATGTGCAAGACGTAAATACGTTTGTAATTTCAGTTACAATTATTTAAACATAAAAAAATTGTTTCGCATAACAAGAAAATAATACTTCGGTGTTCAGTTACAACTACAACTAACTATTGCGAAGCAACAATTCATCAAATGAACTTCATTTATTTGCCAACACCGATAGCGAAGTATTTGCTTTGCAGTTTTTTCGATAGATTCAAGTCGAATTTGGTAGTAAAAACTTGGAAGGGGAACCGCTATCGATGGAGCATAGTACCAATTTTGAGCGACCATTTTTCTTCTAGATCAAGAGACTGGTGCAGCTTGGGGGAGTTGTTGAGGCTATTCTCCTGTCGAGATCGCGTGGTAGGGTAGCAGTATCGTATCATCTACATACGTTTTGTGCTTTATAATTCACTGTGGCAATGAATGAAAGTTGACTTATCTAACGAAATTCAAGGAAATTGTGTCTGACTATTCTGAAATATCTAATGTAGTACATGTAGATTTGTAATTTTTTAGCTAAAAAACGCGAAGAAATCTTGAAGAACTACAATTCTAATGAAAAATGACTTCGTCCTTTAATTAACAATTCAACGTACAACGGAACATGCGGACCATTATTTAAACACACCGATTGCTACATACTAACGTAAACAAACAGCTCATTTTCAACGTACAACCCTCATAACGTAATAGGTTAGAGCCGAAATAAATGAAATTAATATACTACAGCGAATAAATTCGGTGTTATAAATAAATTACATAAGTCTAGATGGCGCGACAGTAGACCCAGGCTCTCGCGAAGGCGTAAACCATGCCAAAACAAACGCGAAAGGAGCGGGATAGAGCGAGTAAGTGCGGAAGTTGTAATTACGATGAGTGGTACAGGTGTCTCTGAGAGCAGTGTGTAAAATTACAGCACGGGGAGTCGTTTACATAAAGCAATTTTCTTGAAGCCATATATTGATATTGAAAACGTTATTATGGAATTACGTTTATGATATGAGCTGGCACGCATTTTACCTAGCACATAATGAGAAGGTATGTGTATTTGTTGCGGGTACATACTCGATGAATGTCAAGATGAAATTTTAGATATCTTTCCCTAGTTTGCCACTCACGTTGTTCTTGAAATTTATAGCTGCCTTATTATAAACTTCATATATGCGGAGAGCTTTTTAGACTTCGGGTAATCATTTCTCTTATTTTTTTTTAGTACCATATTAATTTCTTATTTCTCCTGAACGGGAATAATGTAAATTTTCACGTATCAGAGTGGACACTAAATATATGCGTATACACGTGGAAACCTTTTAGTAAAATTAAAGAAGTATCGAGTTATAAAGAAGTTTATTGGGGCAGTAGATTTCTTTAATTTAAGAAATAGTTGTTTACATGTATGTAGTTGTTTACATATTTTCTATTTACTGCAAAATTTGCAAAAGTGAAGTAAATGTTTCGAGTGATGGTCAAATTAATATTGAAGCCCGTTTAAAAAAAAAGGAAATATAAACTAGCACGACATGCATTAGTACACTTTCTTACCAGACTATCAAACACATATAGAGTTCTAGATCGTTTAATTGTACATGTCAGTTGATCTCCAATTTATTTGCAACAAAAAATTCTACTCAAGTCAAAAGCGACACAATTGAAAAATATAAATTTGCGTAAGTACCGACAGCTATGGTTAAAAGTGACTATTCAAAAGTCAAATGAAATGTTGAAAATTTTGAAAAAATGCCGAATATAGAGAAAATGTCATGCCAATGCCGCCAAAATGTCGAAAATGTATAGAAAATGCCAAAAAATGAAAATATTGAGAAGTTGCCGAAAAAGTGTCAAAAATTACAAGGAAATGACGACAAACTGTCGAAAAAATGTAGGAGATTGGCGATTTCAAGAAACGTATTGTTTTAATTGAAAAATCTTTTCAGTTAAAATGGAAATGAATTAAAAATGGATTTATTTATTTATTTATTTGGAGTTTTTCATTAATTCCTGTTTTTTTCAAACAATTGCTGTGATTTTGGTAAGCAATTGTTTTAATGAAAAAATAAAGAATGTCGAAAATCTCGAAAATGTATCGAGAAAATATGGAAAATATCGAAAATGTCGAGGACATGGCTAGGAGATCTGGATAAAATAGCCAAAATATTGAAAATGTCGAAAACGTACCTTAAACATGTGGATATAATAGCTAAAATATCGAAAATGTCGAGAACATAGCTTGAAAATGCAGAGAAAATAGACAAAATATCGGAAATGTCGAGGACATGACTAGAAGATGTAGACAAAACAGCCAAAATATTGAAAATGTCGAGAACGTGTCTAGAAAATGGATAAAATAGCCAAAATGTCGGATATGTCGAGCAATGTCTAGAAGATGTGGACAAAATAGCCAAAATATTGAAAATATCGAAAACGTGCCTAAAAAATGTGAATAAAATAGCCAAAATATCGAAAATGTCGAGGACATGCCTAGAAGATGTGGACAAAATTGCCAAAATATTGAAAATGTCGAAAACGTGCTTAAACATGTGGATATAATAGCTAAAATATCGAAAATGCCGAGAACATGGATAGAAAATGTAGAGAAAATAGACAAAATATTGAAAATGTCGAGGACATGTCAAGACTAATGTGGACAAAATAGCCAAAATATTGAAAATATCGAAAACGTGCCTTAAACATGTAGATATAATAGCTAAAATATCGAAAATGTCGAGAACATGGCTAGAAAATGCAAAGAAAATAGACAAAATATCGGAAATGTCGAGGACATGTCTAGAAGATGTAGACAAAACAGCCAAAATATTGACAATGTCGAGAACATGTCTAGAAAATTTGCAGAAAATAGCGAAAATGTCGGACATGCCGAGCACATGTCTAGAAGATGTGGACAAAATAGCGAAAATATTGGAAATGTCGAAAACGTGTCTAAAATTGTGGATAAAATAGTCAAAATATTGAAAATGTCGAGGACATGGCTAGGAGATGTGGACAAATTAGCCAAAATATTGAAAATGTCGAAAACGTACCTTAAACATGTGGATATAATAGCTAAAATATCGAAAATGTCGAGAACATAGCTTGAAAATGCAGAGAAAATAGACAAAATATCGGAAATGTCGAGGACATGACTAGAAGATGTATACAAAACAGCCAAAATATTGAAAATGTCGAGAACGTGTCTAGAAAATGTGGATAAAATAGCCAAAATGTCGGATATGTCGAGCACATGTCTAGAAGATGTGGACAAAATAGCCAAAATATTGAAAATATCGAAAACGTGCCTAAAAAATGTGAATAAAATAGCCAAAATATCGAAAATGTCGAGGACATGCCTAGAAGATGTGGACAAAATCGCCAAAATATTGAAAATGTCGAAAACGTACCTTAAACATGTGGATATAATAGCTAAAATATCGAAAATGCCGAGAACATGGATAGAAAATGTAGAGAAAATAGACAAAATATTGAAAATGTCGAGGACATGTCAAGACTAATGTGGACAAAATAGCCAAAATATAGAAAATATCGAAAACGTGCCTTAAACATGTAGATATAATAGCTGAAATATCGAAAATGTCGAGAACATGGCTAGAAAATGCAAAGAAAATAGACAAAATATTGACAATGTCGAGAACGTGTCTAGAAAATTTGCAGAAAATAGCCAAAATGTCGGACATGCCGAGCACATGTCTAGAAGATGTGGACAAAATAGCGAAAATATTGGAAATGTCGAAAACGTGTCTAAAATTGTGGATAAAATAGTCAAAATATTGAAAATGTCGAGGACATGGCTGGGAGATGTGGACAAATTAGCCAAAATATTGAAAATGTCGAAAACGTACCTAAAACATGTGGATATAATAGCTAAAATATCAAAAATGTCGAGAACATGCCTATAGAATGTGCACAAAATAGCCAAAATATCGAAAATGTCGTGGACATGTCAAGAAAATGTGGACAAAATAGCCAAAATATCGAAAAGATCGAAGATATGTTTAGAAAATGTGTACAAAATAGCCAAAATATAGAAAATGTCGAGAACATGTGTAGAAAATGTGGACAAGATAGCCAAAATATGTATAATGTTAATAATATGTTCTATTAAAAGAAAGAATATATGTGGAGCATTACGAAAATAGGCCAAGAAAATGTACAAAATGCGGGAGATCTGTGTCTGAAAATATTAGTTGCAAAATAAAAAATCCATAAATGTCGGATCTGTCAGAAATTGCAAAAGAATATCTAAAATGTTGAAGAAATATCGACTACTTACATGTCGAAAAAATGTCGGGAAAATGGCAAGAAAATATAAAAAATCGAAATGATTGAATGTGAATTGCTTTATGTAAAACAACATTGGTGATTTTGGAAACAAATTGCTGTAGCTGGAAAGGAAAAAATGACGAGAAAACATCGGGAAAATGTCGAAAAGGGTTCTTAGTGTTGAATTGTATAATTTTTCGAAAAACAGTTCAACAAACAGGACAAGAAGTAAAAATAAAAGTAAATAAACATAAGTATAGGATAAAGAAATCTTTGCGACCTCAATTACCTTCGCAATTATAGCAAGGATTGTCACGGATGCAATTTATGTCGATTCTCCCCTATAGAAGGATATATTCAGGATTTGCCAGGAGAATCTCAATATGGCTAGCTTGCCCAATTTGCGCGGATAATTGGTAGCTTTAGTAACCTCTCCAATATTAACTCTCCGTATTCGATTGCAGACATGTTTCTGTGTAATAAGCGACTTCTATTAAAGTTTATATAACGTTATAAAAAATTAATATGTTGAATTTTCGCATGAAAACTAAACATCAACAATAACTTTTTATTTACTTTGTACGACCGCTTGCCTTAAATTTATAATGATATTACCGAAATTGTGTCGGATGTAGTGGTTTCGTATTTCTAGTATAAGAATTTTGTTTGCCGTTTCTTGTATCCTTTATCCATAATGGATTCGATGAGAGAATACTAGAGCTTGAAGAGGCGCGCACAAGTTTAAGGTTAGCCTTACAGAAGAGGCATCGGAAATTTTACCTTCCTCTTCAAACTCAAGTGTATACACAAGTTTACTTCATTAACTAATTAATTTAGTTTATCTAATGAATCTGCTCTTATAAATACGGTGTAAGTATCTAAAGTACACGTAAGAGGGACATTTTACCCATCGTTGTTGTCTTTGATGCAGAATGTGAAGCTGTTATGTTGAATATTAAACGAATCGCGAATGCGTTGAAGTTTTAGCGCTTTGTTAAATATGCATTTTTATCTTTCTTTACTATGAAACGGTTGTGCAAATCCAAACTACGTTTCATATAATACAGAAAACACGCCTACAGGAAAATTTCATATTCTAAACGAATAGAATCGATATTCTCCGTTATTTTAATTGGTGAAAACAAAACACATGTGAAAATCATAGTGTACACGTTTGATAACGTCTATTTTTATACCAACACAACATATCGAATAACTTTTATAACGTGCATCGCACACTACCTAATTTCGCACGAACAACTCCAAATTAGACAGGACCCCAGTTTCTGTGAGCTTAATTCTCCGCACACACAAGTTTACACCAGTACACACACAGAAACGTTACATACATACATAATAAACTGACGGCTTCATTCCATAATCCATCGGTGTCAGTTTCATAATCTGTTTAGAACTACAATGCAGCATTAAATTGTCACAATATAAATTTAGGTGTAAATGTACATATTTCGCATCTGTGCCAACTAGAATCTAGATTGTTCTCGTTGCAAATCCGTGCAATTTAATATCGAGTGGTGAGTAGACTGAAAGACAGATGATTCGACGCAGCCCCTCTTCTACTATGTATTTACAACTCTGTGGGTCCCCTACAAGTCGGAAGGTGTGATTTTTGAAAGAGAGAGATTTGTTTTCTAACAACTTTAACTGTATATATACAGTTAAATTAATGATATGGATCTTACGATGAAAATATCCCGCGAAGCGTAATTAATCAAAATATTTTAATATTTTCTAGATGATTTGAATACGTATTGTTTCGGAGTATTCTCTTATAAGCTTAGTAAATCTAAACGAATATAATTAATATTTTCCCCTTAATCGAGGACGAAACAAAATGAGTGTGAAACATCGTTAAAATGTTATTTTTCTCGAGTGTTAATCACCTAATGTTTTTTTTCTGGTTATTCAAGAAAATGTTCTGTTTTTCCCTAGAGATTGACATAATGTCAATGAAGCTATTAAAAAGAACTGTTCAATGGAGAAAGTCCGAGAAGTCCTCTAGATACGAGGGTGACATTGGTGCTATATTGTTGGATACTTTTATCTGAGCTTTTATGTTTTGGTATGAAATTTTTGCTGTAGCATCCATTAATCCAATCAAATATATCTTCTCTACATTACTAAAATTATTTGAGCAACTGTCGCCAAAAACGTACGAAACCATAGATACTAATAATAACTGAGGATTCTCATTTAGATTGCTTCTTGAGGAGGTGGGGTGGGATGGGGTGGGGTGGGGAAAATCATACCTAAGTCATACATTGCATCTTTTACGCAGATAAATGAGGGCGTTTCAGTAGTATGTGTTTGTGTCGCCAAATAACAAAGTGAGTTGAACTGGAATTATCAATAAGCTCGATTTTGAACGGCTTGTTCTGGAATAGTTTGACGTGGCGGAGGAAGTGGATGAAGGTGAGCAACACACTCAAAAAGGAAACAAACATGACACAGAAAGCGAATATGGTGAATCTGAACATGAAATAAACGACGACAGTGAAAAATGAAGAAAACGAAGCGCAAACGAAATGTGAAATAAAAAAGCAGCATTTTCTAAAAATAAAAGACTCTGCTAAAGACTTGTGGCATACCGCCTAAACCTCAAAAGTTTTGGGTTGCTTACGAAGAATGTTTTAAATTAAGCAGTCCTGCACACGATAGCGAAAGTGCTAATCGAAAACGAGAATTATGAAAATAAGAAAAAACTGAACAGATATTGATCTGGTTGAAGTAAGAGCTTTAGTAGGAGGCCTGTTACATTTCATCGAGAACTTAGACACTTTTAGGTGTGCCATCTCTGTGGAAAGATATTTGATCATAGGAAACGCTGCTCCTTTCGAATATACTACTATAGAAGCTTTGAACAATTGAGACTCTTGACAGATTGATAATTGGACACAATATATTTAATCTCAGGATGTTTTTTTTTTTCTTTAAAGTTCGTGCACTATCCAAATTGTTTATATTATTCCTACCTTGCTACACTACATCCTAGTCTGTAAGTCGGTCCCGTAGGAAACGTGCAACAGCCTCTTCTCAAGTGAACTTCTTATAATATCTCTAACTCAACCTGATCTTTTTTAATCGTTTCTTGCAGTTTTCCTTTTTTCTCTACAACCACTTGTAAGCATAAAGAACATTTTCAACACTCAATATGCCATAAGACATCTTTATTTTTTTACAAATTTTTTATCACAGCTTTTGTTTTCATTCAAAAATCAACAACTTTCTCTGGCAACCCCCGTTACATTCTTCTATGACAATTAATTGTCACAAAATGACATGACATCTTGCAAACACTTTCGACATTGTTTAAATGAGGAGTTCTTATATTTAATATCCTAAACCATTACAATACATAGTTAATAAACCAAATAAATATGTATGGTTTGAGGGCAATTATTTTTTGCTTCACCTTCATTCCTACCCAAGCTATTTTGATGCTCTCATAATCCTACATCAACTCTGGAAGAAATGGTACCGTTGAAGGCTGGTTCAGGTCTACCTGAGTTGTAATTGGTTTGTATACAAATAAAAGAAGATTCTTTCCTAACAGGAAAGATCTCCAGGATTCTTATTATATGGTTTTTTCGACGACAAATGCGGCTAAAATGTCTCTATCATCATTTGTTTAAGAAAAATTACACCGTGTCCGTAAATGTTTGAAGCTCACGTCTGACAAAATGTATGCAATATTTCTGCATAAAATTTACCACCCAGAGAATTTCGGTTGGTTTATTCCTCTATGGCCATAGTGGGTTTCTATTTTTGTTATTGCAGTGGTTTTATACTTATAATTTTTTATAATTATGTTCTTAACTAATTTTAATTAGCAATAAACATTTCCAAGAGGAAGCATATTGTGTTTTATTTTAAGTAACAATTTTAATAATTATGCTGAAAGTAACTACCACGTGGGACGTTAATGTTAATTCTTGCGATCGAAATCCAATGTAGTGTTACAAACTTAACCAAAATTTGACAGTAGCTGTCAGCTTCGAGCATTTACGGACACCCGATATAGTAATGTCTTTTATGCATCATTAATATGCAAATATAAGAGATAAACCAGAGATAATCGATTTCTTACAACAATAGAAACGGTGGTGTAGATGGCTTGGATCAAAAATGTGCCTCATATCCTATCTACCCTGCAGGGTACTGTAGCCTGTAGTAATATTTTTTGGGATGCTGGATATTGCCACATCTATTCATACATTACTTCCGATTCCCTTTCCAGCAATAAACACATTTCTCGCCATATTTACAGAGAATGAGCGACTTTCACGTCAACTAAGATTATCGATATGCAATAGCTTGTACCATCAAAACTTGAATTCAAATTAATCATCTATGCAGCAAGCAAAAATTGCTGAATGGAAGGACATATCGAAAATTATTATCAAAGAATAGCTCACCCTCAATGCTCTGGCCCTAAGAAACACAGTCATACTGATGTGGGTACCCGATCACTGGAGGTGTAAAGGCAACGAAACTGCCGATGGTCTTGCGAAGAATGGAGCGGCGTTCCGATTTATTGGACCAGAGCCATTCTGTGGTATCACCAAAAGTCATATATGAGTTCATCTCCAACAGTTGGAAAGCGAACAGAAAATCTCCTACTGGGCTAACATCCCAAAATTAAGACACTCAAAAAAGTTTCTTACTTTTTAGGCCATCAGGGCTAAAACTTTGCTGGAGCTTAACAGAAGAGACCTAAAGATGAGCAAGATAGACTGTGATAAATACCGATTCTCTGTGGAATACAGCGAGACAGCGGAAAACATTATGTGCAACTGCGAGGCGGTGGTCCGGCAGGGACTCCACTCCAATCCTAGAATTCTTCAGAAGTCTGGATATTAATTGGGATTAAAAGATTAAGGGAACTCACAATAGATCTTACAGGTCGCAGTGAAGAGAGGTAGCATTGTCTACACAACCCACATCTAATCTAATCTAAAGAACAGAAAACAATAATAAAATTACCACCCCACTCTAGCTATCTGTGGCAACCTTTAGCTCTCTTGGAGTTTAAATCGTAAAATCGTAATTTGGTAGAGATAACTTGTCCAAAAGGAATATGTTCTCAAGTTCTTTATGAAACTTGGAAAAATAGAGCTCCAGACGTCGTTTCCAATAGATTAGGAAAGTTCGGATGTTTCTATTCAACAGGAACATTACACCGGAAAATTGAAACATGCCTCAAGCTATAGTTGTAAGAACCAAATACCACAACCTGATGTAGAATCTTTAAAACAGAAATATTTTGAGCAGAAAATCATTCAAACAAAAACGCATGTATAATCAAAGAAAACAGAAATGGAACAGTTACAACAGCGATACATATTGTAACTGTCCCATTTCTATTTTCTTTGAGTGTACATCTTGGTTCAGAAATAATAACATGGCAATTGTTAGGTTAAAGAAAAATACATTAATATCTATGTAAGTAACAGAGCACTCAACAAACAGTAAGAAACAAGTTCTAACGTTTTTCGGCAGCGACAATGATGTGTTTCTTCAGTTGACACTTGATAGATTTGGAAATAAACTAATATAGAACATAAATAGAATCTAGAGTGAGAATCGATGCTAATACAGTCTAATTAAAACAGTAGTGCAAATAAATAAAAGAAGACAAATCGGTACTGCATTTAAAACACATTGAATTAGATTTAAATACCCCTTTCTTCGACTGGTAAGTAATTTACAATTTAAAGGAGTGCAAAGCAAGTTTAAAACTATACGGTCGGAGTAAAACTGTCTGCTAAACGAATGAACTTCGCACAGGCCAAAATAAGGTAGAAGAGGAAGGGATTTCAGCTTAAAACATTTAGAATTTCGCTCCGTTGTTTACTAATTATTAAGAAAGATCTAAAGATGTTTCAATTTCCATTCTAATTGCATTTGAATACAAATTCACCGGCGGACAAAATTTTATTCGATTGTTTCAAGTCGTTAGCACTCCGCTCAGTATTTTAAATCCGGATTCGAGGAGGAAAACGTTAAATTTAATGTATTGTTCGGTCCATTCTGTTCCGATTCTTTCGCCGCTAATTTAATCAGCTAACAGTGTGGAGTTGGAGAATGGCGATGAAATTTATAATTAAAATTTAGAAATTTTGTTTATACACATAATATGATCTCAGTGTTAACGTGGAAAAGCACTAGGGTATATAATTTCTAAATATGCAGAAATTTCGATAAAACACTGGCATTTAAATTACCTTATCACTTCTTACTCATTAGGGCTCTTTAGCTTTTCTTGTTCTAATCTCAAGCGGAGATAAATATAATGCATATTGTCGAGTAAAATACGCTGTTGAATGCTTCACTTCGCTGTTAAAGATATATCCCGTGCACTTTAGTTATATTTTATCGATTTTCGAAGAATGTAACTTGCTATTAATTTATCACTAATTAGGAATAAATTTATGCATGCGTGCTTTAGTAAATTGATAATAGTTGTTCAACTTTATCTTTGGATATTCCTTGTGAGTCATTATAGCATCACTGACTATTATTTTAATTCTAATTTGAAAACCTTAACGTGTAAAAATTTAATGTCAATAATATGATATGAAAATTATATGTGTTTGTGAGTTCTTTGAAAAAATAAAAATATAATACTGAAAATAAAATACACACACAGAAAAGTGTTTACTAAGAACAAGTAAGACTTACTTAATTTAAGTAATTCTCATTCTACTATATAAGCAAGAAAGTATTGTTTTCTGTGAAATATTTCACTTTCTTGGAAATCCAAAGATATATTTTCTTGAACCAAGTAACTCTCTGTTCAATCGCACCGCGTCAATATAGGTACTACTTATGCACTATGTTAACTAAAAGTTTAAAATCAAGAAATGTTTTGCTTGACCTTAGAGATTTTTTAAGAAAAACATTTACTGTTGCGAAGAAAAGTCATCGTTTTGTGTCAAATAAGTATTCTTGTTCTAAGAAAGAACTTCCTTCCTTGAAGAAAATGAATGTAAGAAAGTCAACTTTCTTGGTCTTAGAAAAAACTTTTCTCAGTGCAGAACTAACGATTGATGCAATATGCGATTCAAGAAGATATACTTTTTACTCAACAAAATAAGCAATTGCACGCAAGCAATAATAATCACTACAACATTTCCTTGTTTTAAAAGCACAGGTTTCCCTAAACATTGCAGAAAATTTTACTCATATTGACTGAGTAATTACAAAATGCTTTTTGAAACTGTTCTCTCGAACTCGAGAATACGGTTTTAACATATGGTACTAACCCACAAATCACTAACATCTGTAAATAAGTCAAGTAAGTAGTCAAAATGATCTTCAAAGGCATTAACACAAACCCGATCAGGGTCATACAGTCTTACCTTTTGGGAAGAACATTTTCCGCTAGGTGTGATGATAAACTGTCTTCCAAAAGATCGATTGCTACTGGGGTGCCGCAGGAATCCTTTCTAGGACCCAGTCTCTTTCTTATTTATATGTCAGACCTTCCCAAGACTGATGCAGTGGAGCTTGCCATATATGTCGAATATATGTCCATATATACATCTTCTGGGGACAAAAATCTTCTCCTACGCAGGCTCCAAAATTCTCTTGACGGCATCTTAGGATGGGCTTCCAAGTAGCGGCTACCACCCTACAACATTTATATCGATCCTTCCACTCCCTTGGAGCTCCTACGTTCTGTACTTGGGCATAAGGCTGCACTGCCGACTGAACCTGCGGCTCCATGTTGATAGATCCATCGTGAAATTTAATGCTGCTCGAAGTTACATATACCCTGTACTATGTGGCGAAAGTTGACTGTCTCTCTGATTAAATTATTAATCTACTATTTGTTCTTGCGTCCTATAATTACGTATGGTGCATTGACGAGCTCAAATATGGTGAAATCACATTTTTTATTAATCAGCAGGCTCGCCAACTCGGACCCGGACAGGCCTCCACCTAGAAACAACGTATGACATGTTTTGGCGATAGATGACGAGGACCGTATCTCAGCGTAGCAACATCGCCCAGATATGGTCCACTAAGATAGTAAAACGCCACAACATCAAACATCCAGTCCATTAAAGGGCTTCTACAGCAAAAAAAGGGCTTAGGAACCCAAAGTTCGTTCCTACGAAGAAAACTTATAGACCATAGAATATTTGAGCGCCTCTGGTGTTTGAAGGAATGAAGTAGTTTAATTTAGCGGCAAATTCAAACGGACGGTAGTAATAACTTCTGCATGATTTATAATAGTTATTTATGTATTACGAGCGAAAAGTGACACATTGCTCGAGAGCGATTCAAGAAGATATCCTCTTTCCAGAAAAAAATATGCAAGTAGACGCAAGCAACATAATCAGTACTACATTTCCTGGTTCTAAAACATAGGTTTTCTTAAACATTGCAGAAAATACATATATCTCATACTAATAACTGAGTACCTAATTAAAACATGCTTTTTGGAAGTGTTCTCTCGAAATCCAGAATATGGTTTCAACATAAATATATTGACATCCTACATCCGCGTATGGAAAACAATCTGCATCTACAAATCCGAAAAGTACTCTAGCTATGGGTTCTTTTATAATTTACTAATGGCGTTGTTGCCATCTTATAAATTGAAAAATTCTGATTTCTAAAGCTTAACACTAAACACTTCAACCCAAAAAACACAAAAAAAAACTTTTTACTAAATGTCAATGTGTTTCGACAGCAAAGCTGTCATCAAGGCGATAATAAAAACTCTCTTGCCGGGATAGAATCCTCTATCAAGTAGTTTCCTGAGCCCACGAAACAGTTTATGGAGGCCTGCAAGCATACTATTTCAACAAAATTGAAATCCTATAAAAGTTTTTATTATTACCTTGCTGTCGAAACGCGTAGGCTTTTAGTAAAAAGTTTTTTTGGTGTTTTGTTGAGTTGAAGTGTTTAGAGTTCTACTTCTGCACCAAGTGATCTAGTGAAGAACTTTCTGAAGCTTATCACATACTGAAAAGTTTGAATAACAAAACAAAGCATGATTTTAAGCCTTATGAAGATTATACTGTTGCAAAATGAAGCAAAATGTCAGTGGATTTGTGTTAATTTGCATTCACGTTGTTTTACGTCTTTTATGCAAAGTAAAATGGTAAAATTGAAGCTGCAGATTAGAAAAATTAAGTGTCACAGTACCTATAGAAAATCTAAACGAAATGCTAGTATTTAAAGAGTGGCTCAAGCAACAACAAGTAAAAGGACAAATCTTATTCTGAATAAAGATGATGGTCTCGGACCTTGGCCTCCTTTCGAATCCTCCTCAAAGGCTCTCTGTCTTTTGCTACCCTTTCTAGCTTCTCGTTCTAAGCAGTTCTTTGGCGTCCTCATCTACTGCTTCTTCTCATCGTGCGTTTTGGCCTCGATCATAATTTATACGTCTGTTATTAGTTTGGCCAAATCAAGGAAACGATTTATTTTGAGGCTAATTTTAAACTATTACCAAAAAGTTATGTTAAGGTATTCTCTTCATGAACCGATGCTGGTTATTGATCAATTAAATTCTAAATTTTAATGTATCTCTGATAACCAGCATTTGCGTGGATAAACAGTTGCGTTCATCAAAAGCTCGACATTACTTCACGACATACTCCTTAATAAAATAAATTGGAAAGCAGAAATAGTTTCAAGTTCGAAAACAGTTTTGATAACTTATGTATTAGAAACATGTAGGAGATTTTCAATGTACACGAAGCGATTGTCCAACAAGCAACTAGCAATTAATTATATTGCTGTTTAGTTCTAAGCGTACACAGTACCCGGCCAATTTTCCTCACATCCCCTAAATCGGTAGCCCCTCCTAATTGGGAATTCGAATGTTCTACGTTACATGTTACCACTATGGGTGGTAAATTCAGTTGCCGGCTTACTTGAGCCGATTGTTACCCGAAGCCGTCATTTATACAATTCACGTCGAAATTAAGTCCATTATTACAACAAGAAACAACCATTAGCTGGTCTGTGTTAGTTTTCGTTCAGTAATCGCTCATTGTTTAAGTAGTGCATGAACGGCTGGCATACTAAATACGGAATTATTATAGACGTATAAATTCAATTTCTCTGTTAGCTAGAAATGCTTTGACGTATGGCCCTTTCCGTTTAGTGAATTATGAATAAAGAGCAAGTCTGGAAGTCAATATAATGCCGGGTTATGTCTACACCTACTGTCAATGCCTTGTATCGTGATTATAATGACGTGTACATGCACTGTAGTGGTACAGTTTAGTTATTATAATGGATTATGCAAAATAGCTTTATATTAGAATTTGTATTAAATGAAACCTGTTACGCTACGAAGTTATTCAAGTATCGAAAACTATTCATCAGTGGAACTAATTTCCTCGTATAAAATCTACTCACTTATCAATGTTAGATTATTTCGATCATGATTGCACATTTTTTTCAGGTTGAATAGCGTTGCTGATCAAATCACGTCGTGTACTAGTGAGGTCATAGTAGACTGAAACAAGTGTTAATTAATCTGTTAATAATTTGATGTGTATAATGTTAAAACATGAAGACTGATATGAAGACTTAAATAATTCTCTCTTGAATTTGTAAGAGTCGTAACATTAATCGAAGAAGGATACAGCCCTTCTGTCATGTGCAAGGTTTGGAATTGGTATTAGTGAGGCAGGAAGATATGTTAGAAGAGTTGGTCAACGTAGTAAACGTGCGATAACCTCCGAGAAAAACAGATATTTGCACAACTGGGCATCCACTGCTAGAGACTACCAGAGTGATCTTAGAAGAGGAACGGCAATTTCGTACGGAAACCATTCGAAAAAGGTTGCGAGAACATAATTTTAGATCGAGGAGGCAAGTTCGAAAGCGACGACCGACTTTAGCTCATAAAAGAAACCGATTGGCGTTTACTCAACACAATGTAAATTGGAAGATGGATCAGTGGTACTCAGTGCTTTCCAGCGATGAGTCAGATTTCGGTTGACACATTGTGATGGACGATCTGATATGATGTGGGCTGGAATCTCATTTCATACTCATACAGCTCTTGTTCATATACCGTCAACTTGGATGACTTGTCGACACTTTTCAACATTTTGGGTAGATTTCGACGTTAAAAAATTGTGCAATATGATTTAAAAAAATTATTTTTGATGTCGCATAGGTTGGAAGCATATAATCCCGTGAAACCCGTAGTAATAACTACTATGAGTTCGTTTAAAAAAAAATGAAGTGCTCATACTAATTCATGTATATTTCATTTATCGTTGATGTCGGGGTAAATAAGGCAGTGAGTTCGTTTCTGACTCGGCTTGAGAAATCTGACCGCGCAAGGATTTAATTTCATTACATTTCCTACATACCTTTTGCATCGTCCCTTAATGGAAGTTAGTTGAACGACAATACAGTTGCCAACAAGGACTTCCTCGAAAGCTATTATAAACCCTCGCCGTCCGACGATTCCAAAACTGTATCTCTTAAATAATTTTCCAAATTTGGCAATTCAGGTTCTGGAACAGTAGATGCAGGAACTTCGCTTCCGGATGGAGATCCTAAAAAATCATCTATTCCGATACTTCTTCCTGGTGGTACATCCACTTTACGTTTTCTCGTGGTGGTTGTCGCATTCTTTTAATGCTTTCGCTAACGATGCCTTCAAAGCCTGAGGTATCCTGCCGTGCAAGTCTTCTCGAAACAGCTTCTCGATTTAGTGGAAAAATACCTGTTGCCCGGAACCCCCTCTGTAGTCGCAGCTCGAATCTTCTCTAACGTGTGTTTGTGAAGAAAAGAAAAATGTTTCTTTCCGATTGACCCTTTTTTTGTTTGTGGACTCCATGCCCCTTTTATGGGTCTAAAGCAGCACACATCTAGGAGCTGTGTTAGGTGAGTACTATTTGGGGGCAATAAAGCAAATGTTATTTACATGGCATGTCTTTATAACTGCCAGGTTATCCCCTATAAGCACTTTTGTCCCATCCAAACGTCGAAAATAAGGTAAAATAATGGAACAAAACAATCTTCGTATAGTACTTGGTCAAACTGCCAAAGCATGTATTTTATCCAAACCGTTGGATAGGCAGAGGAAGTCCCATTGCCTGGCCAATGCATTTTCACATGTGGGGTCATCTCAAAACCTTGGTGTATTCCTCTCCGGTTGATACTAGGGAGGAACTTTTACAGAGAATCACATTTCATTGTGATGTGATGAGAAACAATGCTGGGTTGTTGTGGCGAGTACAGCAGTCCTCTATTCGTCGTGCCCGCGAGTGTATCAGAGTTCACGGAGCCCATGTTGAACCCACTTATGAAGATTTTAATTCATTATTTCTAATTAGCGGATTTAGGTTCAATCGTTGCAAGCTTTAGTCAGTACATTTCTAAACATAATTTTTGTTAAGGTGCCTTTCTGGGACAAAACTGCAATTCTAAGAATCTTTGTAATTCTGTCGGATTAAATAACTTAAACTAAAACTTTTTTGTTCCTTGAATGACTTTTGTATCACACTTTTTTACAGACAAAAAAATTAGAAATCATGGTTCTTTTTAATAGAAATAAAACATTAATTTTTTTTTTTTTCTCGAAAACGGTTCACTTTATCGACAATGAACAAGAGATCGTTTCTTTAGATTAATGTTCAAGGTATCCAAATTTGTTTTTTTTAACTCCATATCATACAGGATGTTAAAAATGTAAGCATTAAAATGTACAACCTAGTCCGCCCCTGGTAAATTAAACAAGCTAATTTAAATTTAGGGGCAGTATTTTAAGAGTTGATTACTACTGTTTATCATATTAAATTTTCATTAAATTATACTAAGTAGTTTAAAAGTTATTCAACAAAATTGATTTCCAGTGGCGTCCTTTAGGAGGCCGTATCTCCGTAGGGAAGGCCGCCAGGAAAAGAAAATATTGGAACTTGTCGTCTTATTTTTTAATGTTTTATCTGTATCAGAGAGATTTCCCACATTTACCCGAACACATTGTATTTAAAATTAAACATTTATTTAGAAGCACAAACCAACATGTAATTCTTGTCTTTAAAACAAAATATTCATTTTTATTTAAAAAAAACATAAGTAGGTATAAAGTTACTTCCACTTGGTGACGTTCACTTGCAATATTAGAATCGGCGCTTTTCAGGATCCTTAACTCTGCCAATAATTTGGTCGAAACTAAATGCGGACACATCTGGAATATCTGGATAAACAAAAAATGTTTTATTTGCGTGTCTTTTCATCGAAACCAAAGTTTAGGAAGATTGTCGTATCTTAATTCTTTTAAAATACCAACCACCGAAGCTGTTAAAGCCTCCGCTTCATTTTCCGGAACTTGTGACCCTGATGGTAGTCTTGATAATATTTCATCTGGATTTATTGGAACAATTCCACATCTTCGAAAACCCGATCTAACATTTTTAACCGCATTAGATTTAATGGCTTCCAACAATAATTTGAGGAGATGAAGAAATGTGCTTTTTGGGATGCTCGATTCTTACGCCAAGCCTCCTTAAATGGGCGAAGAAAAAGCCACATTCAAAGGCTGAGTCGTGGCTGGAATTCGCTGGTAGAAACACGAATGATATGTTATACTCTTCACATCTTTCACAGCTTCCAAAGAGATGTGAAGAAAGATTGTCCCCTATTAACACTTTTGTCACAATTGTCTCAATCCAATCTTGAAGCAGTTGCTGTCGAACCAGCCAGAAGGGGTTGAACTGACATGAGCATCTGCTGACCCTCACCCCTCCGCCCCAACTTTCGTAAATATGTTTGGCCGTATACACGACAAAAGGTGGTAGAACTGTTCCGCCTGCTTCGGCTGCAAACATAAGGGAGGTGGCCGACTTACTGTTGTTCATTCCCCTTGCTGGGTATTTCATTCCTTGCTTTGAAATTACTCTTTGTCGTCCTGGGTCGTCAGTCAAATTGGTTTCGTCGTAATTGACGATATTGGAAGGACTGACACCATCTATTGTGTTTAGAAGATTTTCAAAATAAGCTTTGACATTTTCAGTAGTTATTCCAGCCCTTGACCCTTTGATGTTTTAACAGAACCTCATCGAAAGTATCTCTTTATGATGATTGACGAAACCCAAAGCATACTCCTTCCCCGGCATATTGTTTTGAAACCGTTCAACTCATCGGCCGAATTTGTCCAGAAAATTTTTCACTATAACTCTCAAATCATATAAATCCAGTGGTTGTCCCCATTTGGAGCACTGAACTAATCTGTTCACAATTTGTAGCTCAACTTCTGCAGACAACACAGTTTGACCACCATTGAAAGACACTTTTCACCCCTTTCTCTTTTTTTTATTTTTGCGTCTGCTTAATACTGTCTAATCAGTTTTATATTTAGCTGCTGCCACTGTAAGTGAAATACCATTTTGAACTTCCTTAATCGCGTTTCACTCCATTTTACGGTACCTGCTAGAATTCTTATAGATTCTAGATTTCTGTTCCAGCATGATAAAGTAAAAGATGATGCAAGACAACTCCTGAGAGAACTTCTTTCTTGAAAATATAATAATAATTGAATTTAGTTATACGGCAACTTTTCTCTCAATTACAAAGCAGGCCGGCCCCTGTATTAACCCATCACTTACAATCCCTTTGTCTTGTGCTCCGATGGTCTTGTGTTTCTGTTTCTCTCAGCCGAGCTTGCATCAATCATTCGATTAGCCGCTTAATTGCGCTATCCATTTCGTTTGTCAATTCGAACTGCGCGCCTAATTCGCATTCATCAATTTGAAAGTTACCCCGCCAGCAGTCAGGCTAATTTTCTTATGCGACGCGAGCGATCGCGTTTTTAGCGGTTTCGAGCGTTGTTACGGTGGTGAACTCGCTGGTTAAAAAAAGGAAAAAACAAGCCGCA
>CM043018.1:16997172-17293167 GCA_023690525.1 Holotrichia oblita | reverse complement strand
TTGAAAAGAAAGAAGCAAAAAAATTTTATTATGAAAGAACCGAAAAACCCGTACAAATTTTATTGTTTATCTTTTCGGTTCCCCTCGTAGCAATGTTTCATTAGATCGATACTTAGATCGAGCTATCATTCACTGTTGGGACATAATTAACACTGCCACAATTTTTACGGCTAGATATATTGTAATAAAGCCATGGAAACACATTTACACACATAATTTAGATAGTGAGAGGTGCAATGGGTAATCTTGATCAGAAATGTAGCTTAGAAAACCGCTGCAACTGCACTCGCCACACAAAAAATAAACAACAATAGATGTTATGGTACTCGTAGATTAAGAAGGAGACTTCATTGTCATCAAAGCCTAAAGTGACAGATTGTCCTTAGATCGAAGAAAAACATAGTTTGATAATAATATCAAAATCTTAATTTCTCGGGAGTAGCTTCAATCTCTTTTTTAATGTTTGTTTTCCAATTCTTTTAGAGTTCGCGGTTTTACCTGGAAAAGCTTTAGGACCACTTCAAATTCCTATTCTGTAATGTTGTCCAATTAAAACTTAAATTATCTGAAACTAGTATTACATTTCCTTCAAAGCAAAACGGTTAAAGTGCTCTTGATAATGACATTAGATAATGAAATATACAATGATCATCGGTTTAGCAGCAGTGACAGTTTTGCAAAATGTGTCCTGATGAGTTATGTCTTTGTTTCGCGAGTACATATCTAAGTCGCTACTAATAATATTGTTTCATAGATCCTCTTTTGTTCTGACAATTGAACACCACTTTAGGGCTATCTATAAATCTAAAATTGCTTTGAAATGGTCAACAACCAAACACCTTTAGAAATAAAATTTTTATCTTTTTTGACAGATTTCTGAGTTGCAATTATTGTTCTATAGAGTTTGGTAATAAAGAGTTAGATGCCACATATGAGATGATAGTGCCAGAAAAATAACTTTGCACTTTTTCATGATTCCAATTTGAGAAACCACTTGCCAGGGAAAGCAAATGGTTAAAAATAGCCTTTATTTATGTATTAAATGTTGAGTGGGGCTTGAGGGTGGAGGACAATCTTATGGTTTATTCTTGGAACCGGTTGCAGCTGTTTCAATTTGTCCCAAACATGTTCAATGGGATCTTGGCTTAGATGGAGGTGATTTATTAACTCACTTAGTCCAACCTCATCAGTTATTAAGATGTCTACTACTGTCGTGAAGCCCTACTCTATAAATATCTCAACTAACAACTCGACTGATGTGAAAGCAGTATTAGTAATTTCTAGCCATGCTTCTAATTAGAAAATCATACAGCTTCGAAGCTTCTTCTAACGTTTCTTGACTAGATTCTGGTTTATTGGTTATCAGGTGCTCATTCACCTTTTTTACAGGGCAAAACATCTTACCAACAATTTCTAAGTTTTTACTATAGGCATTGTATTTCAATAAAAATTAAATTTTAAAAGGAGCCAAAATCATGCCGACACCTCACTAGTATAATAACAAAACTACAAGATATATTCTTTTTAATTTATCACGCTACTGATAACTAATGCAGCAAAAAATAAATTTACCGGAAGTTCACAAATAATTCGCAATGTGTACGCTGTTAAATGTAATTAGTACACTGACATGGTGTTGGTGGGACTAAGACAAAGAAGGACGACAAATAGCTTTTAGAATAAACCGGGAACTTAACATTAAAATGTAATTAGGAGATGCGGGCTCGGTGACATTTTTATTTACTTAATAACTTACTCGGCACACATTATGTAATAGATTACTGTATTCCAACGGTTATCAAACCGGTATACATCAACACTACATTTAAATCGACTAATCACGCATTAAAATGAACTCGGTTTAAAATGCGGGAGTTTCCTGGAAATAAATTTATTGAGTTTGTATATAGTACATTTCGTGATATTTAAAAATTATTCATCAATCACTTTTATCTTTAATTGCGAATAACTCCGAAGGAATGCTATTTAGGTATAGAGTATGATACATGAAATATGTGTAAAATTTATCATAGAAGCTGAATCTGTCATTTATTTTATAGCATGCTATTTAAAAAATCGAAGTTATCGAAATATTTTCACGTGATAGTTCATATTCAACCATATTCAACTGCAAAATTTTGTTTTAAAATTCCGCTCCGTTTGTATAATACTTTTAATAGGCCATTCTCACCAATCACCCTGTATATATACTTGTTTACTCGCGAGAATCAGTTACATGTATGCTTGTATGCAACTTCGCTGTTTTAACGATGGTAAAATAATTCCTGTGACGCGTAGCAAACATCTGTACTTTATATTTCAGCTGTAGCGGAAGAGAAGTGAACTTTTTACGCTTGATATTATGGCACGTTTTAAATACTCTTTTCAAATTAGATGTCCTTTTTCTTTTGCGTTCGTCTCGCGTTAGACCGCGTTCGGTTTTTGTTACATTTAAACCACTGCCTTCGAGGCGTTTGCCGAAGTACGGCCGGCAGAGTTTATTTAGGTGCGAAAAGCAACGATTACCAACGGACCAGATTGTTGAATGCGGTGGCTTTTTCGAGGATTATAATCCGTGAAAATAAACGTTCGACACCTGAGTGATGCCCGCACGAAAGAGTTATTGTGACTTTATTTTTCTTTTGTGAACTTTGTTGAAAATAGCTTTGTTTGTGCGGCGTGGAATATTTAGTGTAGGTACTTATACAGATTGGTGTTTTGTTTCAGAATCAAGTGAGTACCCCCGTGCCACGATGGGTTTGTTGGAAGATGATCTGTCAAAGGTTTGGTTCATTTAGTTTTTATCTTTTAAAGGTTATAATTTAGTCAAACTCCGACTCTGTATCATATATCTATAAGAAAGTATGAAGTGTGATTAGCAAAGCTAGATTTTTGTTTGATATATACTGAAGAGATGCTGAGGATCCTTTTCTTCCTTTACTAATATTGATCATAGTTTAGAAATACTTTGAAGTCACTCCTGGTCAACCTTTTTTGTCGTTAGACTGTAGATTAATTTAATACTCTAATTGCCTTTCTAGAAAACGTCAATGAATAACAATTTCTATTTTTGAAACATTTTGCGCTTTTGAGACCCAGTCACTAACAGCTCCAGTCCTAATAGAATGATCATATTGTTTGGCTAATCATTTCGGATGTGATATAATTTTCTCCTAAAACTTTATTCTAATTTCGTCTTTGTTCTAGCCTTTCTATATTGCATTTGATGGAATCTTCTGGTTCTTGTTATTTATTCTTCTTCTAATCTCCTTGGCTTTTATATTTCGCTTTTTGACAACAAAATTGCACCGTGACAGTTGCAGTGATAGCCATTCAAGCGATAGAGCTTACGGAGACACTGCAACTAAACACCCATCACACATAAAAAAATCAGACAAAATTTTTAAGATATTTGTAGGACGATAGGTATTACTCGAATGTAGGCTTTCACGGCCACTGTTCCATAAAGATGTATCTTTCGGGTATTGCCGTGGTTGTTGTAACAAACTTGACTTCTTCAGAAGTTCTCTAAAGTCTTTAGAGAACTTCTGAACAAGCTGACAGTATGATCAGCGAAACGTCAAGTTTGTTACAACAACCACGGCAATACCCGAAAGATACATCTTTATACAATGGGTATTGTTAGGTATTTCTCTTCATTACCCCGTTTCATATGGGCAGCTCCTTATTTTGTAAAATTTTCCTTTTCTAACCTCTTCTTAATTTTATTTTAAAAATATTATTGACCTTGCTTAGCAGAAACGACTGATGCCATTCACTGTTTCTGTATCATTCTATTTTACTTTGGCCTTACTAATTACTTTAGCTGGACAGAACTGGTTCCTTTTAAATGGGGTTGGAACGTTTGATAGCCCTGCTACAAGAGAACTCTCATTAACCAACAATTTTTTTTTCTGGAGTTATATGTTTTCCAATCAACAGGTTTGATTTGATAATCCAACTACAGCTGTAACTTCAAAAATTTTGTTTCTGGGTGAACTGTGACCGTAATGGTCCTATGCATTTCATTATTACTGCAGCCAGGAATAACCTTTGCTGTAATGGTGTTTCTAAAGCTACATCCACACCAAAGGACCATAAAGGAACTTTTATGTTTATGTTGCGTGTTTATTAAAATGTTTTTGAAAGTTCCACTTAGTTGATTCTTTTTGCCGCAACAAAAAATAAATGGTGCACTGTGTTCAACGTTTCCATTGTAAGCGTCAAACATCAAAGAAAAAGAACGAACACTTCTCAACAAAGTGGTGTTATATTGTTGCTGTGGTGTGAACAGGTTGTAACTTGTAACTGTAAACCGTTGCTGTTTGTACAGTTTATGGAATAACGAGTCATTAACTCTGTTAATTGAGTCTTACCGAAATTTCGAGTGTTTGTGAATCCAAAAACCAAAAATACAAATGCAGAAATACGAAGGGAGATGCATGGACAAAATTAAGTGAGATTTCTGTAGCAGATGAAACGGAAGTAATCGGCCATATTGTTTTCTTTCTCGAAGACTGGGTCGAACCCAATATTTGCGTTTTCTTTTTTTTGTTTCACTTAAAATGATAAAAGCTGTTGCTGCTAGTGCAAGACACTCCTCATCGGTCGACATCTTTAAATGTTGTTGACTTCATGGAGACACTCTGGAGAAACACGGTAATTTTTTTGTTGCTTCGATGGAGACAAAATGTTTATTTAAATGGTGCTTCCTGATTATACGTTGGGACCAACGGCAACATACACCAACACAAATGGTGCTCTATGTTGCTTTGGTGGATGTAGCTTTCAAAGGTGTTAAAAGTTGCATTACCCAACTTACTTTGAGTACGATCCTTGAAATTTTTTTGCAATTTTTTGTCATAAGGTGGTAAGTGTTTGATCGAATGGATCTCCTCGCAATTTTTCTGGAAAGCTGCAAAATATTTTTACTTTCTCTGTCCCAATATTCTCATTCAAAAGGGGTACCCTTGTTTAAGACATTTTACACGTTCCTGAACTTTAGTATCTTCAGAAACCTTCCCGGATCGAAAGGGCTACCCTAATAATGGAAATTTAAAAAACATAGCAAGAAGCTTTAGTTGATATTAAAAACTATCATCTTCAATTTATAGTAAGTTTGAAGGTTTTTGGCAAACAGAGTGTCTAAAAATAATTCCAATGCTATGTGTGTGAATGTGATAGTCGTGATTGCATCTCTGTATGTATTGAGATAGGATATTGTAGAAAGTATTAGATCTGGAATCAAAAATGTCAAGAGGAAAACTTTGGAACTGCAAGTTTATTGTTGTATTAAAATAGTTTATTTTCTAGACAGCCTGGGCAAAGTTTCTGTAAATTAAGTGATTGGTTTTCAAAGAATTCTTCTTGATTAAGTAGCCTTGCGTGCGTGGTAGGTAAGAATATGGCTGTTAATCTTAGTTAGTTTTATGTGATCTAGTCATTTCTTTGCACATTTTTGTCTTTGGTTCTTCAATATTGTTGCATAGTTGCAAAACTGGGATTATAATCTAAAGTACATATATTGAAGTTGGTTGGTACAATTCGGAGTAAATTATTGTACCTTTAAGGCTTACCTGAACAAGTAAACGATAGAATTCTATTCGATCTTCGGGAAAATTAAATTAGAAAAGCATCCTACACACACACACACACAAACACACATATCTTTGACTAATTTAAAAGCTTATTCGTGAAAAGTGCCGAACCCGTATAGCGAAGGAATATTGAAATATTTAAGAGTATCCGACGACGACGACGTCGCGTCCTGAATAATTCCAACTAATAATAAGGATATAGGTAGTTTTGTGTATTGGTTATAAGAACAACACGAATTGCAATAATATAATGGATCGGACGTCATCAATACTATGATAGGATGGGATAGAGGGATAGTATCACTACTCGTAATACACTTAGAGCCCGTGCATATATCAAACATCTGCCCATTATCCAAATTGACTGCTGTAATCAACTAAAAAGAATTCAATCCACTTACACATGCGTCCATATTTTCGTCTGAAACCGTTGTTTATAGATTTTGCAAAATCTTGTTCTTATAGTTTTTAGGACAAGGATTAAATATTTTATGTACAAAACGAACAGGTCAGCGGTTATATATGTTACATATATGTATGTTATTTCAAATGAAACTCAGTAATACGTTCATCCATAACTACAACTCTTAGATTATTTTTTTTTCCATTCGTGTTTCCCATATCCTAGATTAATTTGGTGTAATATCTGGGTATATTTTCCCCTTTACATTTAATTACTTATAACGCTCCTCTCGTTTTTAATTACATTAAGAATAATTAAAATAATAACTGGCATGATACAAATACATATCATAATATTAATAACGAAAACGAGTGTGTCATCGTTTTTAATTAGCTTGTCATCATGTGCACTTAAGCATACATAAATAAACAATAAACATACGAAAGGGTAATAATGTAGCATGGCGGCTTTTGTGATTGTTGTATTTGTGTACAGTTCCTTGCAAAACTATGTACATATATCAAGAGCCAAAAACAATGATGAACTTCGTTTAAACGATGAGTTTTTTGACAGCACTCATTCGTTTTTGGCCAGATTTCAAGCTGGTACTAGATTAGACTAAAGTAGATGAGAATGAAAAATTAAGAGAATGGAAAAGGTATTGTGCTCATCAGAAAATCGCATTCTTTTTGTATGTACTTGTGATAACTTCGAAATGCCTCAGACTACTAATAGGCAAAAGTACAATATCCAACCTGTAATACATTTATCTATGGCACCGATAAATCAGACCAAATCATACTATCATACACCCCTTAGTTTAATTTAAAGCCGATGATAATTTCAAAAAATTGCTGAAGAAATCAAAACAACGAATAATTTCAAGAGAAATATGATTCATCATTATATTTTTTGCTAAAATCTAGTGTGGACAAAATCTTAAAAGAAGTCTATATACACAGTCAGTTCTGTCATACACTTAGTTCTTTGTGCGTAGGTGATAATTGCAGATAATTCTTGAAAGGGCTATGTCGAGATCTGTGATTTTTTTGGGTTTGGATTATTACTCTGATTCGGTTTCGATGAGCTCCAAAATGGGGTAAAACATGTTTTTTTTTTTAACGATCTTAAGAGCAGCTAATAATGATTATTTTAGGGTTACTTAGCAAAAATTGATCTGAAACGAGTTTGAACAAAATCGTTGACATGTAATCTTTTTAAAGAGTAAAGTGTGTTCACATTTTGACAATTAAATACTGTATGAGTAGTTCACCTAATACATCCATAATAAAAAAGTTGTTCCTATTGAGTCTTTATTGAGACCTACTCGGCAACACACTGTATAAATATCCTAAATGATTAGTAAAGCTGCAAATAGCCCCAATAGTAGCACTTCCTAATTGGTAGAACTCGAAAATTAAAACAGAATAGTATTGTACTTTTTTGTAGAAAATTTCATGCTCTATAAAAAGTATTACAAACTTTTCGACGTCTTATCCTACTAAAGTTCACTAAGTTGACTGTAAAGTGTGCGGCCTTATTTGGAGTTTATTTAACGATTAGGTATATCTCAAAGATTATCGAGAAGTTTAAGTTTTTGTCAGATATTTCTACACTCTAGGCTATTCAGCGTTTACAGGTTATTCTATTAATGAAGCAAGATTTTAACGAGGTAGATAGTACACTTTTCTGTTAAATTTATATAATATTTCAGACATATTTGCTTATTTAATCTATTTATTTGGTGTTTAAAACTGAAATATACTATTTAAATGCGCAATTTATAAAACTCTGCAGCGCTTTTTTACTTTTACTTTGACTGAAAATGCTGTTGAATGCAGATTCGTGAAAGTTAATGTCAAAAACAAAATCTTTTTTCGTATTTCGAAGCATGAAAGAGATTTAAAACTAGTTAACTGTTAGCTGGTCGTAAATTCATTTTTTTAAAGTAGTAAGTACCTACGAAAATAAAAGATTTAAAAGTCGAGGAAAACGATAAAATACCAGTTAAACAGATGCTGACAATGCTGAAAATTTTAATTACGTGATCTGCAACTCTACAGTGATTAGAACCTTTTTGCCTGATAAAAATGTTATTGGTATTAGGTACTGTAATTTTGACATTTAAAAAGATTTATTACTAATTTGAAATCAAATAATTAGAACGGAAAGCGATATAATTTGTTGACCTCCTACTTCAACATTTTGATCAATTACAAAATGTTTTGAGTTTCATTTTAGTACCTGTAACTAAGGGCTGAGCGAAGTATCGATACATCGTCCAGTATTCGATACCATCATTGGTATTGATTCGCTGATACCTTGAATAACATCGGTATCGATACCTTGGTTCGATACCAATATAACGATACCTAGATATCGATACCAACGAACTACGGTAACAACTACAGTATCGTAAAAAAATCATTTTTAAAACTACCAAGCTACAATATACTTCTATGAGAAATTTTCTGTAATTTGTAATATAAAGCTTGAAGTAATTGTTTGAAAAATGATTAAGCGTTTGCCACAAATAAAAATAGCAAAACTGTCAATTTGACTATAACATAAAACAATTTTAATCTCCGTTAGTTAGTAATACTAAACGAAACAGTATTTTTTTTTAATTTTATAAAGCGATTTTAGTAGGCGATAGAAAGCTGTGAAAATTCTTACTTATTGCCAGATGAGTTTAGTTTCTAAATACTTTTTTTTTCTGGAGAACAAAACAACATACGACAAACACGGAGTTGTTTCATTTAAGAAAGTTACTAACTGAGTGCTATTTTTTTTTTTTTAAGAAATATTTACATCAGAAAATATGTAAATATGTAAATATGGTATTGAAATCTGTCAAAATGGTTTTCAGCTATCAATAAACGAACAACTTTTACTACTACTAATTCATATCGGAAACAAATCGTCGTTGGACAAATATTTATGGAACTACTTTTCATATATTGACTCAAACGTTAATGATTCAGGGTATACATAGTGTAATTATGAACGCACAATAACTGTAAATATTATAAAAAAGTCAACGGATCATACCATTGACATCGTAGATATGTTATTGAATAAGTATAATTAATGAAATGAACCAGAAAAAATCTATATCTACAAATCGGTTCCCAAGTATCGATTCCTGCCGATACTTAACCATGCACGGAATCGATACATAGGTAAATATCGATACCTCGATTGGTATCGATACCCGATATCAAAAATGTCGGTATCGCCCAGCTCTACCTTTAACACTTGGACATATCTCTACTTATGATACGAGCTTATTTTCTAACCATTAGCACTGTTTTACGAAGCAGTGGTAAGACCAAATAAAATTATAAAATATATTATTATATTATTATTATTATTATTATTATTATCAGTATATTAGAAACCTAATTTCAAAGTTTAAGATTATTTTTTTTGTTTTCTTTATTGATGGCTTAAAACGGGTAGTGTAGTAGTGGTTGCTGAAGGAATTATATCTTAAACTAATTTCATTTGGTTGTCAAAAAGCAAGGACCCCTCAGTATTTTGAAGCCCAGAAAATGTCTACATAAACCTGGTTTGAACATGGCTAGGAAAATTTCAGTATACTTTACGAATAGTGGATTGGTTTTTAAGGAGTCTTCAGTTCATAAAATTCTGAAGAAAAAAAATTTAAGCCCTGTGCAATCTTTCCTCTTTATGAGCTGCAAGAAACTGATTCATTATTAAGAGAATTATTGCTGAGACATTGATCCGAATGTCTGACTGATTGCGATGGTCACCACCATCTCCAGGCCTGAGGCTTTTTAATTTTCTTTTGAGCTTCTTTCGAGATCATTAACAATGATGAGAATGAAGTTAAGTAGACGTTGAATTCATAGCTGTCATGGATGTTCCTTATTGGTTGTTAATCTGGGAAAATCAAATAAACCGAGTGGAACGATTTGCACAAAGCAAGGTACCAATTTATTCGAAAACATAAGTAGAGTAGAAATTTTCAATGAAAGGTATTTATTACTACATCAGTTGAATATTTGCATTGTTAGGTTAAACTTATACAAATTTCTACAATGTGATGTTAAATATATGGCGTACGATAATAATAAATTCCAAAAATGTGTTGTTTCCCATGGAGAATTTGACACGCTTAAGTGTTAGAATATGATTTAACGTTTTCGATGTAAAAGAGTAGATATTGTAGGAATTCGCATAAATCCTGTGACTCCTGTGATTCGACTGTTTGTGAATAGATGGCGTGTGAAAGTTAAATGTTAATATGAACGAATGAGTTAATTATTTAATGCTAAAATTCAACATACGTGAAGGTAATTTAGAAGAGTTTGGTTCAATTTCATTCTGATCTTGTTTTTACGATTAGCTTGGGAGTGAACATGAGATTATATCAAATGGAATTTAAAGTTAAATAAGCAATTCCTCAGATTTCTTTTTTCCATTTACAAACAACCATCTTTGGTCTTTTCAGACCGATATTTTTGCAAATGTCTGTATCTACAGCAGCTAACGCACACAACGTAGTCCTGACGCCCGACGGTAGGAGAGAACGTAATTTAATTAATTCCAAATTACCCCACAATCGATAAATTAACCGGTATTCTCGTTCACTTCATACAGACAACAACAACGACGACGAACCAGGGCTAGGCACACACACAGCCAAGCAGAGAGACAACAGCCAGCCTTCTCGCCTTTCTTACACTGTTCGCTGTTATACAACTACCAGCTTGATGCGTCTACTACAACTCATCGTCGGAATTAAAACGCTCTTTTCGGATCTGGTATAATGAGTGAGCGTCTGACGCTTTATTTGCTTTATACGGGTTTCTTTTTACTCGATTATATATACCGACCAAGCGGTGAGTGACTGGTTCGCTTCGGAAATCCACAGGCTCGCGTATATACCTAAGCTCCGAAAGCTTGGCACCCTTCGCAATCGAGTAAAATTAAGCGGGGTAAAATATTCGGTAGTGGAGGGGGCGCAAAACATACAGATTCGGTTAGGCACGTTGTTTATGTTCGGTAGGTAGCCAGTTACCCCGAGATCCTTGGATCTATTGCTTGCGTGTGTTGTGCAGAGCAGTCATGCTAAGCTAGTCGGTCGATGTTTGCGTGTATTGGGGTTAAGAAGTTTCGCGAGATAGAAAAATATTCGCCGCGATAAACGTGATTCTTTGTAAATTTTTATTAAGAAGATTGTCGGGAATTAAGTGCAATTTGACGTTATCTCTAGCTCTCTCTCTATCTCGTTCTTAAGTTTATTATGAAAATGTTTGCTGAAAGACAGTGTGGTATGCAAAAGATTCGTGTCCAGGCGACTCGAGGTAATCAAGAAGAAAGCTTTGGAGATACTTATAAAGTAAGCTTGTAATTAATTTAAAACCTGTTAGTTGCATGGTTAGTAATTTAGAGTTGAAAAAGAAAGAATGAATCAGAATTTAATCTGTTCAGAACATTGAAAGCTTCTCATTTAAATCTATTTTTCTATCATAACAGTAATCAATCTTGTCATTAAAAAGCTCTGGCAGCATTGAATGCTCCCTTAAAAACATTTTTCGGTCGAACTAAACAATGTCTAAAAGGTAGAGACGGTAGATCTTGAATTAAATCATAATATTTGTAATTTTTCTTTTCGATAATTGAACAATAATACTGTTAAAGAATTATACAATATCAAAGCTTCGTTTCAGAAAAGCTCCTTTTAAGCCATACATATTAATAAGCCCGAAGCATTCTTTCTAATAGAATCTATACGATTTCAATAAGAACAAATTACAACCAATTTCTGTTACAGTTCCTTTCATAGTTAACAACAATTTTATAACAGTTTTCAATTAATTTCTTAACCATATGTCTATTTTTTTTTACTTTCAGTAACGTCCCATAATCTAGAACCGGGTTACAGTTGTTCTGTAACAATCTCGATATAAACCGCAGTTAATTAATTTATAATACCGTGGAATTTGTTTTCCTTGAGTTCTTGTTTATTGACACCGATTTAATTAACAATTATTTCTACACGGCTAATTGCTATCTAAAGTTATTTTCAGGACATACATACTTAAGTGTTATGCTACGTTACTTACGTTGCATATTTGTGTGTCGATATGAGTGAAAGGTGTGAAACACATTGTTGATAGCCGTTCATTCTTTTAACGGTTGTACATGTATGTGTGATTAGTTGTTTGCTAACAATTTCGGAACGTACACTTATTTACGCAAATTGCTTTTAATGGTTGTAATTAGCTTGGTTCTGTATCGTGTGATTATTATTAATTTTTCAATCATTTCTGAATATTAATGCTGGAACTAGTTTAAATAATAGATTATTTTTTTATTGCGCTTAATGATACCTCCTTTTCATAGTTATATGTATCGGTAACAGTGTATCAGGCAAATTGCTGTAATTATATATTTAAATTTTTTAAGATTTCCGTAAAATTATTAATTGAGATGATTTGCAGGGTTTCCATTTAAAATTCTTAATTTTGAACCATCTTTTATAACTAGTTAGTTATTTTTTGTGCATGCCTTGTATGTAAGATTTAATCTGCCAACGAAGGATAGTATTTAAAGAGTGACACAACGAAAATTAAACAGTTTCGATTAATACTACAAGCTTAACTTGACTGCTTATAAAAAATATTGGCGCCCAACGTGGAGTGGAGGAAAACGCACAAATTTGTCAATACTTATTAAAAGGTGAGTTGAGGATTTTTTTCTTTTATATAAGCCTGTGTATTTATTGGTGCAGATCTCTTATGCATTCCTCTGCAACACAGGAATCCAATAAATAAGCAGATAATGAAAGATCTGCAGAATAATTTAAAATTTAAATTTAAATAAGATGAATGTTGTTGCAATATCTTAAGGTTCAATAAAATATGCTTTTCTGCAGCAAAATATTGAAATATTTTATTGATTTATAATGTATACATTTGGCAATTACGTCTGAAACAAAATATCTGGTAAATAACCGTTATGACTTATGGCTAGCGTATGCGTACTCTTTTGACAAAATTTGCAATAGAGCATCTAATTTCGGCCTTCAATGCTTATTGGGGGGCTTATTGGGATAAACCTGTGACTTCAAATAACTCCACAGCCAGAAATCCAAAGGCGTTAAATCGCAAGGATGTGGCGGCCAATTTTGGTCGTCAAACTTGAAAATAACACGACTAGAAGCAAATTCGTACAAATTCGTAATCCTGCTGAAACCACATGTCGTTAAGAGCAGTGATATAAGAGTTTTCTACGCCAAATAGCACAAAGATAAGATTTGTTAGGTTTAAGTTGTAAGCAATGGTTATTGGAAATATCAGCAAGCTGCTCCAAATCGTTGTTGACAAGAGAAATAGAATTTGATAAATCACTAACGCACAAAAATGAATATAACTGTATGTCATCAGCGTACATACAAACAAAGCTGTGATGTGTAAATTGAAAATAATAAGGGATCCAGTATTGAGCCCTGACGAACTCCAGAAATCAGATATGTCAATTCAGACTTAAAGCTAACCAGTATAACACGTTGAGATCTGTGTGTGAAAAGCAAAAGTATATTAGCATCAATTCATCTAAATGTCATCAGAGATATGAGTTAAAGAAGTGGAATAACTGTAACCAGGATGGAAACCAGATTAAATAGCAGGTAGAAAATTACACTCATTTAAATAAATTCTTAATTGAACGTCAACTACGCTCTCCAAAACCTTTTGAGAGCGTTGGCAAGATACTGATGGGCCTAACGACCTTAAAGTCTTTCGGAGAACTAATCTGTAACATCTTAAAGTTAGTTATCCGAACTCGGAGTACAAGGAGTAATATTTGATAGAATTTTTAGAATTAAGTCATCATCATATGAAAACAAAACAATTCTGATCAAGGTACAACAAAAGTATGTAATGTAATCATTAATTTCATTATATATTTCTCAAGTTGTACGCTTCTTAAAATTCCATTACATTCTATTTTTTCATTACATCCTGAAACAGTTACAGTTATTGATTAAAAATTCAGATCACAGTTATATAATTAATTTCAAGACTGTATAATTTAATTACTTTGCAAAACAGGCTCTTCCTTGAATGTATTTTTTTTGCATGGCAATTGTTTTTATTTCTTCGTTTTGGACAAAAAAATAATTGCTTTTTGGATTTGGTTACGGCACCAGTTTGTAGTTATCATTTTTTTTGTCTCGCGAATAACCTGAATGTGGTAAAATTAGCGCTTGATTGAATTTCAATTTTTTAAAATAATTTTTCAAGGAACTTAATGAAAATTAGCCTTGAAAAAAAATAATAACAACAAAATCGACTCCAGTTTTGTATACAAACTTTTTTGGTGTCACTAGTCATCTCGTCAAAAATTTAGTTGAATCTCTGAAAAAGCAATTATTGAGGCTTGATTTCCTTGTAGTTTTAATTAAGGGTTACATTGCACCCTCCTGGGCTTTGCTCCCCATCCAATCTAAGACCTTTAATAAACTGTAATAACTGTGATGGTTTCAGAGAACGTAGCTGTTCTTCGTCTGTGACGTCTTTGCCAAGATAATTGGATCGGATTTCCATGGTAGTGATGCAAATAATAGATGTCAGTTGTTCGGGACTTTCATCGTCCTCCTTGCAGAACCTGCAGTCAGTATTTTGTTTCAGACCTGTCGTTGTCAAGTGTCCTCCAGGTCCTCCAGAAGAAAACCTGTGAGCAAGATCGTCACTCTGTGCTTATTGCCCTTCCTCCTTTGAGTTCTTTTATAGGTGCTCACCTCTATAGCTATGCTAATGGCTTTGCTTCTTCGTTGTCGTTGATTCCAGTATGTCCTAGTACCTACCATAATGCAACTTCAAGGTGTGACTTTTGGACCTAGTTTTTTTCTAATTTATACATTCTCTCTCCTTGAATTGATGGCGTTTTTTGAGGTGGAACATCTAACTATCATACTTCTTTCCAAAAAAAATATATTTGGTGTTCTCTGGATGGTGGGTGCTAGTTGCAGTGACTTCTTAAGCTGTATCGTTTGAATTATGTACTATTATGCAACTGTTGCTGTGTAGTTTTTGTGTGTGTATAATTGTGCTCAAATACAAAAATCTGCATATGCACAACTTTGCATTTAACTTATCTAAAATGACATAACTCGTATATGTATCGATATATTACCTAGCCTCATGAAAAAAAGGAGTGTTTCAGATTTATTATTGAATTTAAAAATAGAATTAAAAAAACGACTTGATTGTCTGGAAATAAGTATGTATGTACATTAAGATGAAGAATTATATACTTTATTACTAATACAGGCATTACATAATTTATGATTCCTAAGCAATGACTGCCTCAATAACTCACTTTTAATTAAAAGAATGATATTAAAAGCAAATTCAGCGTCGTTATGGTAGAATCAATTTATTTTTAAATCACCACATTTATTAATTTACAATCCATAACCATTGATTACAATTGTAGATTTATTATAAATGCAAATTACAGGTTTCATGCATCCTATACGTATACGAACATAATACGGCAATTAATCGAAAATAATATTAATAATCCTATATAAAATACGAAGCAAAACAGGAATGGAAAAGAGAAAACAATAAATAACGATATATTAAAATAAATGACCTTGTAATTTGTATAATCTGTCAAATAAATTAAATTAACCGCTCACATTGTATGTAAATTGGTTATTACGTTGACTATATGGGATTAATAAGAATTTTAATCGAATTCGTGACTTCTTTTTCTACGTCTGTAATTAATTTCTTGCCGTTAAAATAAAATGGAAAATCAGCGTGTCACTTTGAAAGCTAATCATCGTTAAAAAAGGCCAGAGGTACGAGAATGACACATATATTTTACAATAAGTGAAATTATGTTTACTATTGTTGGTAAGAATTATTATATACTAAGCTTTCAACTGTTATAATGGTCTTGTACAACAGGTTTTGTAATGATGTTGGTCACATTGGTATTGTAATTTTTTTCTTCTTTGTAAATATTTTCCTGCTGCTTTTTTCGATTGGGTATGAATTGATGAATTTATTATTAAATTAGTAAACATTAATATAGACGAAAAATATTTTTTTTCGTTATTTATTAAAAAAGAAAACGGAAACTCCAAGAAAATAAAGATGGTTGTTTAATAACAAGACAGATTTGACTGAGAAATATGGCATTTTGAGGTTAAGTTCTGTTAAGTTTTTTGTTAGATTAGATTAAATTGCAAGTCTGTTGTGATCCCCTTTTATCCTAGAGTGCGTTCTCTAATCTTGTCTTCTTAATTAGGCCTATCATTTTTGAGAGCGGCTCTTTTATGTAGCCATTAGCTGTGGGGTTCTCTACGCTCATTACTAGAAACCTCGTCCTTGCTAGGTCATCGCAGTGGCAGAAAACATGAACTGGGGCCTCTTCTTCCTCTTGACAGAATCTGCAGAGAGCATCATCTGCTAGGCCGATGTTAAACATATGCCTATTCAGTCTGCAATGACCGGTCAACAGACCTACTATCACTTTGACAGTCTTCCTTACTTAGTAGGTTTTCAGTAAACTCAGGCCTGAGTTCCTTTAGGAACTTCTTTGCCTGTCTTTGTCCTGATGATCGTTTCCACCATTCCTTGGACCTGTTATATGTCCATTCGTAGATGGACTTTTTAATTTGCGTTTAAGTTTTCTCTAACTTTAGCATTTAAAATGGCTCACAATCAACATACAAGAAATGTTTCAGGGCTGATTAACCCCCGTCCTCCCTCACCTTCGCAGCATCGAATAATAAACTTTAAAATGGCACTACGTTATATCATTAAATTTTTTAATATTCGAGGCTGAAAAAATTAATTGGGCTCTGTGATATTAGAACTGTGCAAAAGCAGACTAGGATTACTATAAAAGGTTTTAAACAAGTACATGGGTGCCATTTTGGTCAGTAAAATGTGGGAACTACAATGCCGCTATCATCTCGTACTTTTTACGAAAGGACTCTCCTGGATGTATCGGCGAAGCAACTAGCTGAGACTGAATATGTTTTAGAGCTTTGCTCAAAAAACAAGACAGCCTTAATGCTCACTTATACAGGGTGTAAAAAAATAGACGGACAAACTTTGAAGGCAAATAGTTAAAGGCGTTAAAGCAAACAGTTTTTATTAACATTATTTTTCTCTACGATGTTTTGTTTTAATACTACATGGTAAAGGCCATGCGATAGGACCACCTCTGTCTATCCGGCGTTCATTAAACGTTTGGTTCAAGTAATGACGCACGGTAGCTGTGAAATGAGGAGGTGGCCCATCGTGTTGGAACCACATTTGTCTTCTTGTGATCAATGCCACATTTTCCTGGAGTTGTGGCAAAACTTCTAAAGGTAAAGGTAAAATGTATGGCCCTATGAGACAATTATTAATGGTACCTGCCCATACATTAACAGCGAATTTTTTCTGATACGATCGAGTACATGAGGATTGTCCTCACTTCAAATATGAGACTTCTGAGAGTTAACCTTTTCTTGTGAAGCATATTTCATAAGATAAATTATTTGTAATATAATTTAATGTTTCTACTTACATTGTTTGTTTTTCGTTCTGAGGTTACACATCATTATTTAAAACAAAACGTCGTAGAGAAAAATAATATTAATGAAAACTGTTTGTTCTAACGTCATCTATTTTTCTTCAAAGTTTGTCGGTCTAATTTTTTAGACTATATATATTTCAATATAGATTTCTGTAAAACAAATGGAATAGCACTTTTTATCCTTTCTTCACATACATGGTACAAATTTCAACACCTACATCGTGGTGTGTACGGCTAGTGCAATTGGTAATTGGTCAAATAGTGATCAACTATTATACAGAGTGTTTCTGAATTGATACGAAAGATTTCAAAGGATGATTCTTTAGCAAAAATTAAAGGGGTCTTTCATATAACTTTTTGTTCAACACCCTTTTCCTCCAAGTTACAGCTCTTTAAAATTAGTTAAAAAAATTTATTTTTATTTAATATATCCACTTTGGAAAAATTTAGAAGAATGAAATTTGGCAGATAACTGATGCTAATAAAATGGCAGTTTTTGAGTGTTTTTGGTACCCCTTTGGTAATCACAAGGGGCTGAAAAAAACACCTATAATATTTTGCATCAGAACTTTTTAATGCGCCTATATTTTCCTATTTAAAAAGACAATCTGCAACTTTTTTATGTCTTGACTTTTTATCATAAAATTGTTAGTTTGATCACAAAAAATAAAATACTGCTCAGATTCTTTTCCCATAAATTCACAAGGAGGTTATTATTTATTAAAAAAAATGAAATCTTTCGTATCAATTCAGAAACACCCTGTATACCAGCTGTATTAGTCTGAAGTTTTTTTTCTAAAAGCAACAGCTCCAATAAATATTATGGAAGAATCTAGCGAGGCATGCAATAAGCTCCGTCAACACGATTCGAAACCCGGACCATAACTACAACACTACCCATGACCAGCCTGTCTTATCTTCAGGGTTATCAAGCTCATAGATTGCGTTTTGTTCGCAGGCTTACTTCTCTTTTCCAAATCTTCGAAAAAATTGCATTGTTTTCGTTTACCTGGTCTATAATTTCTTGTATTTTCGATAACATGGACCATGGGACATTATCCGTTACTGTAAGAGATTTTTTTGGAATATTCGTAAGAAGCTGTGTCTTTACCCACTGGTCACTCACACCCCCTGATAAACCAATTTTCAATTTCGGCGTAATCTTCTAGCTTGCTGTGTGTGTTTGATTTAGACTACGTCTGTTGTCTTCTTTGGGAAATTTAAATTGAATATCCTCCAGGATCCTAAGGATTGTCTGAATAATGGTACAATTTTCTTGGTCTTACGCTCGTTTTTTAAAATTTGCGATGCATCAAGAGTGTTTCGCACTTTCATTTTTAATGTCTTTCATAGATATTTTGTTTTTGGCTTAGTATACGATCTCTTCTTACCAGTGAAGCAAATAATTGAATTTCGAATCTTTACATATTTAATAGCATAAACAGTGACGCCAAATACGAACAGCATCATGCATTGTCTACAATATTAATCACTTCATAACCATTATCAGACATTTTTGGAATACATCCTTCGTAAACAGGAATTATATTCTTTCTCTAAATAATTCAGAACATTTAGTAAAAGTACTTAACAATTCAGAGCTTTCCTAGACATCTGGAATCAGGTTAAGTACATATTATCTATTTGATAAATTGTCTGACTTTGTAAGGCAAATTTAAGAATACTAAAGATCCTAAATTACTTCTCTAAGGAATCCCAGACTAAGCAAATACAACCATCAAGTTTATCAAGAATAATCTTTGTCTTATTTAAGAACAAGTTTAATTCAATTCGACATGTCAGCGGGTATTTTTATTGAAGCAGTTGCAATCTCGTGACATCTATCCATTCCAATCAAATTAATTCTTAATTCTCATCAGATTAAAATGTCAGTCTATAATTATAATAAGTGTACACATACCAATATGCTATCGCACATGTGACCTAAAAACCTGTAACAGTTCAACATCTCACATCCGTGACAACTAAAGGTTCTCGTTTGTTATTTAACGCCTTCTCCAATTTCCTTCAAAGCCGTTTCACGTTATTGCTCGTATTTTATTGCGACGTTAATTAGATATTCTTAACCTCCAATAATAGTGTTAACGAGAAAAGTGATATTGCTATGCGCGCTTAAAGCAACACCACACGATAACCATCGTTTATCTTTGTTTTCGTTTTTTTTTTTTTTACATTCTAATATGCAATGATACACACGCACCAGTAATTAGAAAAGAGCGTTGAATAGACATAGGAGATACTGCATTCGTAAACATTCTTTATGGCGTCGTAAATAATTATATGGAAAGTAAATTGACTTAAGGCGTAGGTAAAAAAGGACGGCTTTAAGGTGATTAATTAACACTTTTAACCGTGCATTGCGTATATTTTATTTCAGCGTGGTACTCTCGCTTGTTGTGATTGTAAATAATCTAGTTTATATAGGATATACCCGTGCATTCATAACTCAAAGTTGAGGTTTATTTACAGGTGTTTCCAATCATTGCTAAAGTAATTTAAAGCGGTAAAATTTCTCTGATCGCTAGTGTATACAGATATCAGATTGATCCGTTTTTAGTACGCAACTAAACTGGCTCGAACGCGAAGTGAAACCCGCGAGAAAATTTTGATTTCATTATTAGCCAAATAGCCAATTAGAGCGCGCTGATTTATTTTATACACTCACGATATACTGGATATGGGCAGTTGTTTTCAACTCCAGAACTCATAAATTTAATTAAGGTAGTGAGTATGTGTTGCGTTGCCTTCGTCAAACTTAGTTGGAAATTTAATTTGATAACCTGATGGATGGTGTGAGAAAGTAAGCTGATTTAATGAAACCTGTTAAAAAAGAAGGAACACTTCAAGAACTCGTTCACGTCGAGCGAATTCTAAGAAAATTAATTTCATTTTTTAAGTAATAATGGATGTTTTATGTCGATATCGGATAAGAAATGAAGATCTACATTTTTTTTTGTTGTTGAACATATGATAGACGCATCAGTTAGGAATATATAAGTATAATTCTATTCTGTAGAAGTATTTTTTATTTTAATTGTAAAAGCTATTTTATCCAAATCTTCACGTCATGTGCACATCTTCTTTACTTGATGATAATTCTTGTTTTCTTGGTGGTGGTACTTTCATCTTTCTTCTTTGTCTTTTATAAAAGCTTTATAAAAAAGATTCTCTTTAGTCGGATTTAATATTTTGGCAATTGTTGTGTTGGGCTGCACTCTTTGTATGTTAATCTGGATTTTGTCTCATTCTTTCAGTTGATTGGTGTCCGTGGTATAATTGGTGCCAGGTTTAATTTTAATGTTTTGTCAAGTTTCTAAATACTCAGCTTTAAATTCTACTTTTTTTTAAATTTCAATTAAATGATTAATTAATTAACCAGAAATACTTTTGTATTATACATTGTATTGTTTTATTTTTCTTAATCTTCCACTTCCAAGACTCATATTTTGCTTTGCAATGGAGAATCAGTTTCTTTTCCCAACACATTTCCAATGGTCCAAAAATCACATTTATCGAGAGGTTGAAGCTTATCCGTTAAATGACTTGGTAATTTCATAAGAACTAATTTGTAATTAATGGTTTTTCTAAAATATTAACGCTGATGTGAGTACTGTGGCTGCTAATCAAAAGCAAGATGGATGCAAGTGCAAGTAAAACATTTTTTTGTAGATCAATCAAAAAATTGAAAATTGAATACTTTGGATGTTATATACATTTATTTTTTTCTGGTAATCACCTGGGCCATCTTAGAAGTGGTAGAAATGATCTCTTCTCTCCAACACACGCTAGAATAGGAGCACCAGCCTCTTCAGGAATTTTAATAATTTTTGCCTTTTCTGGGGTTTGGTTAGACTTTCCTCTTTAGCTCTTTGAGCAATACTCTCTTGTATCTTACATTTAATGTTGGGGATGTTGATAATAAGCTTCCAATATTGATTACATTGTTTACTATCCTCACGCGCTCTTTGCGCGGTAAAGCTTATTTGAAATTATAAAAAAAATCGATGATAATGAGCATTTTCTGTATTACAAGAATCTGACTTGACTGACTTTGTGATGAGAAGAAAAAAGAAATCATATCTTGAATACCACATGAGAACTGCCAAACGCGCTTTCTGAAGAGACCTTAAAGATTTTGATATCATACCAAGCCTGTGGAACTCTATTAGTAATTTAATCGTCTCGCCTTTTTTGCTAGTTCTTTCTCTTGATTTCAAATTCTTGATTTGCTATTAAAGGTGTGTCTAAAGATGACATTTTTCTTGTTGTTGGGAAGATGAAGCTGTCTACTGATTCTACCGTTCCTCCTTCATTGTTCAATAGGTATAACATGGATAGCTTTCTTTCTAAACCATGGAAAAGAGATCCATTATTGTTTCCTTGTCCAAGAACAGTAATCTTGAAACTTTTGGCGATGTAGCGATCAGCATCTTATGTTCCTCCTTCCAAAGAGTTTTGTGACACTATTATACTTCCAAATTATTAATGTTATAATCGTGATTAATATCTCACTCAGTTATGGTGGTAAATCATGAACTCCTACTAGTTAGCCTTAGGTCCATTGACTTCAGCACAATTGACCTAATGGAGCACAACAGTTCTAACATTACTGTAAAACTATTTGGGCAATTATTGTGATAGTAAAACTTCAAACACAGTTCCAATTCGTGGTGAGCTTCCACAAGAATCCATTTTAAGTTTATTTCTATTTTCCACTTATTGGTTTCTTTACCAATGCTAAAGCTAATTGGGTCTGAACCACCCCCTGGACGATTTGAGTCTGGATCGTCTCTCCTTGACGTCGTATTATTATTGTAACAGAATTGATCTAATATAGTTTAGAAAATACATTGACACACACAAGAATACACAGCAAGATTTGCAGAAATGATTGATTATAGTAATACCGTCCAAATGCCTGTCAAATCCATCAATGGATCCTCATACTCAAAGCAAGGAATCCCTTTAAACAACAGAAGAATATGTTATTTGAGGCATTGAGTTGATTACAGATGGCTGATACGCTAGCTTTGCAAGAAATCAGAAATTGTGGAGACTTTCTGCTGGAGAAGCCTGCAATGTTTGTTTCAGTTCCACTGAAATCCTGTTGGTTATCAATGCTTGTTGGTGAACGATATAGCGATGTCACTTGATATATGACGCTATTTTCTTGATCCTCGTTCCCTGAAAATAGCCTTGCTTCCTTGAGTACTAAGCTCTACAGATTTCGTCCCGTTAATTTTGTTGAAAATTTGTTCTTGGACAGCTGCATTATCAATAATTTTTGCTATTGCTAAAGCAAGTTCTCAGGTGATGAGGCTAAGAGATTTACCTTTTAGGGCGAGATCAATGCGGCTGTTGTTAATGTTACTTTTCTTTAAAAAAATCAACATTCCTTTGCTCGAACTTGTGAGTGTACTGAGTGTACTGTCTGAAGATGTTTTCCTTTTTAATTTAGATCGTTTCGTGTTTATAATTTTATCACTTGCCACGGTATAGAAAAGCAATTTAAAAAAAATGCTCCAGCATACGATAAATTGATGTTTTCTTTCTGGTCAGAATGAAACACATGTTTTGGAATTTGTGGAATTAACTAAGGTGTTTTCAATAAAAATATATACCAGAGGAATGATACTTTTGATTTACTTAATCAGTATGTATGTCACACATTGATATCGAAGATATAACATTTACTACTTCGGTAAAAGATTGATGTGAAAGATCTGGAAAAATAATCAAGCACGATATTTAAAGAGCAAGACAATCATACCCGGTATAATACTAATATATTTTTGGATGAAGTAAACGTAATCCTAAAACAATTACTCGGTAGACAATGGAAAAATAATGGAAAAATAAAACGAGAAATCGCTTCGTCTCATCGAACGTCGAAACGAGGAGAGGAGTAACGTTAACAATTTCCAATAAAAACAATATAACTAAAACTCAATAAACTGAGTAATATCGCGGAACAATAAGATTCCGGCCACAATCACATAAAGTCAAATACCAAATTGAATCCAGAAAATTATTAATGAAACAGAACAGACAACGTTTATCAGAATCGCTGGGCGACGGAGAGGAGAACACACGATTCGTGTACGGTTGGAATGAGACAGCTACCGTAGAAGGGATTCTGGGGATCATGGTAGGCTTTCAATTAGTTTTTTGATTGATTTTGCCGAAGCCAGGAGCTACTTAATTGGAAGCGTTGATTACCACCAGACGTTCTTTGATGATCTTAACAGATAATTGGCGTACTTTAGATTGATTATGATTTTTGTTACTAATTAATTTCACGGGTTTTACTTTAATTGGAAAATCTCCTCTTTCATTTTAAATCCGAGTTTAATTTATTATGTATTAGTGTAATGTCGGTTCGTCTATAAAATTTCATTCGAATTCTGAGAAGAAACACTAGAATTTCAGTACGATATTAGTTTCTAGGAACTTACTTTGTATTCGACCTGGTTTTTAAAAACGACACAGAAATGTTTCGGCCTTAATATACTCCGCAATTTCGAATGAAATAACCTCATTTTTGCAATGAGATCAAAATCCAGATCAGGAATAGAAGACCAACACACAAACATGCCGAGAAACCATATTTTTATATGAGACCCTCGCTACCCAAAATTAATATCAGTAAACAGGATTGTGATTAAAGTGAAACATCAACTTGTATATAGATGAACGTATTATAAAAGAGTTCAGTCACTAATTGCTTTCACGGTATTATATTCGTTAAGTTCTGTATTACAACAGAATGTGCATATAAGATGTTTCATCTCTTTTTCGGGTTTTAATCAGTTATTCGCCGTCCTCCTCGCGCTTTCGGGGTTCCTTCTCATCGGATAGGTTTAATTAATTTTTGGAAAACTTATTAGCTCGAGGTAATTTCTCCTTTCATAAATTATTTTGGTGTAATTTTTACGTAAGTGCAGATTGCGGTGGATTGTTTGCAACCGAAGCAATTTATGGAACGTCGGCCCCCTTTTTTTATTTATCCATACATTTTTAATTAGTTTTGTATGATGGGTAGGTGGGGAGGAGGGAGCAAGGGGGACGGTATGCTGTACTAAAATATCTGATTATGGTAGAAAGTTGCGATGTTAAACTTTTAAAGTACCCCTGTGTTAGGTTGTGATAACACAATGTTTTTGATCACTCCCCGATGTGTTATCTTTTTTTGATCATGTTATAATAGCGAGTTTGTTTTAGTCCAACAATCTTCATCTTAATAGCAAAGTATGGAACTGAAAAATAATGATAATTGATTTTATTTTGCCACTGTTACAAAATTCCTGTCTCGTCTTTTTTTTTTCTTATAATTAAAATGAAGAAGATCCTGTTGTATGCATGCACAGCTTTTTAGATCGAAAAGCATTTATTAAACCATTTTCAGTCAGGACAAAACACAGGTGTTAAAAAAGGTCCTAAAAACTAACCGTGGGTGAAGGGTTCTGAAAAGAAATCAGTCTGGCAGTAATGAATGTTTATGCCCACTTGTTATAGATACCCAAAAAATGAACCACCACCCTTTGACAAAGCAGGTTCTCATTTTTCAACATTTCTAACATTACACATCATTAGAGATTTTGATCAAATTTGGTAGGGGTGCGTGGAGGAAGGTTGGCAAAAAATGCGTGACCTTAACAGTGCCAACAATTTCATTCCAATGGCTTTATCGGACTTGCTACTGGCTCCCCTTCCACCCCCAAAGTTGATGACGTCATTATTGAGAAAAGAAGTCATCGCTGCATGGTTTCCGGCAAGATTTTCTCTTACTACTTATATGATCAACCTCTCCTCTAGTCACATTCGTATCACATGTTTCCTACATGATCGTCATTTTTCAATAAAATTTAAATAAGGAGGTAATAAAGGACTACATTCATTTCAAGATGTTCTCTAAAGACTGGGACGACAACACAGAAGATAATGCCGTTGTGAGCGAAATTAATGAGGAAACTGGTGAGCCAACACCACTTGTTGATGTGATATCTATTCGATATAATTTACTACCAACAACATGAGCATGTTACATTTATGATGGATAGACAGCAATAATTAGTCCAAGTATGTACGTCATCTTTTGTTAGATTTGTGGAGATGGACATGCGCAAGTTCCTTCCTTGAATATATCTGAACTACAAGACAACATTGATTAATTTTTCCAAAATGTCATTCCTGTCCTCATAGACCTTACCAAATTACAATGATTGGTCACTGTTTTACTGATAGAACCAACAATCAAGAAGGCTGATCAAAACTGTCTAAAAGAAGAAGTTAAACAAAGAGAGCAAAGAAATCTAGATGTGTTTTGCCAAGACCTCATCAAAGTAAATTATATTTCGAGATAAATAATTACGCACAATATTTTTTTATTCTTATTTCTGAAATATTGCAAAAAATGTGTTATTGGGGGTAAATTTGAGCCAGCCCTCACCTCCAAACAAACAAACAATTCTTTTATCAAAATAGGAGGGGGTGGCTTTGTTTAGTTAGTTGTTAGTTGTTTTGTCTTGAAAGAAACAAGAAACTTTTGCCCGAGACAAGACGAAAACTAAGGTTAGAACTGAGGCTTCTCCAACCATGTTTTGTCGCATCCCAAGGAGATCATTTTGATCGGAAATTCACGTCCAAACGAAACAAGATGAATCGCGAGGTCTGCGAACTTGGCACTACAACTTTTGGTGCAAATTTTGATTTCTACGATAAAAATAATTAAAAACTAATCAATCGTTATTATGTCAATTTTTATGTCATCACCACGACCTCCGATTTCAACTTCTTCACTACAATATTCGGTACAAATTATCCTTTCGATGATAAATTTTTGTGTCCATGTTGTGTTGTCTGCCCCAGAAAAAAAAATTTGCATGATTGGTATATAAAGAATAATTTGCATCGAATATTGTGGTGCTGGCACCATACTAGGAAAAGATAATCGAAATCCTTAAAGGATTTGAATCCTTTAAAGAACATTATTCAAGATTTACTTTATATTTCTACATTATCAATTGGTTGCAAATTTTTGGCTTTAGAATCAAAATTTGTACGCCGAAAATTCTTTAATTGTTTTACTATGTGATGATATGAGTCAAAATTTACAGTTGAAGTTGTGGTGATAACTGTAAGTTGGAACCGTAACAGTTGAATGGCTTATAACTTTCAAAAAAATCTCCTAGCCCCAAATTGGGCGCAAAATAACAATTTGCATGGTAAGTTTTAGTGTCAGTTAAGCAACAGCAATTCTGGAAATGAGACGACTTCCAATATTAAATTTGGTGATTTGGGCGTAGAGGATCAACTCCACAGAGAAGGGCCAAATCCACCTATAAAAGTTCAGCAAGTGATATTGAGAAAAAGTGCAAGGACAAGGTGGGGCATGTTTTTGCCGCAATGCTAAGATCTTTTTGAGCAGTTTCATAATAATTATACCCCTTACAGCAAAGACTGCAAAAACGGTCTTGTCAGCAGAAAAAGTTGTGGCAATTGTGTTTTGGAATTGAACGATTAGGTACTTAAAAAAGTGCCTACCATGAGTGCAGCATTGGCTTGTAATTTAGATTTTGCAGCCAACGATGTTCCTAAAATCTAAGGGCCTACCTAATAAGACTATCGTTAGAGTAGGTGTATTGAGCAAGTTTGCATTATGTTAGTGTGGTATAAGAAGGCATTACTTCTGACATAGTCTGTACACACAAAAGATTAAATTTAACCCAATCTTATTATGAGAAAAAAATGAAACAAAAGCTAAATGAAAAACTAGAAGAAGACTCCTTAGATCCAAATATTTACAACGAACAAAATGATAAATTAAACAAATGTAATCCGTCCTAAATAAGCGGAAGAAGAAAGCGAAACAGGTACGAAAGAGAGGAACAGAAAAACAAAACGTGGCGCTAACTGAAGTAAATGACGAATATAGAGAAGAAGGAAAACGCTGGTAAGGATGAATAGAGAGAGAGAGAAAGGACTTTTCTATACATCTACTATAACAAATTTTATTTTGTAAGCAAATCGGTAGCGCTCGATTAGTCAGAACGAGACGAGACGCGTCGGCGGGACAATATTACCGTGAAATTGATCGGCGAGTGCTTTGAGGACCGCTATTTCGAAGTTCAAATGTTAAGCAAATCCCAATAATACGCTTCCGAAACAATTCAATGCTGTTTCGAATTGATTTAGAACAAAGTAGTTTCAATGAATATTTGAAAGTTCTCTTTCCTATCTGGTGTGCTGGAGGCAGCGCGTGGTGAATAAAAAGAGAGCACGAAGAACTCGTTATTTGCTAAACTCGAATAAGGAGGGCCCCATGCATTTAATAAAATAATAATACAGCAAACGATATACAAAATGTACCTACAGTTGACTTATGGAAAAAATTACACGTATTTTACACGATTTTTGTTTTTATAGTTGCTCTTATATTTTTTTTTTTCATGAATAGACTTCCCGAAAACAATTAAAAAAAAAGTGAAGATGGGACAAAAAACTAGCAGATGTAACTACTAAAGAGAAGATATCACCAATACTTCTGTTTCGAAGCTTTATCAAGGTTATAATTTTGAATTAGTTTAGGAACTAAGTTAGTTGAATAAGTTATATGAAGGCATTTTGAAAGATATGGTCAATTTTGTAAAACGAAACCAAGCCAACTATTTTCAAAGCAGAAAGTGCTCCTTTGGCAGTTGGGTCTTCATTTTCTTTATTTAGTAATGCAACCAATTCAGTATCATTAGGTCATTCAAGGTTTTCCAAAGTTTAATCCACCTTGTCATATTTGTAAAAGTCAAATTATTCATTATTAATTTTTAGTTTCAACCCATAAAGACGGTAATTTTTTCTGGACCATCAGCGGATTGCCATAAAAGTCATTGAGCTAATGGAAGTTCGTCATGTTTATCATCTGGTTTCAACATAAAATCTAGCACGCTGAAAACATTTCGCAATTGTCCTTTATCTCAATTTTAAATCAAGTTTTTTTGAAGTTTTGAATAGGTTATAAGGAGATTTTGCCTTGCACCCATGGATCCATTCATATTTACACACGCAATGGCTGTAATTCTCTTCTTTGACGGTTTTTCTTCTAAAGAGTACGTCTTTATTCTTCATATGATGCCTTCGTATGTTGGAGCATACTCATTTAATCCAGATCAATCCAGCTTTCATCATATTTAACGTCATTTGATAGCTCTTTAAATAACTGTTCAAGTTCTTCCGCTTTGGTTACAAATGGGTTCCGAGATTGGAGCGTTTTGACTTCTCTTTAAATCAAACCATTGTACACGCTGTTGATCTATTTCTTTCTGGGTGGGCTCTTGAAGTTTGATGTTGTGTGATTCTTGTTTCAGAAATTTGTGCTTTAATTTGAAGATCCCAAACATTTATTTCTTTGTCATTTTTATCATCATTTACCAGGATTTCCTACGATAAATCCTTCAAAGTTCTCTTGAATTGGGATGAATGGAAAAATGGCGAAGGAAGAAAACCGCACATCCAAAACTGGTTGGGCGTTAGTGTCTTTGAGGAAAACCAAGTTTACAAGGTATGTGATTGCTATACAAACCTGTGCGTTAGATAGTCTGCGTCGCCAACCGTGAGTGGAGGGATCTACATTCTCTCTGACAGTCAATTGAAGCCTTAAAGGTTCTAGCATTTTATTATAAAGCCTCCAAACTAGTATGGGAATATCTGCAAAACCTAACAGTTCTGGCCAGAACAACGAGGTCGTCTTGGTGTGGGTGCCGGGACACAGGAGTATAGTGGGCTGTGAAACTGCAGACCAGCTAGCGAGGGAGGGTTTTTGAAATTTTCCGGACCGCAGCCAGGTCTAGGTATCAGAAAGTGGTGCAATTGATAAGTGGATTATAAAAGAAGTTCAACTAAATTGGAACCATGTCTGTAGCTGGACAAAGGCACAGCAAATGTATGATGTAACGACCATCACAATGATTAACTGTTGACTTAATTGCAATAAACAGGACTCAGTTTAGGGCAGTAACATGGCTATTAACAGGAGATGGATGTCTAAGAGGTCACCTGCACACAATGGGGATCTATAACGATAAACCTCTATGCAGACTCTATAATGAGGAGGAGGAAACAGCCTCTCATATCACCTTCGAATCAGTAGCACTAAGTCAACGTAGGGTTGCTTTGAAAAGCGCATTTGATTTACTAGTGGAGAAAGATTTACCAAATAGGCTTCTAAAACTAATCGAGGGAAGTAACTTGTTTGACTAAAATGAAATCCAGATAGGAATAACTCGATACCCGGTGGGCAAAAGTGGTTTTCATAAATGGCTTCGCTTGAAGATAGCGAACCCGATAATAATGAGTTGCAAATTGCAAGCGAGGGCAGTTTAGATGATTTTTAGAATTAATTTACATTTTATCCTGATCTAGTTTGATCGTATAAATCGAGATGGTTAGTAAATCAAATAAAAGTGATAATATATTACTCAAGCATTTAGAGCATTTATGGAAAGCAGTGCTTTCCGCGCCATAAAAATCTCTAAACAAACGAGCAACTCATGTTGCACCAAGGCTAAAGTATATTATCCCATTAAGGCGATCCACTGCAGAAAATTTATAAAATTCAAGTGGATCGTAAAAATGCATTAAGGAAGGAAACTTCATGCACTACTAACATGAATGCAGGATATTATTATTATTTTTCACAAAGTTTTGTTTTAATCAAAACTTGAGCCCGAACTTCTCCGTAATGCATGTATATAATGTTTTATAATGAAAATTAATTAAAATAGTTTAGTGCGGAGTTTCGCCTTTTAAAAAATGGAGGACGAGTAATTTACTTTACTAATATTATTTCTCATTTCTTTAACCTCGCCTGTAAATTATGGAAATAGACCAAAACAAAATAAATAATAAAGCCCGGCTCAGACATGAATGTTAATGAAAGCTAACAGTATTAATTAAAAGGAAGCTGATAAAAATCGAGCGGCGGTACTTCACTGTTTCTCTTGTATACCTTTTCCGTCTCTCTCGCTGTTTCACTTCGGATTCGCTTCGCTCCTCTTAGACTTTTTTCGGGTGACAAAATACGACGTCATCTTCCGTTCTAATTTCCAATTTTTAAATAATAAAAAAGTACAGTTATTAAATTTTTGTATTCCATTGTGTAGGTACCGGGGACTCTCCTCCTAATGTTATTAAAAAGCATCCAATAGCTACGTGGGATAATTAAAGGAGAATACTCATAAAAGTATAATTAAAAAATTCATTAACGAAATTAATACGTCCAGTAAATATTTTAGCTCCCTTATCTATCCTGCCTTAATATAACGTAGATAAATATTGTACCGCTTATGCTCGTATATATATATTCTTGTGTTATATTATTATTGTTACGAACTTATGTACATACATATATGTATGTACATATATGTATGTGTCTGAAAATCACTCCAAATTAGAACCGCAACTTAAAGATTCTTTGATGTTTAATAAAATAGCTTTGTTTTATTGACAGTCTTTGACGAAGTGAAAAAGTTGTTTTAAAAATGCTTCCAGAGAAATGCCCTGTAAATGGTGAAAAGCTTTGTAAATGATTGTTGAAGATTCCCATAGTAGAGGAGTCAAAATTGTTTAAAACTGTTGTTTTAAACATTTTCGGACTGTTTTCATCGTTTTTAGGATTCTTGACGATCCGAGGTTTCACAAAACGTGTATCACTTGTCTATCCAAGTGAAAGTATCTTATCTTGAATCGAATTAATTAAGTTGAACATTTTTTCTTTTTACTAGTCAGAATTGATCCTGGAAGACGACAGTAGAAGGTCTGCGTCGTCTACGTCAGATCATCGAGAATCATACAAACGATGGAAACTCGATATGAAACCTCAACTAATCATCCATCGCCAACACTTTTCTTGTCACAAGTAAGGATAATAATATTTATATAACAAGGCATGTATTAATAAGAAAATTTATATAACGTTTTTGTGATGAGCTTAGGCATTTCCTATCATGCATATTTTTAAAAATATTCAATAAATAATTTTCCAATTTATGTTGCGTTCACGTTTCAAGTATCTCTCTTCAATACAACTTATTGATCTAGTGTGATTATCGAGTTCCATTAATATCCTTCTAATCCACACAGTATTGCTTCTAAGGACACGTTATTAATTCAGGCTTTCTAAGATCAAGTCAGCTTCTTGTTATTATTTAGAAAGAAGTTTATAAATTTCTTCACTAGAGTTTTGTTATCCAGAGGAAGGTTCTTTCCCTTACTCTTTGTTTTATTGGTATAATAAGTCAACTTTCTTTTGAGTCATAAAAGGCGTTATAGAATCACTTAGCTTTGTCATTAGCTACCACAAATTTTGGTTTTAAATCGTCTTGCAGGGAAGCCAACAAATGTGCCAGCTAGTATCTTGTCCAAAGCGTCAAAGACTGTCATTAGTCATTACAGGATTTATTTTCAGGAGATTGCTTGATTAGTAGGGCTCGAGCTAAGACGTAGAATGAATCAGCGTTGACTCCTTGCTCTATTCAAAATTGAGTTTTGGATTTGGTTTTTTAAAATTTGTCATTGCACCATCTAGGATTTCAGGAGTTTGTGGGTCAGGCTCCATTGGAGTTTGGTAGTTTCGAAACGTCACCTGCTAAGCATAGCTTCAGAAAACTATGAAACAAATTTCTTGGTTAAGCGCAAACATTACTAGCACTAAATTTAAAATTTCTCAAGTTGGCGACATTTGCTTTAGTCAGATTCAGAAATTGTCCTTACATGGATAAGGACAAACCAAATAAATGTTGCGAATTCATTTGCTTAGATTCAATATAACCAAACTGCCTGGCACTAAATATGTTAAATCAGAAGATCATGCAGCAGATATCATTACAAAAGGCATTTCACTTCAAGTCACAATAAATGCAATACTCTGGTGGAACAGTTCCAGACAGCTCTCATTAAACCAAGATAATTGGTCATGTTATGTTGATAGATTAACACCAGAGGTGCTGGTTTTGAAAAAAAAAACAATTACAGGTATTAACGTATTTGTTAACAAGAGGCAAGGTGTTTAATGATTAACTGAACATGACACCTTATTTTTTTTTAACCTTATAGAAGATTGTATTGAAGTCTGAACCTAAATCAAATAAAAACCACTAAACCTTCAATGTCCATCAGTGATTTGAAATGAAAAGTACCCAAAACGGCAGAAAAACTAGCAAATTGTTGAACGAGCAAAATCCATTAACCACTAGAAGTAAGAGCAAAGTACGCCAAAAGAAATCCGTAAATACATTTTGCCAAGACCGAGTGTCAAAATGTGTAAAACCCTGATCCCATCCAATACAGAATTCGCAGAAGTCTTACCCAATCCAATTCCTGTTGTGCCACGGTGTGGTTGTTTTCCTCTGTGCTGAAAAAATAAAACTAATTTTCTATGAAAAAAAAAAGATGTTTGGCTTAGTCTGAAAGAACAATCTTCTCTAAGATGAGCGTAAATTTTCACGGCCGTTGTTTACTGTGTTGTGTGTAGTCTTCCGAGTATTGTCGTGTAGATAAGTTTGCACTTGACGTTTCGCTGATCATGCTGTCAGGTTCTTCAGAAGGTTTCTAAAGATTGGCTTTAGAAAAGTTAAGAAAGTCTTTAGAAAGCTTCTGATGAAGCTGAAAGCATGATTAACGAAACGTCAAGTGCAAACTTATCTACGCTCAGCTTAGAGAAGATTGTTCTTTCAGACTAAGCCAAACATAGTTTTTTTCCATAGAAAATTCATTTATTCTTTTTCGGCACAAAGGAAAACTACCACACTGTGGCACAACAGGATTTGGGTTGGGTAGGACTTCTGAGAATGTTGTATTGGGTGGGATCAGTTTTTTGCACATTTTGGCAATCGATTCGGGCAAAATTTATTTACAGATTTCTTTTGACCTACTTTTCTCTTGATTCCAGTGGTTATTGGATTTTGCTGGTTCAACAATTTGCTAGATTTTCTGCCGTTTCCAAATCATTGGTGGACTTGGTGTTAGTATTCAGCTTTTTATTTGATTTGGGTTTAAATTGCTTTCTCTTTAGCTTGAAAATGTACTTTTATTGAGGTTTGGGGTGATACATTTTTAAAATAATAAAGTTTTGTAGTTTGAGATTGATTTACTGCAAATAAACACGTTTTGAATGTGCATATGCCCCATATATCATGACAATACATCTTCTGGATAATATTTGCAACACTTTATTAAATTTGCTTCCAATCCCAAAAGCGCGATCATACAATACCGCAATAAATGGACACTAGGGGGAGTTCTTCCGCTAACGTCGACTTGAGAATCGGTTTTAATTTGATTTTATTGGACATCGCGAATTTAGGAAATATAAAAGTTAAATGAATTCGCGAAAAAAATACATTGTAAATATGGAACGGGCATGAAATGAAATTGTTAATTAATGTGACAGGGCGCGAGCAGCGAAAAAAAAACCTGAATTTAAAAACGTAAAATCTTCATTAAAAAATAAACAATAGAGAATGAGGCGAGTGAGTGAGGCGGCCATTAAAAAATGCGTCATTTAACTTTCCGCGCACGTACGTCAATTCTGAGTGCAAACGAGGAGCAGTTTAAACGAAAAAACTTTATACTTGATTAGTAGCGTTAAATTAAGGCCGGCGAAACTTAATTAAATTTTATATAATGAACTAACTGAGGAAATGCTGAACAAAAATAATTAAAAACCTAAATTTGCTCTGGCTGTGTACAGTAAAGTGACAAACTTAATTAACAGGGTTATTCTTCGGATACTTTGGAGAGAGCGGAGTCGGTCCTTATCATTAAATCATTCTGCCTTATTCAAAAGGTAAAATCGCGATTGTGAACCGAACCCAAGCCTTTTTTTCCTCCTTAATTTTTACGGACCAAAGGAAAAAAAATTACAGCTCTTGTTATTCGCTTTCCGGTAATAATTTATTAAGGAAAACCGGTATGAAAATGGCTCCGTTTTATTGCCACGGATCGTATAATGTGTTTCGTTATTGCTCCACCTTTTTAATTTCTTCGCCTGCTTCGTTATTTCATCGTATTCGTTTGTGTCGGAAACCGATGATTATTCTTCGATTTGTAGCTGTTTTAAATTGGAGGTTTTAAACTACTGTCAAAATTATGTTACTAATATTTTAACTTTAAATAGGCTATCGTTCGAAAATTGTTAAAAGTATACACCAAAATAGAAACGTAGGAGATGAATGTAAGGAGAAGAAGACAAACGAACGAAGAAGGAATGTCAAGATTATTTACATACAGTCTTAATAACGTCTGCAACAGCACTAAGGTTACCTGTGGGTTTCGAGAGATGGCTCCCACTCGTGCAAACAAACTTCTATAGTCAGTAGGTTTACAGATCATCACGAAGAGTTCAATGAATTAAGAAGATGATGAATATAAAAACTCCTCCAATTTCTAGTATGTTTTGTTGAAGATAATGAAAACGTAAAATGGATACCAATAAAAATAATTTAATTAAAAAGCAACGTTATATGCGCCAACAAACAGACATGGCCTTAAGATTCTATAAAACTAGCAGTTCAAATAGTATTTAACAAACGTTTTAGAACTTTTCTTTAGTCCTGAAAATAAGGAAAACACCAGACTTAAAGAGCTTGAGAGATCATCTCAAGGTCACTATCCTGATGAAATGATTCTTGACAAACCTTTAATGAAAACCAATCAGAGAGAGCATAAGGTATGATCAGAGAGTGACATAGAAAAAAAGAAAAGATCGGGAAAAGGAGGATAGAATGAAAAACAAGAAGACTTTTTTTTGTTTTAAAAACTTAATAAAAAAAGTGTATTCTCCTAATATGTCAATTTGGAAGATATAAAAGTCTGGAGGTGTTCTTTTTTATGGAAAATCCTACAAATAGCTAAGCACATGTTTGATCATTGAATTCAATTCAATTGTGAGAAACATAGATCAGTCGACTTGCCATTCGCTGTTTTGAGCAGTGGCGCGCTCATAATACAAAAATAACGAATGTACTTCCTACCTGACCTACCTTATTTTTTAGGTTAAAGAATGATAGTAATGTGGGTTGTTGTTCGACCAATCCTCCCCGTTTTCTACCAGTACTAGTGCCAGCAGCCATTTGGTTATTTCTTTTGAAAAATAAATTGTATCACTCGCAACAAACATTCGCATTTATTTTCAATACAACAAATAATGCCCTAACAGTAACAGAGATCTACAACCGACTACCGAGCTCGCCGAATCCAGTCTGCACGTCTGGATCTGCTTGCCACTGCACCTGTCAAATGTAGTGTGAGTCATGAGTGTGCACTGTGCAGAGTTGCAATAGATACTTATTTTTCTCAGATCTCTTTTAAATTTATCGTTTCTACCGAAAAAAGTTTATTTTAATATTTTTCAATAAAATTGGAATTATGGATACAGTAAAATTTCAGGAGGGCCGGGCCTCTCGGGACCTCCCCCTGGTTACGCCACTGGTTGGGAGCAAAGTGACTAACAGCGCGGCATTATAAAAGGCGATATGATGCTAACACAAAGCCCTTTGAATACAATTTACACATACAAAACTACACCACGAGTTAGACAAGCGATACAGCTTACGGAGTCACTGCAACTAAGCACCCACCACACAGCAGCATCAATTCAAACTGAAGAAACCAAATTCTCAATTAATATAAAAAATAACTGATGTTGACTGAACTAAATGAATCATTTAAACAAACTTTCTGGACGTGTCGAAGGCTGCTTGTAAAAGCTTAGTAGCTCAAACCCAAAATAACAAACTGGTTATATCGAAATAAATGGTAACACTACCCACAATTACCTCTATTACTCTAATATGGTGTTAAAAAACTGTCTGAAAATCACAGGAGTAATACACACCTGTCCTAGTCTTTCGATTGAAATGCTGGATTAGACCAAAATTCAAAAATAAATCTTTGCTACACAGACATTGGGAACCAAGACAGATACTTAGAGCAAAAGTCAATCAAATTATTCTCAAACCATTGATTTAATGTTACCCAGCTGGACACAATGAATAGGGTATCCCTGACATGGATTCTAGTCCAATGGACGATATGGATGTCGTTGGATCGAAACCTTGTATGGCCATCAATACAAGCGATACAGCTTACGGAGTCACTGCAACTAAGCATGCACCACACATTAATCCTAGCTACTGGCGCTGGCTACTCAGTGAAGAGGCAACTCGTGTGTAATTTCAAACATTTTCAATTAATAAAAAGTCCTATTAGAACGGGATCTTTACAAAATTGGTGGTAGCGGTGGGATAATCACTTTTGGAACCAGATCTGCAAAGTACAACTCTAGAGCAGTTTACGAAGAAATCATACAACGATGGGCAACAAAATTATGGAGTGTCTCGTTCTATTCTTTTGTTCCCAACCTCCTATTTTTGTCTGTAGCCTCTTCATGATGCCTTGTGCCCCCTCTTTCTTTCTATCTCTCTCGTTTTAGTTACAGTTTTGTTACGAGAGGGCATAGGTATTTACTTTTGAGTATTTATAGGACTTTTATTTGATTTTATTTATAGATTTATGAATCAATAGAGCAATAAAAAGCTCTAAATCTTACTGAGATGTTAGACAAGCTATAGCTGATTTCAGCAATAAAGGCGGCTGAATTAAAATACGTTGAAATGAAATATTGCCCTTAAATCTTTTAACAGATACCTACTACATAGTTTTGGAAAATAGTAAATCCTGAGAACAAACAATGAAAGCATTCCGAATATCAGGCTGCTTAAGAGATATCGTATGGAGGAATAGATTCCTTAAGATAGAAAGCAAAACCAGAGTACATACACAAATCATTAATAAGGCCTGTAATGACATACCCTGCTGAAATAAGATCAGACACCTCCAAGTCACAGCAAATGATGCGCACAGTCAAAATGAAGCGTTTATGGAAAAACGCTAACTGATAGAATCAGAAGCAAAGAACTACGACAAGAAAACAAAATATAAGACGTCGGAAATTGGATAAGAAAATGATGAAAATGCTGGAACAAACACGTAAGCGGAATCAGCTATGATAGGTAAAAAGGTAATGACTGGTAAAAAGTGCCAAAATAAATAACCTTATTGGAAAAGGAAGTCAAGGCAGGCCAAAACGCTGGAAAGAGTGCTGGGCATCTACATCTGAAAAGGCATAGGAAAGCGAATAGGCCTTCCTACCACACATCAAAGCTCAGAAAGTAGTGAAGCAAGGTTCCTAAAACATATTCCTAAAATGAGATAATTAAATATAAACAATGGGAAATATAATTTGTGCGAAACGTCGTTTTAAGACAACAGGAAGGAAGCAAATCTGATCATGAATCATTAATTAGATCTGGTCTTGGTAACATGGATCTTTGAAATATATCCAGCAGTTTTATTTTGTCATTGAAACAAAATAAAAGGATTGCACACAAGAGATGTAAATCTGCTGTAATAAGAATGAACTGTGAAGTGAATATATTGCCATTGTTTACGTCCTGAATTTAAGAACGACTTGGATTCACTGTTCCTTATGCAAGTAATGTTGCATTGTCCATTTCCGTAATTTGCCATGTTTAATTGTTTATTTGCCTTTTGGTAGTCGTTCGAAAAGTAAAAGTTATTGCTGGGCTTTAGGTTGGTTTTAATTTCCCTTACTTTTCCGCACTTTGAACCAGTTTGGTTGTGGAAGATCTGCAGGATGCTGGTAAATTTGTAGACCTAAGCGTTCTTTTCTTCAGAATTACTTTTTTTAAGCTACGATGTAATAGTTTTGGATGTCGTTAACCATCAATTTCGTTAGTTATTTTGGTGAGCGTGGCAAGACCTATATTTTCCTCTAACTGGTTTCTACTGCCGTTATTTGCACTATCTTTGAAGAGCAGTTAAAGTGGAGGTTGGGACCGACTGAGATTGATTTGTTAAATAAATACCTTTCGTCATACAGGAACAATTTGTAATTCATGTCATAGATGTATGTAATTTGTTGCTGCCATATCTCTAGGACTTTTCCATTGCTTATGTATCGCTAAACCAAGAACAATGGGTCCTGTGTATACCTAATCTAAACTCTTCACCGGTTTTTATGAGGCACGTCGAATACGTTGCAATTTATAACTGCTTAAAAGTTGGCCGTCGCAATAAAAACTCGAATAAATCTGCGCGAAGTTTAAAATTGGGAGTGCTCTACGGATGACCATTCGCATCCGAACGAAGAACGGTTTAATTTCCTTCTAATTACTGCCGCTGATGGTGGGGTATGGAGGGGGGGGACGCCAAGGAAAATGGGGAACCCGTGGAAGACAGGCAAAACGGAACAAAACATTTTACCCCCTTCAGGTTTATTTGTTCCACCGGACTAGGAAAAAAACAAAGAATACTTTTCAAGTTTTTAATTAAAATTGCTACTTATTTTTGCTGCTTTTAGTGCTTCCTTTTCTTGCTTCCCTCCTCATTTTGTTTTAAGGGCGTTAAAGATACTCTTCTGATGCTATAGCACGTAGTGCTGTATACACCTATGTATATGCTGTAGGTATATATAACTACTCACTATTATATCGAAACTCTTTTAACGGCCAGCCAGCGCTAATAGTTCGTAAAATCTTATTGAACAACTGCGTTCGTTATAATAGGTGCATGATTGTCTTCTTTTTTTCCTATTGAAGGATAGGATAGGGTGCAATAAACTTAACGATTCTCTGCCTGTAGTGTAATTAGCTTCATACAAAGTTTAATTTGTACAGAATTTTAATTACACAAACTGCTATTATCTAGATTGTTAATGAAATTTCATCCGTTGCTTGTGTTACTTCTAATAGGCTCTGGAACATCAATTCGTTCTTACAGCTAACTCTCTATTAAAATTAATTACTCCTTTTTACGTCGTGTAAGACATAAAATATAAATTGGTATCTGCGCTAACAACATGATTATAAAACTAAATAATTGGTATTGTATGAAATACATCCTGTATTACTCACGTTTAGAAAAACGCGTCTCATTTTGTGGAGTATTTGATTGAAAAACTACCTCATACGACGAGAATATGCAAAGTAATGCTTTAATTTGTTTTCTTATAAGTACAATTAATGATGGGGAAAATATGTTATAAACGTTTCAACTTTGTTTGAAATTGTCGCCTCTTCAACTTGTTCTTAAAGCTGGATTAGGTATCTAGAGCACTTCCAGGTCATTAATATTTAGTAAAGATGTAGTTTCCATTAGTTTTTTAACGCTTTAGAAGCAAAACTTTCTCAAACTGTTATTGGAAAACAATGCACTAACATAAGCTCAGTTTAATAATTACTAAACAATCGTCACATTCAGCCTTTTCACGAACATAAAATTCTAAAGAAGGAACCTGTTATTAAAGTAAAGCGTTTAATGCTGATGTTTTATGTTGAATATAAATAGAAGAATAATTTTGTCGCAGCAATAACAAATGCGGTAAAGCTATAGTATTTCAACTGTTTGGTCGTAAACTTTTACATTCGCACATCTCTTTATAGTGTATTCGTACAATAATACTGTGGTTAAATTTGCTTTATTTGCAGAGAATATCCCATAATGTACGGTGTGGTTACAAGTGGCTGACCGTTTTGTGTTCATTACTGTCGTAGCTGTAGAGGGAAAAGAAAAAAAAATAACCAATACATCCCAGAAACGCATTATTTTCATATCAATCTTTCAACAAACAATGCAGACTGCTTCTCTCTCATTTCGAAAGTTTTTTATCAACCCTTCAACTCACTATAGATCTCTTATTTGTCAAATTTATCAAATTGTATTGTCTTGGGCTGTAAATCACTCGTTCATCTCTATCATCAGTATCTTGGTGTTCTTTGAATTTGGAGAATACATGGAAGTTAGTAAGGATCAAACAGAACAGGACGGCTATTGGAAAACTTCGAATCCTGCATTATGAATTGCTGATGAAACATCAAACCACGTCTGAGTTTTCTTCCTTTTTTCTTTGATGGAATCACGCAGTTTTGAAATGAAAGCAGCATAATATTGTCTATGAATTATAATCTGACCACCTGGTAAAAAGTCTATAAAGATAATTCGTTCGGCATCCCAAAAAACTGTAGCCATAATCTTCCAGGCAGATACTTTTGGATGGAACTTTTAAAGGGGTGGTGAAACGCCGCAAGTCTGAGCTATGAAATTCACTGTGATTAATCTATCTTTCAGTCAAATTGACATCGGTGAGGGGCGTCAAACACTGGTAAAAATATCGATGCTTTATCACGACATCAGTTGGTTATTGACTTCGATCAATGAGTGCCTCAAATTGGCGTCAATATGATGCACCAATGCTACTTGGTTTCCTTTACTGACTCCATTTCGCGCTTCGTTTGATGACATCCTATTGTGAACAGTTTTTCTGTCAATTGTTTTATTTCGGGGAGAGGGGTGAAGGATGCTGGGTAAACTTAAAGTTTTTTAGTAGTTGAAAAGCCACCTCACCACAACTCTCTTCGTTTGTCTCCAGCAAACGAATTTGGTGCCGTGATCTTGGTAATTCAAAAAGAATGTTCTTTTTCATTATTATTCTCTTTCGATATTGTTGGAGCCATTACAAATATACGAGATACGCTTTTCGTTTCATGGCACGGCATGCTTCTCTTTAAATATGCTTCAGTGCAAGTATAAGGACACAGTATTTAATTTTTGCAACGTTTATTTCGTGATACCGATTATGGAGACCTTCATATATGACTAAATAGATAACTTTATAGATTTTTTCGCGGTTTAGATTTCTCATTACCAAGAGACAAAACATCAAAATCTGGTAAATATAGGAGGAAATGGTGAAGAAGAATTAACTATAATAGTGTGCTGTGGACTAAACGAGGATGTCACTAAGGAAGTCAATGATGGTTTCTTAAAAAACTACAAGAGGAAATGGGCCGAATTAATATTTTTTCTTTGTGGTGAATGCAGCTGTACCGGATTCCTAAGATGTATTGCTTATCAAGACTATCATTGTAGTATTAATAGTGCAATAGTAATAATAATGGGCAACCTAACATGCAGAACGAGAGAGAAAATAAAGCAATCAAATGAAACAAATGAGAGGATGATGATGATAAATCTGTATGGGGCCGAGAGTCAATCAATGATGACCCAAAGTCCGCACGACCTGTTGAAGCTCAAACTGCAGACATTGCGCGAAAAGTTGAAAATTTGGTACTGAAAGATCGGCGTGTAAAGATCTCTGTCATTGCCAATGAAGTCTGTATATCCGAAGCAATTGTCCTCAAAATTTTGCATGACGATTTGGGTATGAAGAAGGTGTCTGCACGGTGGATACCCAGATTGCTTACACCTGAACAAAAACTGTCAGAAAAGAAGTTTCTCAAGAAAATTTGGCCGAGTTGGAGAGGGACAAAACATTTTTATCTCGAATTATCACCGGGGATGAGACTTGGGTACATCATTGGGACCCCCCTACTAAACAAGAATCCATGCAGTGGGTTTATAAGGGCTCTCCATCACCAAAAAAGGCCAAGACACAATTTTCTGGAAAAAAAAACTGATGGCAACTGTTTTCTGGGATGTTGAAAGAGTGTTACTTATTGAATATATGCCAAGAGGGTCTACCATAAAGGGAGAGACCTACGGAAACACAATTAAAAATTTAAAAACTTCTCTAGAGGAAATAGGCTCGCGCATTCTTATCCACAAAAATCTTATCGCTGCACTATAATTGCCAAGTTCATAAGGCAAACAAAGTTCAGCTTCGGTTCAGTTCAGTCTTCTTCTTATTCGAAACCGTTTTGCGTCTTATGAACAACTCAAATCAGCTGTTGAAGAATATATTGCGGGGTTACCGAAGCATTTTTTTTTTCTGAGAGTATGGGGCAACTGGAAAAAAGATGAAATAAGTGTATTAGTGTTGAAGGGAGTTACGTAGAAAAATAATTTTTTTTTGGTTTCTTATGTGCTTCTTTTCATGGCTAAATAGATAACATAAAAATACGCCCTCATATATTACCTCTTGATAAAAGACGATCTCTGAAAGATGATCACGGATATAAATATGAGAAGAGGACTGTTTCTTTCTACAGATGAAGATGAGGGCTGTAAAGAAGGCCCTCGATGAATCCACGACAGAGACCTCTACAAATTAAGTCGAAAAGATTCAAGTTTTAGGAAGGTCTGTTTTTTTGTCTTTTTTCTGCTGCCTGTGCAGGAATCTTAAGTGGTAATTCAAGAAGAAATCTTTGCAATCTGATGGAGGGTAAAGCTTAGATGTGGGATATTGGATAATGGAAAAGGTACCAATCAATAGCAGAGTTGTACTATGCGGGCAATATTGAGTCAAAATCTAGAAATTTACAAGAAAGCACTGCAAAAAATTCATCCCGAACCAAGACTCATACCTGGAAAATAGAAGAAGAATGAGTACTAAGTAGTATTTTGGTGCACCATGTAATCTGCAATTTTTTTTCAGTTTCATTTCTGTTTATACATACTATTTTAGGTTTAGTATGTTCTTGTCAAGATGTATTATTTTAAATTTTAAATATCATTTATTATACTAAAAATGTTCTCCATTTACTAACTCCATTCAAAAATACGTTGAATTATTTATTGTAAGTAGTTCTAGTAATAGATCAAACAGAATGATATAATATTTAATAACATAGATCCGTATACATATCGAAATAAATATTTTAATCACACAGCACCCTGTAATATACGCCGGGACAATTTATGTCAATATGGACTTTCCAACTTTAATTCTTTATGCAAACACGCCGATCGTAATGCTAAAAAAGCAGCGGTGTATCCCAGGTCCTACGGTCGTTTTCTGTCCGAAGCCAACAAAGAAAACACCACGTATAACGTACCATATAATTAAAAATATTGATCGAATTTTTATCCGGAAGATTAACGTAAGAGGACGGTAAAGGGTGTAGGGGGACGAGGGGCATATCACGAAATTGAGGACGGGCGAGGGGTCCCGAGACGGGGGCGCTCGGTAATCGTTAATTAGAAAAGCGGGCGATTCGTGTTTAGTTTAGAAGGGTTCCCTCTGAATTTATTTACATGACTGGGGGTAATGTTAAATCAAAAATTGTTGATTAAAATTATAATTAAGCGCCCCTTTCCCATCTCCGACAAATAAGATTCGAGTTGCGAGTAATATAAAAGAATAATAGGAAGTCGAGTTGAGGACGTTTTTTTATGGTCGGTTGAAACGCTGCACAATATTTATTTGATCTTATTTGCACCCTATCTCTCATGAAAAAGCTGGATTGTATGACAATAGAGGGAGAAAAGCAAATTTATTTACAGCATTTTTTCTTGAAATCCTTTACGATTAAAAATCTAAAATACACTTTAAATGGATCATCAATATTTCGTATAAGAATTAGAATAAAACTATAACGTAAACTCATCATCAACCTATTTCATTTCATAAGCGGGGGAATGAGGCGCAGCAATACCCCTAATTTTAATCCATTCGTTTACGAGCGAATATTACGTAAACGGTAAAAAGCGGCAAGTTCTCTGTAACACCTACAAATAAAACGCGTCGTGTTTGCTCGGCTCGTGGGGAAAGTGTTTTACAACGTCCAAAAATTAACTGTCAATTTGCACTATCCGGACGCGGAAGGATATGAAACTCGAAGGCACTGTATAAATTTTTCACACGCAGGCACCGCCACCAGACATACACTTACACTGTACGGTACGTATATAGAGGATTGTACTGTTGTGGAGGGAAGTACTGAATCAGAGAGTGTTGATTTTTCTTTTTTATGAACCCGAGTAATTAATTGATACAATTTTTATAAATCTATTATAATGTTAAGCAAAGGCTATTGATTTTAAACGAATGCAAAGTCGAGATAACTTCCCGACTACACACTGATGATCGATTGTGCTCGATTGTGGAACTGTGGACGATCGAAGACAAGGAAGATCCAGTAAGTGTGTAGCAAAAGATAATAGATCTTTTTTTCAAAGTTCTAAGGAGGTCTCTTAACACATTCTTTATTTTCTTTTATAGCTAACAAATCTTGATAGCTTTTTCGTGAATCACCTTCAAATCTGGTTCTTTGGTTGTCCACTTTTGGTTGAATTAAATTTTCGAGGTGATGATAATGATGGACCCTCAATTCTCCAACGCGCGATTTTTCTTTTTGTGCAGAAAAAATATATTTGGGTAAAACATACCATAAGTGAACAGGAAAAAATATTAAAAAAAATTATTTCACAGAAAAAATATTTATTTTTGACACAAAAACCCCTTGTATTAGATCTATTATTTTTTATCTATTATTATTTTTGTTTAAACAAAAATGTAAACCACATTTTTTGCACTTTTTTGCATGAAACAAATCATTTACAAAAGGGTAGTTTATATCTTTGGCGGATCTCTTCATATATAGTGACCAGTTTCGTCTAATCTTACTTCTTTTCGTGGAATATAAGAAGTAGTAACCGGCCGCTGTTTTTTCTGTTGCAGTTCACGTTCTAAATCTGAAAGTCTACACCTTTTTGTTGTATTTTCGGAGCCAATTTTACACAGGCAGGCGGCTATTTCTGCTCGAAATTGAGCTAGTTTTCAACTCTTTTATATAATAACCAAGAGTTCACTATTGACTGATCTAATAGATGATAAACTAGTCTTATGTTCCTTTTTTTGGATCGTTTTTTTTATTTTATACCTTCCTATGAGGCTGTTCATTAAATCTACATCTCTCATGAGGCGATTATATTCTTTTATAAGTTTGGGACAGTCCACCTCAATTTTTTTTTTGGATCTTTATCGTACCTCAGAAGGAAGCTTTTTGGAAGTTCTCCAATGTATGTTGAAAGTAAACAGACAGCTTTTTCGTCTTTCCAACATACGAAAAAATTTACAGTTTATTTCATCTGACTGTACTACTACTACAGGTAAGCTTGTCTAGTAAGTGTCATGTACACAATGTAATTTTTATTATCTGGGTTTATTTTACAGATTTAAAACCAAATTGCCCGTGATTCCAATATCTATGCCGTTGTTTAGTATACTATTGTTTTTACCGTAGAATAAATTTCAAAATTATATACAAATCCTGAAACCCCAGCAAGAACAAACAATTTCATGCCTTATTTGTGAGGCTTTTTAGGCATGTACTATTTTAACTGGTGTCTACCATTACTGGCACAGATTTGCTCATCACTAGATAAATGACATTCTAATGGAATTGGTTGGTACCATATTTTCGTTATTATTTCTTCAAATTTCTTTTGGTTCATGGCTTCCCTAATCTGTATGAAACCTAAATTGCTGCTTCAATAGCATCTTATATTTGGCATATGCATTTGGCATATGCACAATGGACATGTATATACAAACACCAATGTCTCTTCGCAAATCTTGTGTAATAATGTTTGCTGGTTTATTAGCGTCTTTCTGTACAGGAAACAAATTAGACTCATCGGCAATTTTTGTGATCAATTTGTTTGCGAAAAGATATTTATCATCATCATCTAAGAGTAAATTCTTCTTTTTCCAAATCACTTTTTTTCAATTTTTCAGTTACTTTTAAACGCACTTCCTCGATTTGTTCTTCATCTGAGGCTTCATTTTTCGGTCTCACTATATGTTCTTTTCTTTCCTCATGCAAATCTTCAACTTCTCCATAGACAATACCATCCTCAAATTCAATTGGAATATTTTCAATATTAATATTTTGTTCATCCGCTTGATTATTATCTCCATATTTATCTTCTGAATCCAAATCTGATCTATCATCATCTAGACCATCTTCACTATCATCACCGCCCCAAATATGTTCGACAAACCACTTAGATAGATTTTTATTTCTACTCATTTTTTGTTTCTTACTAACGTTTTGTGGCGGATCCGATACAACCTAAAAAAATAATATCATTGTAAAACAACAAGGTTTTCCATAACTTCTGAATACTTCAAAGCGTATAATAAACATTTTTATATGATTCTTTCCTTTTTATTTTAAAACATCAAGAAAAAATATCGAAATAAAAATAAATGCAATAAACAGAACATGCTTCTAGCATCAACATTTCAACACTAACCTCCTAACAATGTATGTATTAGTTACAACTGTCATCCTCTGTGAGCCTTATGTATATGTGTACTAGAGACGTAGCAGAACGGATACAGAACGCTGTAAGATCTGTCAAATAAATAAAATAATTCAACATTTATTGAGATGTAGCTGATCTGATATATTGGGTGATCTAGGGTTAATCTTTTTGTCCCAATTGATCTCCAGACTTCTGAAGAAGCCTATGATTAGGATAGAATGTTGCCGGGCCACCACTTCAGGTGGCACCTAAGAGAGCCGTGTCCAATGAGTAAAGTCGTGATGGTGTTGAGGTCTCTTCTATTGAGCTCTAGCAGAAGTTTAACCCTGATGGCTGAAAAGGTAATAATTTCTGTGATTATCTTAGTTTTGGGGTGTTAACCCAGTACGAGATTTTTTGTTCACTTTCACGGTGTTGGAGATGAGCTCTTATATGGCTGAGGTAGTGAGCCCACAAAATGGCTCTGGTCCAATAAATCGGAACTTTGTGTCTTTCTTTGTAAGACCATTAGTTTGACTGTGTTTCTTTGGACCAGAGCATTGAGGGTGGGTAGACAGTCCCAGGTTAATTTAGATTTAAAAGCACAGGATCTTAGAGCCTTTAGTGTTGATTGGGTGTCCTCCTAATTCTTCAAAGATTCGGAGATGACCTACTAAGACTACTCCTGACTTGAAAGTCGTATTTCATTCCAATCTGAAGGCGCCCATTATTGATTCGCTCTTGTTTTTGTTGGGCCACAAATTCATTTGTGTTTACATAACTAAGTTTTGGAAGGGAAAAAAGTAAGAAAATAGATGATTACATCTATTTAAGGCGAAGAAAGGTCAAGGCAACGATGTTGTATGTTTTTCTATAGACTTATCGAAGCCCTCTTATACGTTTTACGAATCGGTTTCCAATCGACGCAATGGTACATGCAGTACAGGGGTGGCAGCTTTTTATTATTTTGCACACGACTTGGCAGCAGATTTTCACTCAGCGCGACAGCGAAACTTTCATAACGGAGTCGCGCTTGTATATCACCGCGCGCGCGAGCAGCGGAAAATTCGTAAAAAAAGCGCCACGCACGCTATCTGTCGGCGTCTCCCTCGAACTAATCGTCCGCCGGTTACGGACGTCTCGCTTATCGCGTCTCCCGATCACGTACGGACGAAATTATTTCGAGACGCAATGTATCACAAGGCAGGTCCGGCAGCATGCGGATAAATAATGTAGGGCAATAATAAAATATGGCTAGTCCGGTGTAACATACCTCGCTAGTTTAATAAAAACGTCACCGGTCCATATATACACACACACATACAAATACACATACACACTGGTAGACACATACTGGTGGATGGAGGTCCAACAGACACACGGTGTGCGCCCTCTTCCTCCATCCAACCGCCGTATTTTACTTCTCGTTTCTTCTTTTCTGAATGGGGCAAATTCTATTCGATGTCTCTAAGATGAAGGAGCACAGAGGCCAGAGGCGTAGCAACGGGGTCGTTAACATCAACATAATAACTTTATTAGAATTAAATCACTAATTTTTCTCCCTTTAATTACTAGAGAATTGTGTTTCTTAGATCAAGACCTTTAGGTTTTTTTTGTTTAGATGTCAACGTTTGTTGACTCTTCTGTCATATCATATTATCCAGATTTCAACATGTTCTAAAGTTACATTTTCGGAATTTCTAATGGTTTTCTAATGGACTTTAGTCGAAACAGTTTCTTCATTCCCATCTTGTTGCATAATTATTTTGTTCATGATGCTCCACTAGATGTAATGGTGGAGCTCTCTAGTTTGTCGAGTCCAGGAGTCTATATCAGTGTTTTTCGCAGCAGTTCTTGAATCAGTCCGGACACTAGCACCCACTAGAAGACAAAAAGAAATTACCTCGTGGAACGCCAAGGTCATGGGAGCTGATTTGCTACCATCCTGGTGTATTATCACAGCCCAAAATCTTCCTTTAAGGCTGATTCCCAGATACTTTATATTTGATACCATCATTAGTTTTTCTCTAAGTTTGTACAGATCATTAACTCTATACGGGGTCTTTATTCGAATAAAAAACTATGGCGTTTTTAGGAGCGTTTACCATCAGTTCCTTCCTTCGGTACTACGACTAGACATGCCAAAAGTAGCAATAATTGCTATTAATATATTTATGTTATGACCTTTATGTACTTATCTTTCAATCCCTGAAGTATTTCCACTTGTAGGTCAATGAAACAGCAAATTAATTACATACCAATTTATTTTAGAACATATTATTAGCGAAAACATAATTTATATGTTCTGGAATAAATTGGTATTTAATTAATTTGCTGTTTCATTGACCTACAAGTGGAAATACTTCAGGAATTGAAAGATGAGCTATAATTGCTATGTGATCAGCATAGCTGACAACCGGTTTTCAAGATTCAAGTGTTTCAAAAGCTGTTTAAGATTTATCTTCAAGTTTAGGTGAAAATTACGAAACAAAATTTATTCGGCCATTATTTGAGGTTTCTTAAAATAATAAAAAACAGATTATACCTTCGTGAAGGGTGAGTCTTTTGATAACTTAGTTTCCTCAACTCAACCTATCTTGATGAGATAATTTTGCGATGTTGAGATATTGGTGTCATCAAGCAGGTTCGGCTATCAGTTGTAAGCGATGTTGTTATGAACGGCCAAAGTTTTCCTCACTCTGATCGTGGGCGAAGGCTTGTTCTAGTCGAGGTCAGCAAGCTGGGAAACTAGAGGCTTACTTGAGATGGGTGGTCTCTCCAAGTAGTGGACTTAAAAGCTCCAGAGAAGCCGAAAGATTTTTCCCAATAGGTTATCTGGTTAGTATCTAAAATTTTTGGGTTGGTTAGTGTAGTGATTTTTGGAGCTCCATGCTTATAAATCGCTGTGTCATCAACTTGTGTTTTGTAGTCGGTTGTTGGATGATAAAACGTCATTTTGAGGAACCAACTGTTATGATTTCGGTAAGTAATATCAGGTAGGCCATTCAAGGGTTCGATCTTGTTTTCCTTATGTTTGCTGATGTTTTTTATATCTCTGGCAAATCTCCAAAGAGAGTTGTCTTGAATAGAAAAAGGGATGAGTTGCTTGTTTAGGGTTTGGCGTTGTCGAATTTTTTAAGGGCAGTCTTAGTTTTTAAAAGACTCAGTAGAATTACAAGTCATCTGCGACTTTTTCCTTTGCTTCCGTTTGTTATATAGATAAAGAATGATGTTGGCTGGTACTCACTTATTGAAATTTAGACTTATAACAGGAAGTGGTCTCTTCGAAATAATCAGAAATGTCTTTTATCAGGCCCTCAACTGCAAGCTTAACGGTGTGAGTAGATCACGTTCGCAAACTGAAAGTTCAAATTAGAAACTTCCTTTTCAAACTGTCCCCAGCCAACGTTCCGCTTTATGACTTTGTTAAGAGCAAGTGTGGTAATTCAACAATGTTTATATTTGACATAAGAGGGACACTGATTCTTCTTTTTATTAATATTACTGTGTTAAACAATTACATATGTACATACATGTAGTGTTGCATAGAAAGTAATACCGACCCACCGACATTGAAACAAAACACTCAGTATCACTCGTTTAATTTTAAACAAATGTGAAGCGTCTATTCTTTAATTAAAATGCCTTTAGGTAATTTTGGTATATTGCCGTAACCGTTATTACTGTTAGTGCTATATGTTCATTGTTGGTCTGGGAGAGTACGCATATTAAAACTTAATTGTGCCTGCCATTAAGAAAATTGCTTTTCAGATAATTTTATGAGGTTGCGAGTAGAAAAAGTCTTATTAAGGGAACTCAGTGCTACTAAAATTATTGAGTCGAGTCGGTAAGGTTGAATAACGGTAAACGATTCCATCTAACAGTACAATATATATTGACATTTGACACATACATGTTATTAAAGAAAGTGTGTTTAATATCTTGCGAATTTATTTTAAAATGAATATTATTTGTAAGGTGTGTTGTTTAAAACCAAGTTGAGCATTATAGCCCTCATAATAGTGATTTGTTCTAACAAAATCAAAACTAGGACGTTTGTGAAGAAGGCATAAAAAGTTCATTTTATTATTATTAATTTTACCAGATTTAAAACATAATCTAAACACTTAGAATACATTCATTTTTCCTATTTCGGTGAAGGGACTTGATAAATCCTCACGACTGCGCCACTTTAGTTATTGCGACGCCACTGGTAACGGTAAAGGGGAGGTGATTCAAGGGATCAGTTTCCTTCTCATATTAATACTTTACAGAATGGAAAAAATAAATATAACAACTGTATACGTCCGTCCTGATGTTATTACGTATTCGGAAAAGATGGAGATTTCAGCGGTCGTCGTCCGTCCGAATTGGGGGTTGAAAAAAAAGAGAGGAAATGAAAAAGAAACGTCGTCGCCGCTTGCGTGCGTGCGGGTTGCCGCTGTTGCTACTGCGAAGGTCATGCGTTCAAATTTATTATACTGTTTTGATTTTCGGACAGGACTACGTTGCCTGCCAAATCGCGCGGGTATCTTAATATGTCTTGTGTGCGAGTGGTAGAGTTCCTTTTCTCTGTTTTTTTTTTGTTTATATCCCCCTTCGAGTTTGGAAAGTAGACCAAAATATCCGGCATATTAGTTTGAAATACGTTTACTGTTTTCTCTCGGATATAATATTGCAGCATAATTCAAACGTGGTATTTCGTTTTCTTTTTTTCTTTTTGTAATTTTCTATGCAAAAATCTGAATAAAATTTTTCCGTTCGGAGGAAAAGTAATATAATGTAATTTCATTAGTTAGGCAATGTATGAGATTGCTTACGACATTTATGGGATAAGTTTGGGTTTGCGAAAGTGGTCTATTTTATACGAAATAATTCGTAAGATATATAGATAGTAAAAGAGTGTTTTAAATGCATGAAATTCTCTGCGTGACAATCGCAGTATTTCAATCAAATTAAAAAAAAACGAATCCAATTAATTTATCATCATTCCCTAATTATATTTTCCATTGTTTCAGATAAAACGAAGGGCTAACGGCCCGATGATGACTATGGACGTGTCCAAAAACGAACCCTCGAAACCAAACTCCGGCGGCGGTCCGCAGGAATGCGCCGGCTGTTGTAAACCCATAACGGATCGCTACCTGCTGAAGGCGCTCGATCTCTATTGGCATGAGGATTGCTTGAAATGCGGCTGCTGTGACTGTAGATTAGGTGAAGTCGGTTCGACGCTCTACACGAAAGCCAACCTGATCCTGTGCAAAAGAGACTATTTGAGACTGTTCGGTAATATAGGTTATTGCGCGGCATGTAGTAAAATTATACCGGCCTTTGAAATGGTTATGCGAGCTAGGAGTAACGTGTATCATTTAGAATGCTTCGCGTGTCAACAATGTAATCACAGGTAAGTCGTTGTATCTCGTCGTTATCAACGATAATCAGAATGATTTTCTCAAAATGTTGGTTTACATATTGGTGTATTTTTTCGTGATATATAACTGTAATGTAGTTACACTTCTGTTTATTGATAAACTTCTGGAGGACATTTGATATGAAATAATTTAACAGCTGACATGACTGGCTTTGAAATTTCTATTCAAGCATTTTCCGAAGAAATGCAATGTACAATTAATGGTTTTGAATCATCGTCACTATGTAAGGCCTTTGAGCGCAACAATACCTTTATTTTATCCGCACATATTTTGCCACCATCAGAGATAGAAACGTAGCTGACCGGTAGCTGAAATTAATTTAAGGCCAAACAGAAAATTTAAACGTTAATACTTAAAACTAGTGATTTTTATCTGACAATTTTAATAAACCAAGAAATGCTTTTAATAGGTGCTCGTTGCTTAATTCCAAAAATCTCCCAGACCATGGTTTCTGCCTGCCAGGGCGTCATCAAGATTGGTTTTCAATTGACTTAATGTATTTTCTGCTATATCATCTACTCTTTGAGCCATATAATTAGCTAACACGTGGAAATTACCAACTGTTTCTGCTTATTATTCAGCATTTACTTTCTTAAACAATAATTGATGAGAATTCTGAGAATGTTTAATCTCATTGTTAAGTTATTTGGGTATTAATAATTAGAATATTATATTAAGCATTGTAAATTTAGGAAATACGCACACTTATGTTACCGCGGTTTTTGAAAATAATAATAAAAATTGGGAAGGAAGTCAAGAAAAAAAAACACGAGAAGGACAATTGTTTTTTTTTGGACAAGAGGGAGAAAAAGGAAAAGTCAGACGAATAAAAGTTAAGTTCTGAGGAAAGAAGAAAACATTTAAAAAAATAGAAAGTGAAGTTTGAAAAAGAAGGAAATTAGAGAGACAGGTGAAGGAAAAAGATTTGAAAAGATTGAAAAGTGAGAAAGGAAAAGGAGAAAGAAAATAGAACAAGAAGAAAAGATTCCAAACAAGGAGAAAGAAAAGAAATAAAACTTCAAAGGAATGCCCATTACAATAAAAGCGTTCGGTTTTATTGTATTGCGCGTGCTCCTGATACTTCCAACCACTTCCAACCGTTGGAAACGGCTGCAGAAACAAAGCTATTTACTACTCAACTTTCGGAAAAGAAAAAAATAAAAAGAAAAAATATGATCTGCTTCGTAATATTTTATATTACATCGCGTTCATATTTTTTGGCGGGCGTATTTGTTATGTTATTTGGGTATTCATAATTAGAATATTATATTATGCATTGTAAATTTAGGAAATATTTGTCAAAATTATACGTACGACGCACACTTATGTTATCGCGGTTTTTGAAAATAATAATAAAAATTGGGAAGAAGGTCAAGAAAAAAAACAAGAGAAGGACAATTGTTTTTTTTTGGACAAGAGGGAGAAAAAGGAAAAGTCAGACGAATAAAAGTTAAGTTCTGAGGAGAGAAGAAAATATTTAAAAAAATAGAAAGTGAAGTTTGAAAAAGAAGGAAATTAGAGAGACAGGTGAAGGAAAAAGATTTGAAAAGATTGAAAAGTGAGAAAGGAAAAGGAGAAAGAAAAGAGAACAAGAAGAAAAGATTCCAAACAAGGAGAAAGAAAAGAAATAAAACTTCAAAGGAAGGAAGGACCTGAAGTCGGAAGTTACTTATTTTTATTTTCAATATTACACATTTTAAGGTAAGGGTGGGTTTATATTAATTTGTAAAGTGCTTAATATTAAAATTATTTATATTTTTTTTTGATTTCATTTTTGACGTAACATCATAATGAAGTTTTAAATTGTATTCTTCTGTCTGAAAGCGTAGAGGTATCGAGGTTGAAGTTTCGCCATATCTTTCTCGCCATCTTCTCAGATTGTTTCCAGATTATTCTATGACCTCTTTGACTCTTATCCATATTTGCTTCGCATTCCTGCACTCATTTAATCGTCCTATGTGATCAACTCTTTATAATTGTCTTCTCTCAATTTTATTTAATACACATTCCACGCCACACCAATTTTCTATAGTCAATCCGGTCTTTCCTTATTTTTCTTTTACAGCTATGTAGGGGTGAATTTGGCAGGCTTGAGTTTTATTTTTGTTTCTATCACTTAACGTCAATGGTAAGGTATGCACATCTTACTGATTCCGGGTGGATAGGTACCTATGCTAGGTCTTCATATTTTCTGGATAATTTTTCTTAGAGATTCTTATTTTTAATTTTTCCTTGTCAGTTGTTAACGCTTGCGCTTGTTAAATCTTCTCCCTTGATTATTTGTTGCAGTTCCCCATTTCATATTATTCTAAATTTATTGCCCGTCAGCTCAATTGGACCCATTATTGCTCTTTATACTTTTCGTTTGGACAACCGGATGGTCTCCACACTCTTCCGCGCTTTTTTAAGCCAAATATCTCAAACTTGCTGTCAACTGACCAGATAACATTGTCCCAAAATGTTGAAGGTTTATTCACATACTCTCACGCATCGTGTCTTTCACTCTTCGTGCACTTAAGCCTGGGTCTTTTCGAATTGCTCTGACTATCATTGTATCATCTCTACGTGATCTTTTTCTTTGTCTTCAGTGACCTTTGATATTTTCAACACTACGGTGGATTTCAATTTTTTTACATATTCGTGCAACAGCAATCTTATATATTTTGTATTTTATAGCAATTTTATTAAAGCTAATACCCATTTTACTGTTCTCTATTACTAAATTACGAATAGCCGCACAAATTTCTTTTGTAGAAGCCATTCTTGTCACTATAAAAAATAAAGAGTGTTTCTTTTTATTTTAAGCGCTCACATAAAATTCGATGTTTTCGCATTAAATTATTGCGCTTACCTGCATCGTAGTCATATTGTCAATTGCTTTTACCCCATCGTGTCAGCGCAGCGTAACTTGTAGATTCGGGAGACACAAAATACACTGCCACATATCTTCTAAGGTCTTCGTCTTTTTCTCGAAAGAGACTTTATGCGGCTGCATATAAAATTGTTTGTTTTATTTGGCATCATAAAAAATATTCTTGTTCGTACTCATACTATTGTCCCCTACTGTATATTTCTTACAATTTCCATCGTTTAGTATCATAACGCACAGTATTAAAATTTATTAAACTTTAATACGTTTGCTTTCGTTGTCTTTTTTCTTAACTCTCGTCAGATTTTTTTGTTGATTTTTGGACACATTTTTTCCCCTTCTTTAATTATTTTTTTGTAGTATTTTGGCCAAAAATATTATATTAAATATTGGAAGGATGGTTGCGCTGGTTGCAACTATTGTTGACTATCTTATGGAGCAGCTGTGTATATGTGCGTGCAAATATTTAAATAATTTTGTTATTTGTTATCTTGTTCTACAGATTTCCCATTTTTTAATTCCTTAACTGCCTCTTTGAATTCATCTTAAGATATGTATTTTTTAGTGTGTCACCAACCAACCAATTTAAGGAATCTAACATTTTTTTGCGACTATTTCACAATATACCTCAGATTGTTCCAGTAAGCTTTATAAAATGAGTTGTGAACTCTTTTATTCAGAACATCTTCATACAATTGCCTTTTTATATAACATTTGTTGACTATGTATGTTATCATTTAACCTTAATATCTGCTTTCGTTCTGTTTGCTTTATTATTTTCGAAAGGGCAGGCTTCAGTATAGATGCGGCTGTGATCTTAGCAATTAGTAAATAAATGCTTTTATTTGGCTCATTTTTAAGAAATAATGTAGTACTCCAGTTTATGGGTTGAAGAATATTTCGTATATTCGTTATTTCACAACATGACAGGATTCTAATTCTCCATCTTTCGGGTTCTCCTAACTGAATATCAATTTTAAATTGACTTTCTTGCCCAAAATGATCAGACAAACCTGTGTTATTTACAGCACTTTCAAAGCTTTCAGTCGATTTCATGAAAATATTATAAATTAATGTTTCTGTAGTTTCTCCTAATCTAATTAGTGGATTATGGATATGTTTCCATTCCCATCTTCTATACATTTCAGTTCATTTGTCTTATATTTCCTCAAACTTTTCAGTGTTCTATAAAGTAGTATAGCTCTACTTCTGCTTTTCCTTTATATTCTATTGCTATTTAATTCAACTTTTTTATAATTCGTATTGAAGAAATTTATTCTATATCCCGTGCTAACCTATATTATGCACCTTAGATTTAAGAAACGCATTTATTCGTGTAAAGCTCGAAAGTAAGAATGGATCACGATTAATTTTAACACCACTACCAATTTGCACAAATTAACGAAGGAAATGAGCGCAAATATTCCGACAACGTTTTATCATTCTAAATTTCGCGAATTTCGTCATAGTTACAAATGGGAATCTTCAAGAATATTACACTAAACTGTTCCAGATTACATCGAGATGAGAACGTGTTATTAAAACTGTATGCGCTGTACACATCGTGAATTATTTTCCTTAGGCCCGTGCACCTGCTGAAATTACTTAACCGGAGTAATACCGCCAATTAGATTCGTAAATTGGACGTCTGATGTGCTTCACTGAAATTTCCTCAAAGTTAATTTCACGAATCCGTTTCTCTTAATTATTTGTAATATATATTGTAATGTGAATTCGTTTCGTAATCCTGGACGGTGATTCTAGGAATTTCGCGCGATATGCGGTGTGCCAGGAGAGCTTAAGTATTGAAAATGTCTCATTAAGTTCATCCTATATGTCGTATTATGAAACATGTGAGTCCATTTATTTTAATGAGACAAACAGCAAGCGTATATTGCTTCTGAGAAATGTTATTAAGTATTGGAATAATTATAATGTTGAGTGTCGTGTTCCATTGGGGAACTTTTGAATTTAATTATGAAACTATTTATATTACATAGATTGTCAAATAGAAAGGGTTTAGTTTAATTTTAGATATATTATACGGAATATTACCTGACCATATTAATTTACCTAGAAAAGGTAGGTATACCAGAGATTGAGGCTACCATTTTGAAACCATCATGGACACCAAAAACCCAAAAAAAAAAAATTGTTTTCAAAATTATACGCACTTTTTCCTAAAATCTCACAAACAGCATTTAAGTGTGATAACAACAGAAATGTTGATAAATGAATTTAAAACTTATTCTACACTGCATTCTTGAGACCTGTGCTTACTTACGGCTGCCTTTTATGGTTTAGTTCCGCTAAAACCCACTGGCAGAAATTCAACGCACTACAAAATAGAATCCTTCGGCAGATTACCTCTCCTGCATGGTACGTAAGGTATCTCTAAACACACCGGGACCTGGGTATACTAACCTTACTCGAGGGGTATCGAGGTCTGACAACCCCCTCGTGGAGCGCCTTGCATGCTTGAACCTCGACAGGTCTCCTTCCTGTCCTGAAAATTTATGAAAGTTTGAACGGTCCCAGCGCTCAAACGCGTTAATGTGCCTTCCTGAGGGTTTGTCCTCTCGTTTAGATGAACAAGATGAACCATCTGGCCGAGAGCGAAGTAGATTCATCAAACGGTTCTCGAGAAAATTTATCTCTATAACCCGTTAATGTGCCTTGCTGGGAGTTTGGCCTCTCGTTTAGATTAACAAGGTGAACCTACTTGCCGAGGGGGAAGCAGATCCATCCAACGGTAATCGAGCTAGGTAATATTTATATGATGAAAAAGTTGTCCTGAAAATTTATGAAAGTTTGAACGGTCACAGCGCTCAAACGCGTTAATGTGCCTTTCTGGGAGTTTGTCCTCTCGTTTAGATGAACAAGGTGAACTATCTGGCCGAGAGCGAAGTAGATTCATCAAACGGTTCTCGAGAAAATTTATCTCTATAACCCGTTAATGTGCCTTGCTGGGAGTTTGGCCTCTCGTTTAGATTAACAAGGTGAACCTACTTGCCGAGGGGGAAGCAGATCCATCAAACGGTAATCGAGCTAGGTAATATTTATATGATGAAAAAGTTGTCCTGAAAATTTATGAAAGTTTGAACGGTCACAGCGCTCAAACGCGTTAATGTGCCTTCCTGGGAGTTTGTCCTCTCGTTTAGATGAACAAGATGAACCATCTGGCCGAGAGCGAAGTAGATTCATCAAACGGTTCTCGAGAAAATTTATCTCTATAACCCGTTAATGTGCCTTGCTGGGAGTTTGGCCTCTCGTTTAGATTAACAAGGTGAACCTACTTGCCGAGGGGGAAGCAGATCCATCAAACGGTAATCGAGCTAGGTAATATTTATATGATGAAAAAGTTGTCCTGAAAATTTATGAAAGTTTGAACGGTCACAGCGCTCAAACGCGTTAATGTGCCTTCCTGGGAGTTTGTCCTCTCGTTTAGATGAACAAGATGAACCATCTGGCCGAGAGCGAAGTAGATTCATCAAACGGTTCTCGAGAAAATTTATCTCTATAACCCGTTAATGTGCCTTGCTGGGAGTTTGGCCTCTCGTTTAGATTAACAAGGTGAACCTACTTGCCGAGGGGGAAGCAGATCCATCAAACGGTAATCGAGCTAGGTAATATTTATATGATGAAAAAGTTGTCCTGAAAATTTATGAAAGTTTGAACGGTCACAGCGCTCAAACGCGTTAATGTGCCTTCCTGGGAGTTTGTCCTCTCGTTTAGATGAACAAGATGAACCATCTGGCCGAGAGCGAAGTAGATTCATCAAACGGTTCTCGAGAAAATTTATCTCTATAACCCGTTAATGTGCCTTGCTGGGAGTTTGGCCTCTCGTTTAGATTAACAAGGTGAACCTACTTGCCGAGGGGGAAGCAGATCCATCAAACGGTAATCGAGCTAGGTAATATTTATATGATGAAAAAGTTGTCCTGAAAATTTATGAAAGTTTGAACGGTCACAGCGCTCAAACGCGTTAATGTGCCTTCCTGGGAGTTTGTCCTCTCGTTTAGATGAACAAGATGAACCATCTGGCCGAGAGCGAAGTAGATTCATCAAACGGTTCTCAAGAAAATTTATCTCTATAACCCGTTAATGTGCTTTGCTGGGAGTTTGGCCTCTCGTTTAGATTAACAAGGTGAACCTACTTGCCGAGGGGGAAGCAGATCCATCAAACGGTAATCGAGCTAGGTAATATTTATATGATGAAAAAGTTGTCCTGAAAATTTATGAAAGTTTGAACGGTCACAGCGTTCAAACGCGTTAATGTGCCTTCCTGGGAGTTTGTCCTCTCGTTTAGATGAACAAGATGAACCATTGGGCCGAGAGCGAAGTAGATTCATCAAACGGTCCTCGAGAAAATTTATCTCTATAACCCGTTAATGTGCCTTGCTGGGAGTTTGGCCTCTCGTTTAGATTAACAAGGTGAACCTACTTGCCGAGGGGGAAGCAGATCCATCAAACGGTAATCGACCTAGGTAATATTTATATGATGAAAAAGTTGTCCTGAAAATTTATGAAAGTTTGAACGGTCACAGCGCTCAAACGCGTTAATGTGCCTTCCTGGGAGTTTGTCCTCTCGTTTAGATGAACAAGATGAACCATCTGGCCGAGAGCGAAGTAGATTCATCAAACGGTTCTCGAGAAAATTTATCTCTATAACCCGTTAATGTGCCTTGCTGGGAGTTTGGCCTCTCGTTTAGATTAACAAGGTGAACCTACTTGCCGAGGGGGAAGCAGATCCATCAAACGGTAATCGAGCTAGGTAATATTTATATGATGAAAAAGTTGTCCTGAAAATTTATGAAAGTTTGAACGGTCACAGCGCTCAGGAGCCCAGCTAGAATTCCACATCAAGGACAACAAGCCACTCCTCCAGGATCATCGGTCATACGTTAGTTTTTAATTTTTTATCTTCGTTATGCTTTGATTGTTTGTTTTCATAAATTTTAACTTTCCTTACTCTTTAAACTGGTAACGGCTAACAATTTTCCATTAATGGCTGCTCTTCGGTTCTTGGGTTCTCTGCCGCGTAGAAAAGTTGTGGTACTTAACGTTTCGATCATCTTGTCGTGATCTTCTTCAGAAGTGAAGTGACTGGTTGGTCGAGGATCGGGTTTAAGCCTGAAGACTACAATTTTCCATTAAACTCCATTGTACATCACAGCGAAGATGGTCCCGCACAACTGGAGAGTAAAGGGTTTAGAGGCATAAGTCATGAAAGAACATAAGTCTAGAAAGAACATGAACGACCATTAGAGAAATTTAATACTTTTTGTCGAGCTAATGGTAGTAAGTAAGGTGAATGGTAAGTGCAATGAGTAAAAATCCAGCTAGAAAATTACTTAAAAAAAATCTCTTATCTGAAGGTTGAATTAGATGGTTTGCATGAATCGGCAATGTCAAAAAATGTAGTATGCTGTACAAAATTGCAGAAAAAGAACAATGAGTTGAATGGTCTTCTCCTATAAACAAAACTGGATCCTCTGCTGAAGACTTCTCCAATTAAAAAACAATTGCGCGAAAAATTAAATTGCTCTAGTCTTATTTTTTCCCCTTTTTCTGCACTGAAAATCTTACAAACTGTTTGGGAATCAATTTAGAATAGTTGACACAATTTTTTAATTCTGATAAATTATTTCTTTCGCTAAACATTCTTAACCACACCTTACTGGCTATCGTCTTAAGCATTATTGAATCTGTTCGAAATTCCATTAATGTTAGTATAACCAAAGACAACCAGAAAAGTTTTGCAATACAGGTTTATTTAATTTTTTCGAAATAACTTCCGCCATACTCAATACACGTTTGCATCCTCCCAAACCAATTCTTAAACCAGATATTTTAAGTTTCATTAGGGGGTAAAGCACTCTCGTTGTCCTAAGTTCTCAGAAATTCCTTATCACTGGAAAACCGCTTCTTTTTCAGCTTCATTTTCACATTTGGAAACAGCAGAAAGTCGCAGCGAGCAAGGTTTATACTGTCAGGAGGGTGCTAAAGAACTTTCAGTCCTGTAGTAGTCAAATATTCGTTGCAAGTTTTGGAGCGTTGAGGAGAAATCAAGTGTCCGTTCTTGATTTTGACCGCCGGCTCTTCATCGATTTGATGACTTCAGGTAAATCACACGTCGTGTCATTTGTTCTTCAATTAGTCTATGCGACACCCAAAGGCAACAAAGTTTCTTCACATGAAAATGATCATGCAGAATTGAACGAATGGCTGGTCCATTTAGGCCTAAGGTGTACTCTATCTGCTGGTGGGTCCTTCCTCTGGCTTCGTTGAGTATTGTCGACACAGCAGTAATATTTTCCTCCGTGTGGCCTTACCACTTTTTTCAGCGTCCTTCCTTTGATTTATTTCGGATAGTAAAGTTCTCTTAATTTCGGATATCTGAAATTAGGAACGTAAAATCGTTGACTATAAGAAATAAGAAGCTAGTAGATTTTGTTAAAAACTGCTTTATTTTAGAACAATATGCCGAGAACTGGTAAAAAGTATAAAAGGTGGAACCCGGATCAAATGAAACTTGCTATTCGTGCTGTCAGAGAAAAGGAAATGAGGCATCTCAAAGCTTCAAATGTGTTTGATGTTCTAAAATCCACTTTGGAAGACTATCTAAAACAATTTGACAAAACTCCTGAACAATTAGTTGCTGCTCAGATTGGAAGAAGACCAGTGCTTTCTTTAGAAATGGAAGAAGATTTAATTTGCTATTGCCTGGAAATGGTTTTATCGATTGGGCACTGCCGATATTAAAAGACTTGCCTACAAAATAGTATTTAAGAATAGTTTGCGTCATCCTTTTTCTCAAAATAATGAAGCTACCGGTAAAAAATGGTTAAAAGGGTTCTTTAAACGTCACTCAGTTCTTGCTCTTGGAAAACCGCAGAATCCATCTCGGCTTTTAAGACTTATTATTCACAACAAATTGAAATGTGGCTGAAGCACAATCCTCGTCGCATTGTAAATGCCTTTCAAATTTGTAAACTTATCTGCCCTGCATATTTAAAAAGTACAACTCCTGAGATTTCACCTAATTTTTTTCGAAAATGTGGGATATATCCGTTGAATAGAAATGTCTTTGCAGATCACGACTTTTTAATTGAAAGACAAAGGGAAAGGAGACCACCAGTGCAGCCCATAGAAAATAGGTTGGAAATAGAAGAGAAAACGACAAACAATAATAAGGAAATACCACCTACAAAAACAGAATTGATAAACCAAAGCGCAAGTTCCACAGCTTCCGGAACAAAAAAGCAATATAGAGGAGGAGGATATTAGTTATTAAAAGAAGACAATGGCAGAAAATTCGCACTACAAAATAAACAAAAAAAGAAAACTCAGTGGAGAAGTGATGACTCAGATTCTGATGAAGCAAAACTTTCCTAGCACTATATTTTAATTTTTTTGCGTGGTCCAAATATCCTATAAATAAAATATCCTAATTGTCTTAATCCTAAAGTGTCTTACTCGTATTCGATATCCAATTTTATTAGATTAGACTAACGATTGACTAAATCTTACCTTCCCAATGCAATCATTTACTAACTATTAGGTGAAACTAATCCTACTTGTATTTAAGACAAGTTTTAATCATTTAATACTATCCATTCGAGTGTCTATTATAATGAAATCGTCCCTGCTTACGAAAGCATACGTGTATATACCCCGCAAATGTCAGGATAACTTAAACTTTAGAGTTACGGGCTTTGGAGATTTAGATCACTTAAGTATTCTCGCTATGTTTTACAGTAATCTCATTTGCAACCGTAACCCGATATCTATGCAGACAAGGATCCGGTAACGGTTAACGGCGATAGCGGTAAGACGAACCGGAAGCGACCGACAATCCGTCCAGATCCGCACACACAAATCGGTCGGGAAGATATACATGGGTACAATTCTCAAAAGTGTAGTGTCATTTCGGAACAAGACCAGTACTGAATATTTGACGAGACGAGCCATATTTTCCCGAATCAAAGGAGAGAGTATAGTGTCCTCTGTAGGGGTGTAGAACGGTATATCGTATCTGCATCCGTCCACGGCAGATGGAGCTTGGCCATCGCGCGCCAGTGTCTTTTTAAACATTTTACAGGCCAATTGGGAAATCATTCTTGAGTCCCGGTCCGCGGACTATTTGAGTTAGATAGATATGTCTACATGTGCTGTGACTCTGTCCGTGTGTTGGTATATATACGTTTTAAGAGCGTATACGCGATTGTACGTGTGTAATTTATTCTTTGACGCAGGGCTTCTTAAGGTCGCAACGATTTTGTAATCTTCCTCTTTCGAAATTGAGCCCGACGTAAATATCTTTGGGAGTAATTGAAAATTCCTATTTTAAGAAACGTATTTCTCGACAGGACGTGAGTTGTGTTTCTAGAAATGTAATTCTAACGAATTAATTTTAGATATTTACGGCGAACTATGATTTATTGTTATGTTTATCAATTTATATACAGGACACTTTTACAATATCAATAGGTACAATCGAAAATATTACATAAAAATTTGCAGAGAGGTCCGGGGAATGTGAAACTATTAGTTTCTTTTTCTATTTTAATTTAATCTTACCAAGTAATTTCCTTGATCTTTCCTTGATGGAATCCTTAATTAACTATAAAAGCTGTAATATTGCTTGACATGAATTCTGCAGCGAGAGAGAGAGAGAGCGCGAGTTGACTCCTTTATAAAACCGTAATTTGGAGTATATTGGGGGCAAGATATAGATTGGCCTTAGCACTCACAATAACTACCGTGGACGAGGAAGATCAGATGCGTGATCATGATTTTACCCAGAAATAGCATCAAGTACCTGGAAATAATGCGAAATAATAACAAAACGATCTTTATCAAGAGTGCTATGGTTACAATCCAACTTCATTTACAGCTTCTTTGATTCTTTAAAGCAATTTGTACATTTTATTGGAGTAGTACAGTTCCGGTTGTAACTTTCAGCCAATCTGGTGACATAAAGCTATGCTTATCAAGATCTAGATCATTACCTCTTCAAGCATTACAGGGTTTATGCCTTTAATACCGACGGCGAAAATGAAGACCATACTTGTACCCAACTGCTGGAGGTACTGATCTGGTTAGAAACTACCTCGAAGGTCTACAGGTCAAAGTATTGATCTTCATTGCGTCTAGAGAGCATTGAACCAGAGATAATCCTGTAGGTCGGCAGCAACAGTTTCTCTCTTACAAGGCAACCTCCGATTTCGATGAAACATTACAGACTGAAAGAGCACATCAAAATAAGACCGATATATATTTTTAGCGGCCCAATCCCCCGAGTTTGGGCTCCAACCCCCGCGAAAGTTTGGGCAATTTTTAGTTAGTAATAATTACTAACTAAACATAAGTAGTAGTAGTTAGTAATAATTACTAACTAAAAATTGCCCAAACTTTCGCGGGGGTTGGAGGCCAAACTCGGGGATTGGGCCGCTAAAAATATATGTCGGTCTTATTTTGATGTGCTCTTTCAGTCTGTAATGTTTCATCGAAATCAGAGGTTGCCTTGTAAGAGAGAAACTATTGCTGCCGACCTACAGGATTATCTCTGATTCAATGCTCTCTAGACGCAGAAATGAAATTAAATCATTTATGATTTTTTTTGTTCTTCTCTTGTTTATTCTTAATTATTAGAATGAAATTAAATCATTTATGATTTTTTGTGTTTATTCTTAATTATTAAGAATAAACAAGAGAAGAACACAAAAAATCATAAGTGATTTAATTTCATTTCTGGATGTATCACCTTCTCAATGCAAAGATTTTACTTCCTAACCTCATTGAACGCTTCACTGTGGCATCGTAGGTGAAAAATTGATCCTTCTTAGCATCAATGGAATGAGGGATTCAGGGATTTCAGCTCACAGTACGTAGTTATCCTAGTCATCTGCATTATATTCTTACTACTGGTGAGCAGGTTATTCTTCTTTTTCCAGGATATCTTTAGCGGTTTTTGCCTTCATTATTGTCAAAATTTTTTGTTTGGTAGCCTATAGAGTTATTCCATTTGTTGATTATGTACATATGTACATATATGTAGATAATCTGTGAGCTTTGAGCGACGCTTCAATAAAAAGAGACCGTTTTGCCACAATTTAATGAATAAACAAGAGAACAACTCGTGCAATAATTAATAATTATTAGTTAAACCACAGACACTAAAAGTAACGGATTTTCAAAAATATACAGAGTCTCCAGAGTGGGCTATTTTTACAGTTGGTTTCCTTAAACTTCGCTGGGCAAGAAATTATGGAAGTCAAGAAAGGGTATATATTAATATATTGTGGGGTCTTAGTGGAAGAAAGAGCGATAGCAGGATGTTGAATTTTAGTATTTTATATTTATTTTAATACAACAGTTTATTTTTAATACACACAACTACATATGTCAGTACAAACTGTCATCAACAACATATATTAACAACTGAACTATATATATTTAATATATCATATTTCCTATTACGACCATTCTTGTTTCTATTGTTCAACACAGGAGCAGCAAATCTAAAGAATTGCCAGAAAAAGATAGTAAGGTAATAGAAAAACAAGCGAACAAATCTGGTACACAGATGTGTCAAAAAGAATTACAGGCTCTACATACATAGTAAAATACTAGAAATAGAAACTTGGACCTGAAGACAATAGTAAAGACATTAGTATACCATCAGATAACTAGCTTGGGACTGCCTGGAAAACCTAAGAACCCTGGCCATATACAACAAAATCACTTTGGTATGGGTACCGGAGCATAAGGGCATACCAGGCAACGAAATAGCAAACAAGCGGACAAAAAAGAGTTCTGAAACCAAATTTACTGGGCCTGAACTGTGTCTGGCGATAACCAAGACTTCGATATATGATGTAGTGGCTGAGTGGATCATAAAAGCACACCAGATACACTGGAACAGCGTTGAAAACCAAATACACAGTAAACGGATGATGGAACAGTCTTTAAGGCATTTACTTAGACAGAATTGGCATCTTTAAGATGAGGTTATTTGTAGACTATGCAATGAGGAGGAGGAAACGCCTAAAACATTATTTTTGAATGCATTGCATTTGAACGATGGATACTGCCATTGTTGGTAGCAAGAAACCCATTGGCAGGGACTGTCGGAAAAGAATTTACCACCACACAGGCTACTAAATAGGCCATAGGCTGCAGTGTTAAGGGGATGATTCGTCTGTTGGGAACGGTTGTAATACTTCAGACGAGACAATGCCAGCCCTGTCCTTAGCTAATGTTGTTGTAATTTGATCCAATAGCGTTAAAGTCATTCTAGAAGATAATCTACCAAATGGGAACAAGTCGAAAAGTAAATTTAAATTCAACTCCAAAATGTCACTCAAAATTTTGTTAGCAAGTATTTAATATGATTTTATTTAAAATATCTTGCATAATAATTGCGATCGCTCATTTATCTTTATCAACAAATTTATGACGTAAGGGCTAACTCACAGCGCAGACTATCTTATCGGACAACTGGTCAATTAAACGCCTAATAGAGAGAAAAACAAAACCGAAAATTCGATCCTTCCGTCTTATAATTAAAAACGGGAAGAATGACGTTTCAACGGAGATAAGATAAAGCATTGCAACAATTATAAAAGCAATTAAGAGCGTGTAGGAATGACCTCCTACGTCCGTCGTTCGGTTTTTGTCTCTAGAGGGTCTCTCATCGGATCTTTGTCTAGCCGATTCAGTTCTCACTCCTAAATATACTGGTATTGTTCGAGTCTGGTGAGATATTGGCTCGCCAGGGAATTTAATATACAGGATGGTACGCGAATAATAACGTGGACCCACAACACGGTAAAGAATGTGGTTATCAAGATAATCAATCCTTCAAAATAACGTTTCTTACGACTCGGTATATACCTAAAACATTATACATAGTAGTGAATGCCACTATCTCAGACTTGATTGTTAACTTTTGTTACCGACCGTTAGATAACGCCACTGTGTACGCTGCCGTGCAGATTTAATTTGTACAAACATAAATTTAACAATCAAGTAAACAATAGCCGGGGGCGGTTTATCGCGATGTTCAGATTTCGGGAGCGCTTTATGTGCGCTTTGGAAATCGGGCGCTAATAAACGACGGAATGAATGGAAATGTTATTGAAAGCTTTTGTTACCTGTAGTAGTTATACAATTGGAGCGCGGAGTTCGATCGGGACGGCCGGGGCTTCGAAACGTTTTCCACAGTTATTGGTTTCATTACTTTGCAGATATACACACCGGGTATTATTAAATGGCTATCCGCAATAAATCTCTGCCAACAATGCAAACGTATTCTGTAGTGGGGTTGGCCGTATGGCATAATTTTTATCTACACGTTTTGAATTCGCTCGCCAATTAAAAATCATTAATTAGTCGTCCGCTAATGTTAATAAAAAAAAACGTTAATAAAAGCGAGACATGAAACAATATTGTAACGACCCTATTTTGAAGCATTGGTTTTGTGCCAATTTTGCACATTTTTAGTTCTGACATAAATCTTGAATAGTGAGCGTTTTTGATGGTAGAACTTGGTAGTACTAGTAAATGGTGTTCCAATATAATCTAATTTTGTTAATGATCAAGAACGTTTAGTTGTACAAGGAGATAATCCGACTGACTTTTGACGAGAAGTAGCAGAGACAGTTCTTGATTAAATTAATGTGATACTCCATGTAGTTACTGAAATATATACATAGATGCTGTCTAGTGTACATCCTGGCACTTGACAACAATGTATCATTTCGCTCTTGTACAAACACATGATTTCCATATCTCCCGCAGTTATTTTTGCCTACCCTGTATACGTATGTGCAATAACAACGTTAGGGATTACACTTTTTCCCTTTTATCGCGGTAGGTATGCTTTATTATCCGCGACCTATTGTTTGTTTTATATTAGATTTCGCTTTGTTGTGCTGTTTCGGAACGTTTGGTTTATACGTTCCGCCCAATTTCATATACTAATTGTTTCATTGTGCATATACCTACTATTTAAAAATTAACCGTATATGAAAAACAATGCCGGGGATTCACGGAAAAAAATCCCATTTCCGTTCCCGTTTTGTGTCCGACGTAATACGATTTGATTTACTGAATGTGTGCCTAATTGTTCGTCGTTTTGTTGCTCTTTCTCTCTTTGTGTGTGCGTTTTTTTTTTCGCTAGTGTTGTATGTGCGTGAATGCGTATGTGTATACATACGTGCGTGTTTGTTTCGTTCCGTACGTTCGCTCATTGTTCCGATTTTAAGTGAATTTGCGACTGTTCAGGCATGAAAATTTAGTATTCGTTTATTGAGTATATGTATGGTAAGCAATGAATTGGAAATTATATGACAAATTTAATGTTGCGATGGTACAATGGACGTAAAATTATATTTGAGTGGTTAATTTTCAATAAAAAATCTGCACGATTTAATAATAATAATAATAATAACAATTCCTCAATAAAAAATAAAAATGATAATAATAATAATACATATACGGAAACAAGCATTTCAATAATCGTTTAGATGCACAATAATTTATTATAATAGCTCCTAAAACTGATTCATGGAAAGAAAGGCATGAAAGTCATTTAAATCTATTAAGAAAAGTATAGGACTAAGAATGCACCCTGGAGGCACACCATTACACACGTGAAAGTTTCTGCTGTCAACCATTTAGATAAATACGAAGCCACTGAAATGACCTTTTATTAAAACCATATCTCTACAGCTTGTAGAGCAGTATTACGTGCTTGATAGAGTCGAAATCTTTTTAAAGATCGATGCATATTGCGAAGCAGAAATTGCCACTATCCATGCTTTTATAAACTTCCCTAATAAAATTGAATAAGGCTATGTTCGGTGAGCGATTTTAGAAAGTGCAGGCAAAATACTGATAGATCTTTAATTTTTAAGTTGTTTTTTTGTGGGGCGGGGAGAGGGGAGGGGTAGGAAGGGTTAAATACGTCACAGAACTTTTGGCCGATCTTAACTGTAATAGAACTTAACTAACAGCTTGTGCACTGCATTAGCTAAGTCTTGTTCCCCCATCTTGTTGACCCATCTGAACAACTCTCAGCTATTGAATATTATAACTAGGCGAAACAACCTAATCAAAACAAAAGCGCACCCACGCTGTCAAAAATGCCCCCGTGTGTTAAAGTAGCCCCGTTTTACGCTACTTCACCAATATGACTATCCACAACTGGTACAGAAAAAAATAATGTGCAACATGTGGAATCATTTTATCCATGACAACCAAAGTTTCGTGCATTCTGTATATATGTAGGTATTATTCATGAGTTTAGTAACAAGATCATAAAAGTCCTAATTAAAGGTATTACAGAAATCAATAACATTCGAAAAGTTGTCGTTATGATTTAACCTACTGCTAAGAATGACTGGCATAGGAAACGTCGAGAAATGCCACAATATAGAAAACCCAAAAGTACCTGTAATACACGCTCATGATTTAGAAGCAGATCACGTGGTTTCAACTTCCTAGGTCTCGTCAGTGCTTCTCCAAATCCAAAACCTAATTTCATCGCAGTTTGCTATACAACCTGTATTGTACAACACCTGCGACTAATTCCAACCCCCATTCGCTCTAGTGGACAAGATTGGAAGTAGGACTGCTGAGTGTCAAACAACCTAGGTCGGTACAGCAGTTGTCGATCTATCTTGGACAATTCATGGATTGTCAGTCGTGCTAGATGTCTCGATCTGTTAAACAGTCTAATGGTGATTCCATATACGGCTTACCATATAGATACAGTAGAACCTTGGTTATCCGAGGTAACGTAGAAGACACCCTCCTCGGATAACTGAAAACTCGGATAATCAAGATTTATTTTTTATTTATTAAAAAAATAAACACAAATATACTTAACACGGTTTATGAACGTTTTTAACATGTAAAGAAGTATGTATGAATACATATTATAAAACATTGAAATAGTTATCTATACCCTGCTGTTTCATATCACATCTTCTTTTTGTCGCTGCCATGTTTCTCCATCTGTTAAGAAGAAGCAAATCCGATGTGGTTGCCTCTGATTGTTGTTCGATATACCTCAGAGTTTTTTTCAGAGAAGCTGCTGATTTTTCGGTTTCCTGAAAGGCATTCGTTAGTTCTTCAACACTGACTTCTAAATCATCTGCTCTAACCCATTTATCAACGTCTTGTCCTGTGACATTTTCGCAACCTTTTAAGTTTTGCATTAATTCAAATAAATTTTGTTGTTCTTCTTCTGTCTCGCTGTCAAAATTTGAAGAGGACATTTCTCCACGGCTTCTCCATTTCAAAGCCAATTCATTTAACGGAATATCATCTTTACTGTCATAGTTCTCTATATCAATAACTTTTGACCAAGATTTTTTAATAGTAGAACCACGTACAGAATCCCAAGCTTGGCTTACCCAGTAAATAACATTTTTCAGTGTAATCTTCCTTATCCCACTGATAATATCCTCTTCTTTTTCTGTGTATTCTAATACATGTTCAAGATATAAACGCCTATAATTTTTCTTAATGTGTTCGAGGACGTCTTGGTGCATTGGTTGCATTATGCTAGTTACATTTGAAGGACAAAATTTTACAACAATGTTGCCTACTTGAAGTTTATCCCCAAGGTGAGAGGGGGCATTGTCCATTAACAAAATTGGGAGACCTTTTCCCTTCAAAAATTTAGTCACAGATGTCACGACCTCTTCTTTAAATGAGTTAGTAAATAACACGTCGCATCCATCCAAGCGCTCTTCTGACTTTTGTAATAAGCAGCAAGGGCTTTGGGTCAGATGTATTTTAAAGCTCTTGGAGGACTTGTCAATCACCATCAATGGAAGTTTGTGCTTGCCAGATGCATTGGAACATGCCATTACGGTTAATCTTTCCTTACATCGTTTGTACCCAGCAGCTGATTTTTGCTGTCGAGATGCCAGTGTTTTTGATGGAAGCATTTTATAATTCAAGCCAATTTCGTCACAGTTGTAAATTTGATCGTACTTATGACCACTATCATTGATTTGCTTTTTAAAGTCATCTTTAAATTTTTCAATTGATGACACATCAGCAGAAAGTTTTTCTCCACATGTTGACGTACACCGTATCGTTTTTTTTTCAGAGGACAAGCTATCCTGAACTGCCGGTAAACCTATGTGTCTCTGGGAATTGCTTTCTGTTGTAAAATTGGACCTTACAGAGGCACACCTTTCGATCTTTGCTGGTTAAACCACATGAATAAAACTTCGTTCATCTTTTAATAGTCGCCTTTTTTCATTGATTTTCTTCTTGAAGACGAAGAGGCTTGTTTTATACACCAATCTTCTATTTTCGTACGGTTTCTCTTCCAATCTCCAAGTGTTACCTCACCGACTCCATAATCTCGTGCAAAATGTTTAAGTGACTCTCGTGCTTCAATTCTTTTAATGGCTTTTAATTTTTCTTTAATAGGAACGACCTTTCTCTTACGTTTATTTTGTTCCATTATAAAACGGCAAACGAATATCTAAACAAAGCAGTTCACGCAAATTCGCATGCTAAAAATAGCCTAAAAATATAAATAGGAGAACCGCTCACACGCATCAAGGGGATTCCCCGTTGGCCCCGACGATTTATACTACTACATACATATGTATTTTAGAAGCTCGCTTAATATGAATTGGGTCTTTAGGTCGGCTCGGTTAATCAAACAAACTAAGATATGATTGTAATAGATGCTCATGGTACATTGTTGGAATTGCCACTGCAAAATGCAATGAAAATGGGTTAAGCATTAGAAGCAGACCACATGGTTTCTACCGGCATAGATGACATTCCATGTTTTGGATTTAGATATGACGCATTCGAAATAGTTCATTCTTTGGTATTTCTCATAAAGTGTTTTTTTTAGCCCAACCTTTCCAGATGACTTAAAAATAAGCAAAATTATACCCTCAATTCAATGAAAACTACAAGTCTATCGCCATACCATCGGCAATATTTCCAAAATATTTTTGATTTTTTTTTCTGATGATTAACCAACTTATCTCCAAGGGTGAGTTTGGTCTTGTATCAAGCAGATCAAGTAGATTTACGGCAAATTGGACATGAAAAATGCAGTTGTTGGTACCTTTTTTGATTTGCCAAAAGCCTTTGACGTTGTCAATTAGTCTGTGTAACTCAGTATGCTGAATATACTTGCTATATTATGGGTGGTCCACTGCCGAAGAACAAATTGATACAAACACAACAAAAATAACACATCATCGGCAGTACAAGAGAGAGACTAAAAAAGAGAAACTTAAGTTGTACTAAAGTGAACTATAGAGGCGACAAGAGAACTGTTCCAACACCTGTAGATACCTGCAATTAATATTATCGGCAAAAGCCAGCATCAAACAATAAAAAATACATCGGGCGAAAAGGATAATGTTAGGTACTCAACCACTAAAGCATGGACCATTTCGCCTTTCAAAGGCTTACCAGCATGTCTGTGCATTTTATATTGTTTAATGATCGCTCTTTCCAATATTGTTAATTGTAACTAGCTGCTCTACATTTGTTTCTTTTTCTTTTGTGACCTTTTAGCAAAATGATCAGATATAATCCTTACAAGATTATCTCTATTTATCGTGGAAAAGGCTTACTATCAAGTAGGAAGAAATCTTGACAATAATATTTGAGGAAATATCCTCTGAGTGATATTTAATCCGACACAATCACTTCTTATAGTTTTATTTATCTCTGCGTGACAAATTTAGTTATTTCTAAAGGCGACCTACATACCTAGATGAAAATGCAATAGGAAGTAGTACGCTAATAACCGTTATATTACAGAAATATCGGACCACTTACGTGATTGACATTTCTAATAAAACTTCTCGGAAAGAAAGTTAAAATGCAGCTAAATTACTATCGATTCGTTCGCCTGCAATGCTTAATGGAAACTCGAAAAGTCAGCGCTAGACGTTTGTTTTAATTTAAGAATGGCCTTTCAGTAACGACCCTAAGCTGTAGAAAACTAAATTAAAATTTTGATAGGCATGTTCGGTGAAATTACAAAATAATTCGACGCAATAGTATCATCGGATATCTCTGGAGTATTACTTAATATTCAATCTCTACGAAATAACAATTGTGTACACATTGTGTTGAATCGTAATCAATTTTAAATTACAGCAATTCTAATATCGGATGCCCGATACAGCAAGTAATAGTCTGTTTCGAAATTAAAATACATCTTCTATCTCGTGTACATACGATGCATTCCCGATACTCGTTTTGTGTATTCCGATCACATGATCCTATTTTGTAACTCGAGAAATAATATCTATGCAAATTTTCGTTTATTATTCAGCGATTTTGACTCTACCGATTCTATATTTTAATCTTACTTGTTTACGGACCGCTGTCTTAATTAAACCTTCCTTATTATTCAGGGCATTAAAATCGTTCCGCGATCAAAGAACTGCCATTATTTTCTCAGCCAAAGACTATGCTTCAAAATGAGTAATACACGAGCTTCTAGATCGTGTTGCTCGACGTGGAATACAGGAGCAGGCGGCAATCGTTGTACGAGAACAAGGCGAAAGGCGAACGTGAAATAAGCGAGGATTCACAGGGTTTTATGTTGTATTGTTGGCAATAATTTCGTGATATACAGCGCCTTATGACATATAATAAAGCGATTCTACTGCATAAACTGTTATTCAGTCATACATATTCGCATAATACGGAATTAGTTTATCGATACTAATGATGTTGCTTCTGTAATAGCAGAAAAGATGATAAGGAAATTCCTTTGTGTGCATTTGGTGATCTAGTTAGTGTATTTGATACAATCTCATTCAGATCAATTAAAAATGTTGTTTAATATCAGCTCATATGTAGAATAATCTAAGCGTAGCCTGGTCGTGGTATTGCAGCTTGATTTCTTCATTTTCCTTAACCGATAAGTAAAGAGGGAAGAGATGATAAGATCAGAACAAAATACATTTTTCAAATTAGAAGACTAATGAAACAACTTTACAACCTAGAACGAATAGGGAAGATTGCAAAACTAAGAGAAAACTAAGAGGTCTAATTTACAATTACAGAAATTGGGATTATTATTTGCTTGCCCAGATCGTAGTGGGCGCACACGTACTTTCGTAGACAACTTAGCAGTATTAAAAGTGCTATGACCTCGTACCTTTAAGTCCAAGCTAATTTGGGACTATGTCTGATAAAGTTTAAAGTTCTGTACCGAAGAAGTATAATTATACCAACGTCTGAAGGTAAGAAGACCTGTTTTGCAAAGAAAGACGCTAAGAGCTAAAAAAACTTGCACTGGACTACTAGAAAATCCTAGACTTCTTCCGGTGGTCCTTTTGTTCTCGTCCAGGGTTGAACGCAAAGTTCTTTAGCCCTTTTATCTCACTGTTGGGCCCATTCGGCCCTTGAAGTGTGGTTGTGTGGATGAGGTCCCTCAGCCCCGGAGTCTGCGAACATCTTGGTAAATGTAGGCTTTCTATGGATTGTCGATGTTCAGCACTCTGTTGACTCTTACCCTGGGCGGTGGTCTGTCGGGGTCTAGTTCCATTAGCTGTGAGACCAGAGGATTGGCAGCAGTGGTTGTACTTAAGGGATGGGATTTTCAAGTCAACTCGGAGCTATTCATTCCTTATGAACTAAGGAGCTTCAACCAGCATCCGAAGGATCTCATTTTGAAGGACCACTAGTTTCTGTAGGTTTGTCTTCGCTAGGCTTGACCAACAAAGGACTCCATGTGAAATTATGGGACGCAAAATAGAAGTGTATATTCACACTTTCAACCTCAAGGATAAAGTACTCCTGGAGTAAAGGAGTGAAAGTAATGCTGATCTTGCTGCCAGAAATCTCTCTGATATTCTTTTCTTTTGCTGGAAAGTAAGCCTCTGATCCAAGATAACACCCAAATATACGACTGATTGGCTCCAAGGTAGCCTGACATTCCCTGCACAGATATTCTCCGGAGGCAGCTATTTGTGAACCAAATGTATAGACATTTGGTTTCATTTAGCTTTAACCTCCAGTTGCATCCCCATTCAACTATGGCATCAACCTAGACTTCTTCAACAATATAATACTGAAGATGCAAAACATGCTCATTAGGTAAATTCGGACCCTATGAAATGTGGATTTAATGCATCTCTCGATGCATTAAATTGTTTATGGACCAGTTTGTGCAGCACGATAATGGAGAAAAAATGGAGAGAACATAAAAGAAATGCCAAAAAGCAAATGTGCATTAAGAAAGGGACAAGCCAAGTGGCGAATATTAGAAGAACATGTCAAGCAGTGGGTTTTAGAAAGTCGTAAAAATGGATTGATTGTAACAAGAAGCTCTATTCGTTTGTTTGCACACTAAAATGGGCAAAATGTAATAAAGAAGAAAGTGTAAATTTCGAGGCATCTCAAAGTTGGTGTGGATGATTTATGAATAGAAACAATCAAGTACTTCCAGAAAAGATCAAAATTTCCAGACAATTTGGAGGAAAAGGTACGAAAGTTTCAAACATTTGTGATTCAGGCAAGAATTGGCAATATGGATGAAACACCAATGATGATGGACATGATCGGCAATAAAATAGTCGACCTGAAAGGAACTAAATCTATTTTGTCTAGCAGATGGTACAAAATTGAGGCCAAGGAAAACTTTATCGAAATTAATATTTCCGGCTGAAGTTTTTGTTCATGTCCACGAAAAGGGATGGATGGATGAAAAAGGCATTGAGTTGTGGATAGAACATGTCTGGAAAAACCGACCCGGAGCTCTCGGAAAACCATCTCTTTTAATTTGGGACATGGTTAGATCTCATTTAACCGAAAAAATTAGAAGAAAATTTAAAACAATGAAACAGTGATATGGCCGTTATTCCTGAAGGATTGACTTCCTTGCTGCAACCATTAGATGTGTCCATAAACAAACCATTCAAAGAAAATTACGGAAACAATGGAGTATGTGGATGTTGGAAGAAGAGAAAGCTTCATTGAACATTATCTGTGACTGAATAATTAATCCATGGAAAGATATTCCAACAGATGTAGTGATTAAATCTTTTAAAAAATGTTCAACTTCAAATAATCTCGACGGGACAGAAGATGACTTGTTGTGGTTAGATGAAGAAAAAGAAAATGATAATGGTGATATTCATCAAGATGACGTACCAGAAAATATTACAGAAGATGAGTATAATGAACTTTTTGTGTCTACTGATGTGTAACTAAAAAAAAATTGATATAGTCTACCTACATGACCTATTAATAGTTGAATAGTTATTTAAGAAGTTCTTTGTTATTTTAGTGCATTCTGAAAATGTTCATTTTCTATAGTCGGCGTATAAGACGCAGGTGGATTTTGAGCCTATCTTTTCGACCAAAAAAGTGCGTCTTGTACGTCGGAATATACGGTAACAATTTCAAAAAGTTTGGGGAACCTTACAAGGTTGAATGACTTTTACAAGGTGGTTTTAACTCTTATTTTATCTAGGTACTGTTGTCTCTCTCCCAGTTTGCTAACCACAGCATGTATCGTAAGCTTCGCTTCATTTCATTGGAATATAAGCTAGTGTCAGGTTAGTCGTTACCAATGTACACAAAGAAGAAACCAACCGGCTAAAATTCCACCATTTGCAGGTGATTTAATGGTAGAAAACTTTGCGATGACAACCTCATTTTGATAATATTTATTATTTGAGAAGGCAAAGCTCAGTTTTCTCTTTCTGGCCATATTCCTCGCTGCTCAAGTAATAGAGTGAGGAAAGTGGACCTGCAATAAGAGCTGCAGTGTTTGTGCGTTGGTGTTTAAATGAATGTATCATCACTGAAGAACCCACAATTAATCTAATCTAAGCTGTAGCATTTTCTTTCTTCTACACTCCATATCGTTAATAAAGTTATCTACAATGACATTATATCGCTTTCAATAGCCGCTGCTTAAGTGTTCCCAATGAAGCTTTTGTACGTAAGTATTCTCGATATTTTGATAGCAATTTTATTGTTTCGATGTATAGCCCCAAATTCTGATTTTTTTTGCCACTTAATAGAACATCATTTATGTGGACAAAAATTTTGAGTCAAAACCAAGAAAATTTTATTGTCATCAAATCCAATAGATTCTAAAATGGCACATGGTTATTAAAGTTGATTTCAATTCGGGTCGATGGCCGCAGTGGTTAGGCGGCTGACTATTGTTGTGAGAGGACGATAGGTGCCGGGGATCAATTCTCTGGAGGGACGGTGACATTTTTTCAGAGAGTTTAATCGCGGATCGACTTGCCATTTGCTGTTGGGAGCAAAGTGATTAACAGCGCGCATCATAAAAGGCGATATGATGCTGTCACAAAGCCATTTAAACACAACTTACACACACTAAAGTACACCGCAAGAGTTGCAGTGATAGCCAGACAAGTAATACAGCTTACGGAGTCACTGCAACTAAGCACCCACCACACATTAAAAAAAATTACTTTGAACATTACCCCACAACTTTTTTTAAGTATTCAAAAAAGTAATAGTCACTGAACAGAGGGGAGTGGAGCATATCTAGACTATGACAGAATGAGAAGAAAGCCTCTTCAATTTTTAATGAATATATAATTTTGCTCAACGCACCAACAACGTACAGAAGAGAGAAAGTAAAAATATGACCCGATATTACATTATAAGAGCAAAAGAATGTCATAGTTTTCGAAATCCAGAATAGCATTGTATGTCTCTGTATACGTGCGTGTACGTGCAGAAATCCGGATTCATTTGTTGGACTATCGCGGCGCCTTCACAATAGACGCGGTCGAATGGGGTAATGACTATGATTTAGGACACCAATTAAAATGTTTATAAAAGAGCCCTTTCCCCGGGTTAACAAATATATCTGACTTCGTGCTGCTCTGCCACGGCCAATGGTGAGAGAGTCCAGGTCTCGGCGTATAGACACTGAAGTAGAGAGTTGGACGCTTTGTTTTCATAGCTCGTTTCGTATTACAATGACGGCGTGCACGGATTACCGTTTTGTGTGATACATTTTCCTCGACTAAGCGTCGAAATTAAATCCCCTGCCTAATCGGACCTCTATCATCGGTTATTATTATTATTATTAGCGGCTTTGTACTACGGTATTATTTTGGAGACAAAGTGCGAATGTGTACGCTTCTATTCATGGATTTATTTACCTCTGCAGTGCTGGTCTGGTGGGTTTCACTTTTAGAAGCATGAAAGTTAGCGGCACATCGGCTTATTTACAACTTAGATGAAATTATGTCTGAACTTTTTACTTGCTAATTTCACATACTTGTAATTTTTGGCGGGATAATTTATATTCCGAGAATTGCTCTGTTTCGTAAGTAATTATAAAACATACTTGTTACAAGCTCCTTTCAGATCAACAGGCGAATAAAGTTCCTTTCACAAATCAGCTATTAATATTGGATATTCCATTTTACATGATACACAAAACATAATACACTAGCCATTAATAGACATGTAAAATATAAACCAATCTAATGGTAAGACCACAGCTTCAAGGTTGTAAGCGTTTCTTGTGGCCATCTACCATTAAATTACATGGAAACTTATTAATATTATTGGTGTTGTATAAGCCCCATTAGGTAAACGTATTATGTTACACAATGAGATATATAGACTCTAATATATTCGGATTGCAAATTCAATCTAAATTCGTAACCGCACTCATTTGCGCGCCTAGGTTACCGTTAATAGCGTTCCAAATATCGTAATTGTAAGACGCAGGATATATATTTTTCAATCGTTAATTTATAAATTATACATTATATAAAAGAAGCAAAGTTAAAGTAGGTGTATCTAGATATTATTAATTTTATAATAATTGGGCCATATCCATTTACCTGTCTACTTAAGCGATAACAGGAGATTTCTTGTTAATTGAATATCTAATTATTTTTAGTAACTGTTATTTCCCCATCAATGATATCCTCGTTAACCTTCTTTTAAAGATCGTATTTTCCTAGACAATTTTTTTTTTTTGGAGTATTGTTCTCTAAAGCATTCTTTCAATTTTCCCATTAATTTAATTGAATGCTTCTTCGATGTTTGCTTTAATGATGTCTATAAATAAGTCCGTCGTAGGTGAGTGTCAAACGGGGGCGACATAGCTCAAAATTATCCATTAATTTGCTTCCTCACAATCCGGTGAGATGTTTTAAATGAAATTAGCTCTTTTAAAAGAGATCACCAATTTCGATGAAACGACTGAATAAGAGAGTGTCTTAATATACGTTTTAATACGTTTTCTTAGCTGCAGCTCGATTTTTGGGAGCTCAATTTTTATGAATATTTTTGAAAATTGGAACAAAATTCTGTAATTTGATTCTTAGATGCCTCATTGTAGAGGGTGACAACCAGAAATCGAATGACTTTGAAATAAGTGTTACACAGAGCATCTTCAAGATAATAGAGATTTATTTACACTAAAATCAAGTTTACACAATGCCATTTAAGATATGTATCAATTATGGAATATAATGTTACTGAGGTGGGCTCAAAATCGGTCATCACACGCTCCAACATTGCTTGATCAATAGTTATGATTTCCTGACGAACGACATCCTCCATTTCGTCCAAATTACGAGATTTGTGAAGATTACACGACGTTTAAAATAACCCCACAGAAAAAAATCACAAATTGACAAGTCTGGAAATAAGTGAAATAAGTTTTTTTGAGAACATGTTGCATGTTGCTCCATCTTGCTGAAACCACACATTTCTTGGATTTATTCCTTTTCTACATAGTTCTGCCATTACAAATTTTTGTTACGTCTGAATGTAGCGATTAGAATTTGGTGTGACTGTGCGCCCATGCTTGTCAAAAAAGTAGGCACCAATAATACCAATAGGGCCAATAGTGCACCACACTGTGACCTTATCAGAATGGAGTGGTCGACCATGGATATTTCGTGGATTGGCAGGAGCCCAGTACCTGAAGTTCTGTGTATTAACTGTCCCATCCAAATGAAAATGAGCTTCACCGCTCATTACAAGTTTCTTAGAAAAAGCTTCAAAACTTCTCTCAGTTAATTTCTGAACAATTTGTATTTTGTATGAGTGAAATTTTAAATCTTTATGCCAAATTTTCCTAACCGATTCCTGTTTTATATTCAATTCAATTGCATATTTTCGGACAGACCACGAATGACTCCTCTTGAACGCCTGCCTCACCAATCTCTATGTTTTCAGGGGTTCTCACCATACGTTGTGGGCATGGTGACGTTTAAAACAAACGTTTAAACCAGAAACTACCAAATTACCACCTTATAACTAACTGTATTTTAAAACCAAGCATTCCATAAAAATACTCCCCAATGTTTATATAATTCAAGCTAGCAAAGAGGGTTCCATTAGGGCTACAGATAAAGCTGAACAAATCGAAAAAACTAATTAGGCTGCTGGAAGACTGCTTTTACAACCTAAACTTTTGGAATTTATACAACGAACTACTTCGTGACATCCAAAACAAGAGTGAATTATCTAGTGTTCATAAGTGTCTCCGGATTTACAATTCAGATATCCTGAAATTGCTTAGGTACCAAAAAATTTTGCTAAATCTGAGCCTCCTCTCTAGCCGATCATCAGCCGTATAAATGCCACCACCTACAATTTATCCAAATGTCTTCTCAACATTTTTAGTAAGGCTTTCTCAGGCATTACTGATTACAACACAATGCTTAGACTTAGTGGACTTAGCCAAAGCAATTATCGAGAAAAGTGATCGTTGGAATCCTTTACTAATCTATCTTTATCATCAGCTAAGCCTATTTCACTTTTGGCAACAAATTCTGCTTACAAACTTTTGGTAGTCCAATGGGTTCGCCCATTAGCCCGATACTCCATAAATACGTTGATGACATTGTTTGCACTATTCCTCAAGATTGTTGCAATACCATATTAGATTTCTCTAAAAACTTTTTTGCCCCAATTACTCACTCAATGGGTATAACAAGTTGGTTATTTCAAATAATGCATCAGCTTTTTTCGTGTAGTGTTAAATTATATTTCGGTACAATGGCAGTACTTAATTAATATAGCTAGCTATGTATTGTGACGTTTTAAATAGCCAACACAGCAGTATTACTTTGATATCATAAGGAAGTGAATTGTATGATGCCATGCAAAATTAAATTGTATCTTCCCAATAAGAAAACGTCGACAAATCCCACAGTATAAAAACCAAAACATGACGTTTGTGGTATATTGTTGGATCACGTGGTTGCGATCTATTCGATCTCGTCAGCGATCATCCAAATGCAATACCTAATTTCATCGTAACGATGGTTTTCTATCCCCCTCTGTAGATCGGCTTGTCTTCTTCCAGCTTCACTTCCTGTTCCGATGTCTTTCTGGTGGTTCTCGGGTGTTGTCGGGTTGGCTTCTTGGAGTCTCTTGGTGGATCTCCTTCGCTGTTGAATGATGATCTGAAATCATAAAACAAAATTAGGTATTTGCGGGTGCGTATTACTGTATCATACATGCCCGAGTGTCCCTGTCGTGGTACGGCGTTTGGTGGGCCCCGTCTTATTGCGGTGTCATCAGCGTAGATGTCGTTAAACACTCGACGGTCTGTCGGTTTGGGAATGTTTGCGACGTAGATGCTGAACAGCCTTATGGAACTCCAGACAGCATTTGCCTCTTTGAAGATTCCGTTCCGTTCACGACAGCGGTTAATTTCTGGTCCTTGAGGTAAAATCTGATGGTCTTCAGGAATCGCGGCTGGAAGCTACCTTCATCTTCATGGCGAACGCCTTTTCCAGGTCCAGGAAAACCATTACAGTCGTCTGTTTCCTATTGAAAGCGGTAGTCAAATCCGAACTGGTCGTTATCCATGAGTTGGCTATCTTCCAGATGATCCGTGATGCGGCTCAGTAGCAGACTTGCCAGAACTTTGGTCAGAGTGCCGAGCAGCGAGATCGGTCGGTAGCCCTGAGGAGAGTGTGGTTCCTCTTTCGGTTTCATAATTTCATCGCAACTTGACCCTCAACTTTAATCGTATAATACCTGCAATCATGGACTAATTTCAACCCCCTGCCCTCTAGTGGGTAAGTCGGTAACAGCAGATACAGATTTAGCTTTGACAATTCGAGGCTTGTAAATGCTGCTAGATGTCTCGCTCTCGATCTGCTAGCAGTGGGCATGGTGATTCCATAACCAACGAGAAAGCATGCTATTGTATGAAGATGTAACTGAATTGGTGCTTGAAAGATTAACAGAATTACATGAGGCGCAATTTCTTTGAAAAAAACTGCAAAACATGAAAAAGATAATTATGTAGATGTTGCATGTGATCCTGAAGAAGGTAGCAGTGTTATAGACCGAGATTACAGAACTAGAAAGCACCAAGCAAAAATTTAGAAAGTCAACGCATAATGCAATTTACTTTCGTGAGGTTTCAAAGAAATGTTGGCTCCAATGATGGTTATTTTAAACATGTTTAGCACATTATTAGTTATATTAATTGCTGCCATTTCGCCAAATAGTAACGAATAATACAAATTTGTATGATGTTAATGGTTCATTAATGGAATTTATAAATCGAAAATTCACCTTAACCTCCTCTTAAAACTTAGCATCATTCCAATTATTCACGTCGAATAATTATAACGGAATATAAATTTAAACTCTATTTACATTTTTTATGTTCCCTTGTTTGTTTTTTATGTTATAATAATATTTCCCACAGATCCGATTAATATATACGAAATATAAAATACTCCGAAAATCCGGATTTGGAAACTAGTAAAATATGCAACGAATTTAAATTTAATTTGGCTTTTCGAACGTGCAAAAGTATAAATAATATCTCTGGTATATCAATATACCGGTGACGATATGAATAAAACATTTGTTAAAAAGTTAAGCACACGTGCGAATAATCACCACTTGATAATATAAATATTTTTAGATTAAAATATAACTCGATTTATTTATATTTTTTACGATTCCGGCTTTTAAATTGAAATTAATTTTTTCAAGACTACATATTGTGTTGTTCTAGATTAGGCTGTACATGATCAGGTCGATAAGGAAGGATCTTTTATGTTAAATTTTGGATTGTATACCATATCGGCGTAGTGCTTCCAATTTTATATTTAAAAATCCAGTACGAAGCAATATTTGAATCGATAATGGACGATAAATCGTCGACCAGGGTGGTATTCAATTACCGGCACATTGGGTGCAATTTACGCGTCCAGTTACCGACATTAGTGCCCTTTCAAAACGAGAAATACGGCGGGCATCGGTTAGTTTTTCATTGGCAATGTTTAACACCTTGATTTATATACTGGATATCGGTCGTTTTATACACTTGTTCATATACCAACACATCCTATACGCCATGCAATCTATATACGTAGATTCGGTAAATCGCTTTTGTACTGAACGCAACGTGTTGCCTCCACCATTGCTGGTGCCGTTTAATACAGGGGAGTACGGTCTATGATTTATGAGTGAGTGCCTAGCTAATACAACGTGGATTTCGGTGATAGCTGCTATAGTACTGTATATTGTCTTATGTGATTGATACTTTTATTATTGTGGGAATAACGATTTTTTTCTTTTGTTGCAGATTTTGTGTAGGCGATAGATTTTATCTCTGCGAGAATAAAATTTTATGTGAATACGATTATGAAGAGAGGTTAGTTTTCGCGAATATGGCGTACAACCCACCTCCTCTAGCACATTTGAAAAGACAAACAGCTATACCACCGGTAAGTTAAATTGTTTCTAAGTGTTTTCGTCAATATCTTCATGGCGAGTAAATTTAAATTGAGAAGCTGTTATATTATGAAAGTTTAATCTGTACTAGTTTATACTATTTATGTATTTACAATAGTGTGTAGGTAGTTATAAATGCGTCCTTTTAAATACTGTTTAGTTTGACCGATGGAGTTGCAATTTGTTACAGTTTTTGAAGTCTAATTAATGGACGCCATTACTTAGATTGCATTTTTAGACTAGAAAATAGCTTTTTTTTTTATTATTGTTAGACATAAATATTTACCTTAAATTTATGACTTTTAATATTTCGTGGCACTGCTGAGTTTAAAACTAATTAAAGAGGATGCAAATAGCATTTGCTTAGAAAAAACAAACAAATAAATCAAGTTTAATAGTATAGTAAACATGGCCATCTAGAAAGCAGTTTGAATAAAAGCATCTCTAACAATTAGGTCATGAGCATCGGATAAAAGAACTCAGTTGCGAATCAAACTGGCAGAATCAGATTTGAAACATTTATCATTGGGTGGTCATACATGCTTGACTATAGGTGAGATCGGATACGAAAAGGGACCTATCGTTCGAAAACAAATTCGCGAGATAACGGCTGTTAATGTGTTCAAGCTCCGGGTATGCTGCATTGACAAAAAATTACATTTTATCGTAAACATCGCATAACATAAAAGAGAGAGACCCAATTGTGTAATCAATTTGCTGCACCATTATTTAGAAACGTCACTACCGATTGACACACTTTTATCTTATTTGCAGATAATTGTGACTGTCAAAATAAAAATAATGCTGTATTGCATTATTTCTTGTGGTGAGTAGAAAAGGGCAAACACAATACAATTCTTTTAAACTTTTTTCTGACCGGACATTGGTTGTATTTAAGTCTAAATATGCTGCTACCAATATAGACCCTCATGACGACTTAATTAACTGTGTGGTTGCTTCATGACCTAGCGGTTATAATGACGCCATATCTGCCAGGAATATTACTTGATATCGATGGGATACATACTTGAGGATGTTCTTCAAACCATTTCTGAACATTAATTGAATTTTCACCATTTTAATAGTGTAGACAAAATTATTTGCTGATACAGAGGAATTAGATCAATCGACATTGTTATTACAATCCCTTGATGATTTAATGCCAGAAATAATTGAACCATCAGGACTATCACTAGAACGGCAATGGTATCTCTACACTCACGTTAGAAGTCTGGTGACAGATTCTTCTAAAGCATATATAATAGTGCCAAAACCTACAGAACAACTGCCTAAATCGAGGAAACAAAATACCAATTAATTTATTAATAAACATTAAGTAAACCATCTACATGTTTGTCTTGCCTTATCTTAACATTTTCTTCATTTTAAGAATTAATTAAGATAAAAGTAAGCATGCTACAGGTCCGTGCATGGTGAAATGATGAATGAAATAATGGAGACTGCGATTAATTCTGTATTAGGGGCTGCATTTTGATGTTCTGATCATGTGAGATAATCTCCAGATTATCCACTATTACACGTTCAGTTAATTCTCTAATAAAATATTTCATCTGATGAATGCAATTAATATCAAGGACTTCATAAAATATCTAGCTTCTTTACGAATGTATTGCAAAAGAATTTGTTCCTTATAAGTATTGAAAATCAAGAATTCACCATAAATTTTTCCACCATCTTACTCCGATTTAAAAGAGAGAATGAAGAGGGTGATGAGTTTATCCAATCTACTTTGTGTCCTTTCATTGTGAGAATGGGGTTAATAAATTAAGCTGTGGTCACTCTCCTTGCCACCTAGTCATGAATTTGGCAATCTTGTGAGAAGTCTAAGGTAGTACATATTTAGTTTGAAGCATTTAATTCGATAATCGAAGGCTTTAAATCTTGAAAAATTTAGCGAGCTTATATGACCTAACTCGAAATTTTTTAAATTCATTTTGTATGAAAAACGTCGAGAATACAATGAAAATAGATCCATCATTAGAAGCAGACCAGGTGGTTTCGACCTTCCAGTTCTTGTCAGGGCAACTACGAATGCAAGATCTAATTTCATCGCCCAACACATCACAACTTTAACATCCTCCGACAATGGACTAATTCCAACCCAATGCCCTTTAGTGGGCAGGGTGGGAAGTAGCACACTGCAAGGCACTACACAACACAAGTCGGTACAGCACATACTGATGATGATTGTGTATGTTGTCCGTATATTTTCGAGATAATTTTTGAATCTTGTAAGAGAGGAATCATGTCTTACGAGCAAAAGGAAGATGAAGAGACGAGAGAGAGTTTTACGCGAAAATGTGCCTTTTTTGAAAATTAACTTTTCTTTGTCTCTGTCGTCGGTGTTAGTTGTAGAGGCTTTTTAAGTTGTATCTCTTGTTCGACTATCGCTGCAACTTTTTCTGTGTAGTAGTCCAATAGAGTGTGGTAGGTCGATCGAGACACAATTCTCTCAGACAATGTCTCTATCCCCTCAGAGAATTGAACACCTGACCTTACCGGTTTTACATCATCAAGTAGCTAACCACTGCTTGGGTATTGAACCTTTTACTACTGAAATTTAAGCGATTTTACAAGAATACAATTCTTGTTGAATATTACCAAATTTTTAAAGACTGCTATTTGGATATTATGAAACTTCTATTCAACTCAAAAGTGACACAAGGTATTAGAAATCGTATTCTTAGTTTTTGATGTATGTAGATTTCACTCCGGATTCATATACAGGCTCTCTGTTTGAGCTTGACCACAAGCCATATCTCGAAAACCATTTATCCTACAACATTACAATAAAAATCTTGATAACGAACGTAATAAAGAGAATTTTAATACACATATTTTTAAATTGTTAAAATAATCATGTAATTTCCAGAGCGAAAAATAAAAAAATTGACAATTTCTCCTAAAATTCAAAGTAATTGTAGATTAAGGTTAGGTTTGCACAATTCTCATTCAAGACCTTTTTACGTAACTTCCATACGAAACTCTAAAAAGGCAGTCATACTCTGGTTGCAGTTTCAATAGTCTAACGTTATTTTCTTAGAAAGAAGAACCTTTAAGGAGAGAGAAGTGATTAAAGTTATTTTACAAACAATAGGTACGTGGTGGGTCTTTTCTAATAATACACTATGTACTAAATGTTTGAGGAAAATACTAACCTAGACTTGAGTTGAAGTTCTTATACAGGATGATTGAATTTTGCAAATCCATTTTGGATTTTTTTGTAGTGGAATATAAGGTACATCATTGTATAGACAATAACTGGTCGACAACCGTCTGGGGGTGGAATAGTTGGCAAGCATGTTTTAAATTTGGCAACAAGGAAGCAATTTTGGTTTTAACTTGAAAGAGCTCCGCACTCTAGGTAAGCGAAAAACGCATTTTTAGATTGGATGTGGTGTGGGCCAAATACGTGGTCATCGAGATTACCCGAGTGTCACTAATCTTTTGTTTTCTTTGGAAGCATTTAAAGAAGAATTTTACAAAAACATCCCAATAACAGGCAAGAATAAGACGCACTTTTGACGAAATTTTGTAACTTAAATAGTCATATCCCCCTCTCCCCTCTCTAATTATATCTGAACACACAAATACATCTTGTTTTATATACATTGTCCACAGAATTTCATTATCATTGTTATTCTACTAAGAAGATATACAATCAAGTACAATCTATTCCAACACCCTGTATATATGTTCAATAATTTTCGAGAAGTAACTTGCCTTTCCGGAATTATGAACTGTTTTCATACACATCAGCAACCTCATATGATACAAAATTAAATAGTAACGTCGCTATTGTTCGACTACATTCGGTATGGTTTCAGTCAGTTTGAGTTAGTGCGTGTATCCTATCGGTTTCCTAGAACGTACCCTCCTCATAGAAATCTAGGAATAATTAACTAATTAAACAAGCGAGTAATTGACAACGCTCCAAGGAGAATTTTCCTATCTCATCCAGGAAATTATGTGAACGTGCGTGGAAATTGGCAACCATTGTTTTCAAGTGGTCGTTCGGTATTGTTGCATTCTGTTCTCCCAGTATTAAGTCAAGCAGGAACGAACGCCCGACTATTTATGAGGTAACTATACTATTACGGCAGCCGGTTCCGAAAATTACAGCTACAATGAACGTTGATTGTGAATTATTTATATTATATCAATCAAGAAACACAGGTAGTAATAAACCTGCGGTTGTATAGGAAATGTGTTAATTTACTACGAATAGGTTACCTATACCTATATTTTATAATTGCATCATTGTATTAACGGTGAATTGAGCAAATGATATCCATACATATGCAGTATTGTTAGAATCGAAATAAATTAAAACCTGCGGATGTTATTGTGGGGAAATGGAATGCGTATGGAATGAAGATTGGTTTTAATATTATAGAGTAGAGAACGTTCCACAATCAAACAAACAACACTAAATTAGATACAAAATAAGCAGCTTTCACGGTTAAGGTTTGTAACTAAGTAGATTTGAAATTTGATATGGTCATGGTCTTTTCAAACGCATAATTTACACAAGAAGCAATATCTAAAATTGACAATGGAATTCTAGCATATTCAAGAAAACCAAATTTGTATGGCTGTATTGTAAAAGGATTGAAAAGCTGATGACAATTTGAATTGTTTGAATTGCCAAATACCTTTGATGATTATCTATTATTAGCGTGGATGGACAGTTTTCAGACACATTTTTTTTGAACTTCTGAACTGTTTTTGTTGCTGTCTTATCCAAATTGTAGATCCGCAAAAGTCCTAAATTATGAAAAATTTGCTTACAACGTGTTTGTTGGACGATCTGGAATTAGAAATAATTTTTCTAAGAAAAATGATGTTAAAAAAGACATTGTTGAAATCATACAGCAGTGCAAAACTATAAATTGTAACCTCCAAAGCAATGTGGAAAGTTAAGTCGTTTTCGTTTAACGTATTATGGTCTTCAATTTTTGGCTAAACAATTTTTTGTATGGCCTTGTAAATTTAACGACTTACTCGCTACCGACAAAATGCACCTTTTGCAGAATTTTATAAGAAGCCAACACCATGGGGTGACAATATTTTGAAGTTTTTGCACGTTTATGTCATTTTCATCAATACAATTATCTAACATTTTAGTCATGAACTCATGAATTGTTAGGTAAATACTGGAGAGATGTCTGCCATCACTGCTGCTACTATTGCTGGAAGATAATCTAGCTTCTTAATATTAAAATTATATTAATTAAATATTTTTGTTTTCTGGCAATGGCTTTGATGGTTGTTTGACTATCCACAATAAAAGATTTTCAAGTAACACATTGGATGTTACTAAATGGACATTTGCTTGGGGAGCCTTGTAGTGAGTTTTGAGTTACTTCTCTTTGCTCTTGAGCCTTTGTTGAAATATTTTCAGCTGTCTTCCACTTTTGTATAAGGCTTGAGAAAACACTTTTTTTCAGAATATTATTTCAATTTTTTTTTTATACAGGGGAAAATCTTCGAAAAGACTCCTGCTCCGTTGTTATCCGCAGGTTGTCGGATTCTCACCGCCTAAAAAACCCCCTTTGTGCTCTTGCACGCTGCATCGTAAACCGCTTGCGCATTACTTCAATGCAGAGTGTGTCCGTAAGTTACGTCCTTCTCTCGTCTTCTTCTTTCAGTCGCATTATGTTTGCAAAAAACTATAGCAGAGCATGGCTGTACAATGGGAAGATCAAATCATATCTGGCGTTTTCCACGTTGAACGCTCTTCCTGTGGCTTCTTCGTATTCGCGTCTGTTATCTGTCCATTTACTGCATTCAAATAAAGTATGCAGTGCGTCGTCCGTTATGTTGCAGTAGGGGCACTTGTCAGAAGCCACTTTTCCTCGTACGTATAGGTGCTGTTTAAAACATTCGTGGCCTGTTAGCGCTTGTGTAGCGTAGTAGCTTGTTTCGTTTTCGGGTCCTTCTATCCAATTTTTAATGTTTGGGATCAACCGGTATGTCCAGCGACCATAGGTACCTTCATCCCATGCTGCCTGCCATTTTCTAAGTAGTTCTTCCCTGGCGTCTTGTTTCGGCGTTTCCGTGTATCGAGCAAATCGTTCCCATGCGGCTAATTCGAAAGGGACGAGCTTTGCAATTACTACCACCGCCCCAGCAGAAGCCGTTCTGTATGCACTACAGATTCTAATACTTACTACTCGATGCAGAGAAGTGACCTTTGCGCGTAGCCTGACCTTTTTTGTTGCCTCTCTCCCTACAGAATTTGGGACTGTACCACGCCAGTCATTATTCTTCTCTTGGATGAGCGCGGCCCCCCTACGTTCGGCATTAAGATCGACAGTGTGGTCATCATTTTTTCTGCCTTGGGTATGCTTTCGTTTATGTGTACAGCAAAAGTTCTTTTCGTATCCATCCACACCCTAGGTACTTGATGGCTAGATTTGGACTTAGTATGAGTCCCAGTAGGTTGACCTGGATCCTTCCGATTATTCTTTTGCTGGTGAACAAGACGGCTTCTGATTTTTCCGGCGCCAGGTGGGACTCGACTCCATCCAGCTAGTTATACGAAGGAGTGCCTGATGTGCGAGGTTCATTAGATTTTCCTCGTTGGTAGCGGTGAGAACCAGAGCGATGTCATCGGCAAACCCGACCAGCTGCGTCTCCTGCGGCAATGGGGTTCTCAGAGGATCGTCATACGTCACGTTCCATAATGTCGGCCCCAGCACCGATCCCTGGCGGACTCCGCTATTAATTGCCCAGCTGTTGACAACTCCTTCCGCCTCGGCGATTATTACTCTGTCGGAGAGGAGGCAATGATGGATAGAAGCTTTCCTCCCACGCCCCGCGCCTTTAGAGCGTCCAAAATATGCTACCATGATGCGTTATTAAAGGCATTTTGGATATCTAACGTAATCATGATACAGAGTCTTCGATGCCGATGCCCTGCAAAGTCAGCCATTATTTCAAATGCAAGAAAGTCTTCCGTCCTCCTAAAACCATCTGTTATGACATCAGGAGAAATACTTTTCTATGTATCCCATAATAATTGGGTGATTGTTGTCTTATATGATTACGATACCAAATCACTATCTTTTTATACGATTTTGACTGGTCAGCTGATTGTTCGAGCCAAAGCTTTATCAGCTACGCCTACAAGTTTCTCTTTCCTGGGATCAATATTTGGTTGGTTTCATCTAGATTGCACAATGCCTCCGTTTTATTATGCATTTCAAGTTCATCCAGGGTTGTCCTTTTTCTAGCATATTCCTCATTTTCAGGAGTTTTAAGAGTTGGATTGTGGTATTCATCTTCAAAAGTCAGTCGCCTTAGTCTCATTTTTCTTCAAATTTTAAATAGTTTGTGAGTCTTGTTTTATCTTTGTTTGGAATTGTAATTAGTCGCCCTTATTCTTCTTTTATTGCTCTGCGTATACCTTTGATTCAGGAATGCAATCTCATCTACGAAATTCTATATATTATCGTAGAGACTTGTTCTTTTGGCTTCATTAATAGCCAGTTTTAGGCTATAGACCTATCAGCCATTCGGACAAGTCGAAGGTATGTAAAAATGAACTCCTTATGGTATACAAAAGTTACCATGAATGCCATTGCTTAAAATTTGGTGGGAAACTACACCCATTGCCTCACTAACACATTTAACCCCACTTTACCTCACAATTGAAGTCATTAATTGTTTTATTTTTCAAAATTAAACTATAAAGTAATCTTGTGAAAGATTGATTGAAGATGATTATTTGAGTTTGGCAGAAACTACGGTGTCATCTACACACTTTCTGTTAATCCGAATGTATTTTAGTTAGTAACTGTTATACATTTCTTTTATTATAGTAGCTGCATTATGTTGTGGTTAGATTGTGAAAGCATTTTTTTTATATAAATAGGATATATAATTTTACTCATTCTTTATTTGACTTTTTTTACTTTCTAGTAATGTTGTATGTGGTGCTTGAGAAGTAAGGAAATGCCCCACTGGATTTTACCGGTCCAAAGATACTGTAAGGGTTCTTCCATCGATTTTCAAGTATCATTCAGCAATATAAATGACGTTCTAAGTGTACAATAAAATCATCGTTTCTATGTCTTTATGCTAATAAAACATTAATCTACATAGAAGTAATTATTAAATAATTATTTTATTTATTCCAGTCGTAATAAAGACATAAAAACGGATTTTAAACCTCGTTGTGCTTTGGTGCTTTTGTGTTATTGTTGTTGTTATTGTCGTATCGCATTGTTAGCTTGTTTATAGTTGTTTCACGTGAGTGTTATGTTATGCTATTGTTGTGTCTGTTGTACAATTGTCAGCTTTATAATACCAGTCGGAATGTGATTTGAAGTTAAGATGTGTGTATGCGTTAAAGGTTGACGGTTATGTGAACGTAATTAACATTTCATGAACATAATTGTATCGAACAATTGTCCTGCTTGATGTGAATTGTATCCAGAGAAGTTATTACTATTCGATATTAATTTGTACCATTCCGGACGTGACTAGGTGTCTATTAAATCGCTTGATGTAATTAATATATGGCGACGACGTTATTGAGTCATTCGCGAAAGAACTTAAAACAATTAATAATTTTTATACTACTACCTATCTAACTAATTTAATGTTCAATCTAATTTGTATACACGACATAGACGTTGAGTCCGTTTTTCTTCTTCATTGTTTCAGAGTTCCATTCCAAATCAGATGATGAACGGACATCGACCACCTGTACCCTCCTCAAACGGCGATCTCAACAATAATATGTCCGGTTCCGGTCAGCCACCTCCTAATTCGATGGCCGGCCAGACCTTTCCGTCGGCAGGACATTTAAAAGCTAACGCGATGTCCCTAGGAGCCACCAGCTGAAGTCGGCATCAGTGACACTGTGATTGAATCAGTAGTGTGACATGAATCTCGTTTTACTTTATACCTGTTATATTTTGTAAATATATTGTACGTATTTTACGCCAGATATAGTGACAAGAATAAGAAGAAAATTTAAAAGACTCATAATTATATAAAACAAATAAGGCACAATATAAAATGTATACAAGTGAGAGGATTATGGATTTGTAATAAAAATACAACAATAAATGGAAGTAAGTACGTAATATTAATAATACATACAATAAATTAAATTTATCCGATGAAATCAATACGATAACGCATACCTAATAGTAAAAATATGATAGTTTGGCTAATATTACAAGAAAGGAAGTGATGAATTCGAACGGAAACAATGATGAAATGTGCAATATATTAAAATAGTTGGCGAAATGTAGATGGACGATATTGTCGCGTGAACTTGGTTGTAAATAGATTCTGTCGCTTAAATATTTAATTTTGTAAGTATAATAGTTGATTTCCTTTAAGAAATGCGGTTGTTGTTTGAAATTGTGTACCCTCGAGTTCAGTTTTATACTTCAATTTTTTTCATAATTTTGGTTTGAACAAAATTAAATTAAAATTACGTTTTTTTACAGCTTTAGTCAAAAACGCAGGCAACACTAACGCTTGATGACATAATTAAAAATGGGTCGTTTCAGTACATCACAAGACTGGAGACTTTTTCAAATCGTGGATACTCTTTATGATTGTAAGATTTCCTGTTAGACTTTTGTTTTAGAAAGCTCTACCCATAGTACATTAGCCAAAGACACTCTAGGATTCTATTGTCTGTTAAGACACCCATAAGGCTTATATTTCGGAAAGTCAGTCCTCTTATCAGTGACAGTGATAGAAAACATAACTATTTATTAAAAACAGCATTGGTCACTTAATATCGGCATACAACAAACACAAAAAATGTTGTCGTAAGGATTATATCAAAAAACAACTTTAAGATATTAATTAGAAAATGATGGAAACAGATTTGTTCTTCTATAGTTCAAATAGTCCATTTCGAGGAATGATACTGCCGTCTCATCTTCACCTACTTAATCTTCTTTCATATCCACTTTAAGCAGTAACGTCGAGTATTCTTTCTTCTTCAACTGTAGCTAGTTATTGTCTCATTTATCTTGTCTTTTGAACGAAACACAGGTTTTTGGATAAAAAATCATTTTATTTTTCAACATAATTTCCTTTGAGCTCTATACACTTTCTCCAAAGTTTCTCCAATTTTTTCATCCCTTCATCGTTGGAGTCAAATTTCTTTCGGCCGAGCCATTTCTTCTGGTTTGGAAACAAGAAATAGTCACTCGGTAGTAAATCCGGAGAATAAGGGGGATGAGGGAACAATTTGTAGCCTAATTCATGAATTTTTTAAAGAACTTTTTTCTTGACCAAATGCGGTCGTTTTTTTTTTCAAATCCTCATTAAATCGACCCAATAAGTTGGCATAATATTCGCCATTAATTGTTTTGCCCTTTTGAAGGTAGTGAATGTGGATTATACCGGGTACATCCTAAAAAATGGTCGCCATGACTTTATTTGCTGACAAACCCAGTTTGGCCTTCTTTGGCGCCGATTTGCCCCGAGAAATCCACTGTTTTGACTGCTGTTTTATCTATGGTGTGTTGTGGTGGATCCACGTTTCGTCCACTGTTACGGAACGGCACAAAAACTCGTCCATATTGCGGTTAAACAACGCCAAACACTCCTGCGAAATTGTCACACGATTGCGTTTGTGGTCGATTGTGAGCAAACGCCGCACACCCAAGTGGTCATTCAAAATTGAAACCACTAAGCCATGTCATATGCATATGGCTTCCACAATCTCTCGCACTTTCAATCTCCGATCGGCCAACACCATATCGTCAATCTTTTTAATTTGTTTCGGGTGTAGAGACCTCAACTGGGTGTTCAGAACGTTCGGCATCTTCCGTGCTTGTACGGCCATAACGAAATTCAGTAAACCACTTTTTTATCATTGAAATTGATGGTGCAGAGTTTCCATAATTATCAAGCTTAGTCTTGGTTTGAGTGATGGGGAAATTCAAAAAGTCATGGATATATTGACCTACCCTCGTACATAGGTTATAGTAATCTAGGTTGTGCATGGCAATTCATGCCAAATATTTGGTAAGCAATTTCAAACGAAGGATGTTGGCAGAACGAATTTTCTGTTAGTAACACCGATTAGTTGATAGTAGGTGGTTAGTGAACTGAATAGGAAACAAACATAACCTGTCACCTTCCTGTCAAATAATTAAACATAGTGATTCAACAGTGTCTTAAACTTGCGATCAAAAAATTGTGGATCAACAGGGATTTTCGTACAGCCACCCTCTTTCAGTTGAAATTGCTCAGACGGTATATCTTTTTTAATCCATGTTTAAGTGCCTTATAGACACTATTACAAACCTCATCTAGAAATTCATCCGCAATTTCGCAATAATTTTCTAATTAATATTTATTAATTAAGTTAATGGCAAAAATAAACAGTGCGACTTATAAAGCTACATTTTTCTTAGGATGGATGATTGATAAATGAAGTCTCCATTACAAGGCTGGCATACGTTGCTTTCTCAACGTTTTCGAGCTCTTAAAATTAATTGAAGACAAAAACTCTCATTCAGGATGTGCACAATTGCATTTTGGACTTATATGCAAAGTACCAATATTATCAAATATTGTGAGAAGAGACTAAGATTTGAAATAAAATTTTTAAGTGACAAAATAAACTCGAAATAACTTTTTCAAAAACAGAAAATTGTTTATATTTTTGACCGAAGCTGCATATTCAAATATAAGACACGATTTCAACACCAACCAAATATTTATAAAATGTAAATACGTATTGTTTATGTAATTCTCATGACAAGTGATTATTTTTGAAACTCTATAATTAATCTAAAATATTCTCTGTAAGACATACAATACAACCGCTGCATCAGGATATATTCACACACATCTTTTATACAATATATTCATCATTAATTTATATAACATGTATTTAAAAAGAAACACTATTATTACACTCCTTGCGAATCTTTCTTTATACTTGTAATTATAAAATATTGTAAATAAACATTGTTAGATTTAGTGTTTAATGTTGAATTCCGTATACTGTATTATAATGAAGGACAAAAAAAAATGAAAGACATTAATTGATAAATCAATAAAGAAATAGATGTTTACGAACATTTAAATGTTAACTTATGATAATATTATCCACACGAACACAGTTGCCATGATCTTTATGTTATTCCGTTTCAAAAACTGTACTCGTATATCAATGCATCTATATATACAGGGTGTATTGTATATACACTCGTTATTTTTTTCCTTTAATTTATTAATTGTAAGATGTTTTATTTCATTTGTACTTTTCTTGTATTAAATTGTAAAGTATGTAGGTGCCAATTATAAAATTTGTCTTTTTTTATTATTATTACGAAATGTTTATTATTGCAATTTTTTTTGTGTATAATACTTCTAAAATGTCATGATACCAATGATTTTACCAAAGAAATAAAATAGTTTAAAAATAATAATGCGTTTTATTCCTGTAAGGTCTCAAAACACAATCCAAAACACAGCAACACAGGTAAGTAACGTTTCTACAGTTTGACTTCCTATTTTAAGCATGATCACACTAAAAAAATAATAAACACTAAAACTGCTATATCAATCGTAAAGCACAAAACACTTGCAGGTTGACGTTCTCTCTCTCACACACTAGATTGGGGGTTACATAATTTATAGAATGAATGAATGAAACCTCGATTTTTTTTTCTTCTAGGCCGTGGTAGTAGACCACTCGTTTTCTAGGAGTAACAGGTCCAGAGTTCTTAGATTCGAACGCTGGCTGTGATGTTGTGACCTGTCTCGCTAGCATCGGTTTCCCCACCGAGTACCAATCGTTGTTTGGAAACAATTAACCGAGCAGTATTATTTACGGCGACGTAATGTTGTAACAAAGCCATGAAAACACATGTACACACATTTTTGTTTCGATTCTGACTGATTATTTATTTACCATTTTTCCTAACGGTGGTGTCTCTTACTTTTCTACCCAGCTTCTTTTTCTCTTCCATTATCCGTTTTTTAAGCTTACTAATTACCTTCCAGTTGGTTTCATTTCCAGTTACCACCCCCTCAAAATTCTCTAACGTCAGTTCTCTCTAGAGCTTCGCATACACCTGGCCTCTCACCTTTTCCCATTTATGACAGTAGAAAAAATATGCTCTGGTGTATCAAAAATTCCACAACCATATACTAATATCTGGTATTCATGTCCGAGTTCATTTAGTCTTTTTTTTCAAGAAATTAAATTCCTAACGACACATAAGATAGATTTAGGTGCCATCGCTTTGATCTCCTCTTCCGTTAGGATCGCCTTCCACAGATGCTGAAATCTTAGTCGAGCTAGAGCTTTGCAGCTGCAAACCATTTGCTTAGCGATCTCGGTACCAAGTTCGCAAAATTGAAGTGTCTTGATCTGTTTTGCCCATCTTAGACGGCAGTGTCCAGTTGGAAAGCTCGTAAGTGTCCTTATCTCTGGGTAACTAAGATCAAGTAGGTAGTTTATTTTTCCTATTTGACGAATAGTTTATAAATGTATTTGCTTGATTTTGACGGAGTGTTCTCTTCTAAAGAAATGCATTTTTTTGCCACCCACCCTCTACTTCTTTTCTAAGTTGATTTTTGGAACGCTCAATACCTAAATTGGCTCCCTGTTTTGCCAGATCATCAACCTTAACATTTCCTTTAGTATTGGAGTGCTAAAGGAAAATTGCTTTGATTACCAAGAAACTACCACAGCGAATATAGATGTTTGCTCCTTTCATATTTTTGTTTAGGATTTTTGGGTACACTTGTTAAAATCGAGCTTCCGAACGGAAAGTCAAGATTATGTTGAGTTAGGCAGCCGAAGAGGTGAAATGTCAAGAAGACTCAATGTTTGTAGCTAAGCTTTCGTAATGTGTTTATCGCTTCTTTATAGTTACAAAGTGACTAGCGATGGTCATTAGTTGTGGAAAGAACTTCATCTAAACTTTGAGAGGGCAATCTAACAATGATCCATTAGAAAAGACGGCACTTATTTCACAGAATCCATTACGAAAGTTTAGCTGCAAACATTAAGTTTTCTTGGCTCTTTATATTTTCGACTGCCTAGTCCAACATCAACTGAATTTTCCATTCAGAATTTAAGTCCCTTTCTTTTGCTGTTAAGTCCCCACTACCACTTAGACAGCCACGGTTTTATAAGTCACCACGACTGTCAGCAAGAACTTCCTTTAAACCTTTCCCAATAAATTTGGGCGTTTCTATACTTTCAACGTTTCGTACCATATTGGGGCTCCATACAATATAGTTGAGAAGACCACCCCCCAGAGTACCCGTTTTTCTTGCTATGCCTGGGGCCTCCCACGCTGGGCAGTGCTACTGTTTCTCTCTGGGCTTTCTGTAATACTTCTTTGAGGTGATTTCCAAACCTAAGTCGTTGATCTACTGTTAATATTTAGATGTTTTGTATCAATAAACAATCAATAACAGTTTTTTGATTATTTGGTGCACATCGAGTTAATTAGTGCTTTTAGTGTATAACTTCTATAGGTATTTAGAGAAGAATTAACTGAACTCAAATTGCTTTTTTTTCTTGAAAAAGCAACTCAATACACAAATTTATATTGCAGCAGATTCAGGATGCATAAATTCTTATTCACTGCAGTGTTGTTTGCTCACAAATTAGGTCCCTTTATAAGAGATAAGTAATACAGTTTACATCTTAGCTGTCCTTTGCAGTGATGTATCTCCAAAATTCAATTTAGATCTAGAATCTAATATCAATATAAAACAAGTTCCGTTTAAAGAGGTAGTCTCTAAAGAGATTTATTCTAAACGCAATACCTTAAAACAATTGCATAGACTCGTATATAGCGCTCGTAAGCGGAGAACCATTGTTTTATGGACTAAAATTCTATTTTGCCGGGATACTAAAACTATGTAAGACGTAATTTTATAGACGACTTTAAATTTCGAAAGGAGCTATTTACTTAATAGAAAATAGATATTATGTAACGCGGTAAATATATTGCAAGAAAATCCCCCTCAATATCCAACCGTTATTGTTGTAAGTTTGAGTTTACAAGCTACGAAATTAAAGATTGTCGAGATAGCGTTTTCATCAAGCGGGAGCGAGATGCGCTGGCCATCCGTAAGCGGAGCGCACGGGATGGAAAATACGAGGGGCGAGGTGCAATTTTTCTTATGCCGCAAATCTGAAATTGCTCTATATAATAAGGTGGGTTATGTGTTAGTAAATGGACTTGCCCGAAGGGTATTAATGTTATGAGACGCTGCTGTTTCGTTGAAAAGATTTTTTAACGCAAACAAACGCAATTGATTTCATTCTGTAACAAAACGCACTTGATATGAAATTAATGTGGTGCAGTTTTAAGATTTACTAGATGACTTGTTTGGTTTTTACGACATTGAGTTGAAGTAATACGAAGTGAACAGAGGTTGTAGGTTCAATTCTTTCAGATTCAGCTTCTATACTGACTATAAAACTGTGTGGATGTTATTAATTGTTTGAAGTTATCAATTCGTATTTTGACAGCCGTCAGAAGTATTTTGATAGTTCGTCATCAAAATAGTAAAATAAAATGAAATGTTTTCATATCGTAAAAGTTTTTCAGCAAGTGTCGAATTTGTGGAAAATGACTGATTTTCTAATTTTACAGCTGTCAGAAATATTTTGATAGCTGCAACTTAATGTCAAAATAAGAAATAGCTACCAGAAATGTATTCATAACTATAGAAAATGTGTTTTTTAGTATGCATGCATCATAAACCAATTAAAACACACTCATAAGCGTGCATAATCGGGCCTTTATCGCACGGCGTGCGTATAAAGGTTGCTTGGTAACAGCCAATCCCAAGCGTTTAATAGTCCAGAGAAATGTCAGGAAATGTCAAATGACATATAGGTACATGTCATGTATTGAAATTATTGATTTGATTTCTTCAAATTAAAATTATTTTTGCATTTATACTAAAAAATATCGTATGACACTCGTGCCTAATAATTAGCTTTTAAAGCACTCGTAACGTTAAAGCCACTCCGCTTCGCGTCGTGGCTTTAAACTCGTTACTCGTGCTTTAAAAGCTTGATTATGCACTAGTGTCATAATATACTAATTTACAGCACGACATTAACTACAATTATGTTAACTGTCACATCCGTCAACCAATTTTACAACTATTGAAGCCATGTCAGATTGATTTTGACAGCTACAATTGCTAATATGAAAAAAAAGATATTTTTGTGATCTGGCAGCAGTCATATTTTATTTTGTCAGTTATATCTATCACCTGTCAAAATAGTAACAATTTTGACAGTTTGACAGGTTTTAAAAGTACTTTACCACCCGTCAAAACAAAAAGAAAATAAGCATTATGTGGTTTAGGATACCGTTATGGAAAAAAAAAATTATCATCCAAAATATTTTTTTATTCGATAGTAGGTACACATACTGTGATGGTTATGATAAACACATCTTTAAAGAGAAATTTATTTTACAATTTGAAGGTGTCAGGTGAATTTTGACAGCTATGTCTGTTAAAACCAAAAAGAATACTGATTTAAATATTATACCCTTATGTACAGTATGAGAAGAAACGTTTCTATAATTGCGCACCTTTCAGTAAAATTATATCAGTTGCAAGTTATTGAAATTGTGACAAATAATTGTTTTTATAATTTGACAGCTATCAGATATATTTTGACGGCTATAATTGACAAGTAAAATTGCTAAAGTAACTGTTTTATAATTGTGACAGCTTTTAGAGAAATATTGAACTTTTGAAATTGTGCGAAAATAACTGTGTTTGAAAATATTTCGACAGTTACAAGTATCAAAATGAAACAGAATAATTGTTACAGTCCTCGCCAGAGAAAACGGGACACTTTTTTTAACTATTGTAAGTCAAGATTACAGCTATTGATATGATTTGAAATTAGTAATAGATGAAAAATGTTATTTGGTCAATTTGACAGTATTCAAACTTCAACCAATTTGTAAAAAAGACCTTTACTGAACATTGTAATAACTTAAATTTATTATTATAATTAATATTTTGTAAGAGCACCTTCAGCCTCTATCACAGCATTAATTCTTTCAGGCATTGATCTTATTACATTAATGACGTAATTTTCAGGTATTTCTTCCCAGGCTGTTTGTACTATGTGAAATAATTGCTCATTGTTATGCACCTGAAGATTTTGTTTATTAATACATCTTGCCATTAAACTCCATACGTTTTCTATCACATTTAAATCTCCACTATAACTAGGAAAATCCATACAGGCCACGTTATTTGTATTAAACCACTCTTTCGTTGCTGCGGAGGTATGAACAGGACAGTTGTCTTGCAAAAACATGAAATTCCTATCAGGATAAGATTGTGTGACGGTTGGGATCATCACATTATTAAGAATATTTATATATTCTTCACTGTTAAGGCGATTTCGAATATGGTGCGCAACTCCGAGACCTCGCGATGATAACCATCCTCAAACGTTGACAGAAAATCGAGGATTCCTTTTAATTTTATTTATATATTTGTCTTCAAAACGGCGTGTACCTCTTGGCCGGTAAACTTTTACTTGTCCATTGTACGACGACTGAAATAGTTTTTCGTCCGAAAATATTACTTGATCCCAAGCGGCATATCCCATGTGCTGCAGAGCGAAGCCGATTCTTTGTTCTTTCGAAGCAGGACTTGGTATACATAAGATATTTTTCTTGCTCCTGTGCCGACGGATCTCGAAAGACTTCTTTCTTCTCTCCATTTCCTATATATCCTGCTTACTGTACTCTTACCTATTCCAAATTCATCTGCTACACTTCTCATCGACCATCCTTCTTCTATTTTAGTGCAAATTCTTGCTTTACATACTTTATTAACGTGAGGCATATTAATATTTTTAACGTAAATAAAAACTATGCATTGAAAACATTTGACATTAATGACATATGTAATGACAAGAAAATTTATTCATTCATTGTTTTAGGAAAATACTTAATTACACAACTAAAATTTAGCCAAAATCGCAATAAGACGTGTCCCGTTTTCTCTGGCGAGGACTGTATTACAATTTTACAGTAATCAGAAAGTTTGTTATCTATGAATACGATGATGCTGTAAAGCAACAACACAGCTGAAGAAAATACTATTTTTACAATGTGGCAACTCTGACAAAAATATTGCTTTTAGACTAGGTAAGACTAGATAGACTAGGTTAGAGATATTTTGACAGTAACATCTGTCGATATACTACGAAGATAAGTGTCGGATTAATCGTAACAGCTCTCAAATGCATTGTAATACCTAAAAGTGTGGATATTGTGGAAAAAAACTCTGTTTACAATTTGACAGTTGACAGATATATTTTACTGTTAGTTAGGTACACTTAAAAAGAAACAGCCAGCAATACACTGGTTTTTAGAATTTGACAGTTGTATCTGTCATTTGTAAAACACAGCGAGTGACAGTTTAAGGGTCATATTTATAGTCCGTACTTGAGGTTGTGTCGATGCTTGAGCACGCGATTTTGACAGATTTGTAATGACATTTACGTCAAAATTGCGTGCTCAAACATCGGCACAACGTCAAGCACACTATAAATATGACACTAAAGGTCACATTACTATGACTATAAATATGACTCTAAGGGTCATATTTATAGTCCTGCTACGTTGTGTCGATGCTTGAGCACGCGATTTTGACGTAAATGTCATTACAAATCTGTCAAAATCGCGTGCTCAAACATCGGCACAACCTCAAGCACGGACTATAAATATGACCCTTAGTGTCTGGGCGCTGATTGAAGGAATATATAAAGATGCGCAACCTGGCAGCCATGGCCTGTATGGATTTTCCTAGTTATAGTGGAGATTTAAATGTGATAGAAAACGTATGGGGTTTAATGGCAAGATGTATTAATAAACAAAATCTTCAGGTGCATAACAATGAGCAATTATTTCACATAGTACAAACAGCCTGGGAAGAAATACCTGAAAATTACGTCATTAATTTAATAAGATCAATGCCTGAAAGAATTAATGCTGTGATATAGGCTGAAGGTGCTCTTACAAAATATTAATTATAATAATAAATTTAAGTTATTACAATGTTCACTAAATGTCTTTTTTACTTTTCGTTGTTTAAATCAATATTACTTAAGAGTGTGAGCCCATTATAAATTGGTTGAAGTTTGAATACCGTCAAATTGACAAATAACATTTTTCATCTATTACTAATTTCAAATCATATCAATAGCAGTAATCTTGACTCACAATAGTTAAAAAAAGTGTCCCGTTTTCTCTGGCGAGGACTGTATCAATCTAATTAGTCTGCCAAAAAACGGTCCAGCAAATCAACAGCTGAACGTATCCGAATCAATTAATAATATAACTGTTTTTTAGAAAATTTTTGGTGTTTGTGACACACACAGTTGTAAAAACACAACCCTTGCAAATATTGAAGTTGAAACATAAGGTTTTACAATTTGACAGTTGTCAGAGGCTTTCTGATGATTATCTACGATATACGATGTGACAGTTAAATTGAACACGTCAACACGTCAAATTTGTAGAATTAGCAGCTGATTCAACACAAAAATAATAAAATAAGTCTTCCATAAGTTGACAGCTTTTAGAGATAGTAATGCCTGCATATTTTTGCTGTGACAGGTGTCAGAAATATTTGGAAAATAAGCGCTTTTGTAGAGGTGAACGTAATGAACAATCAGTTAAATGAGGTGATGGTCATATAAATTATTATATTCTATATAGAGAATATACACAAAAATTGACCTGAATCCTCTTCATTACTTTGTCATTTTTATCTATTTTTCTATTTATTTCAGGCCATTATTTGTGACACTGACCTCATTATTATTCGAATGAAAAAGTAAAATAAAATGTTAAATTTTCTTTCCATTTATTATGCTCACACTTCGCCACATTAAAGACTACTGTTTGCGTGGCGGTTTCATCGTCTCATCGCGCTTAAAACGCTGAAAACGATGTCGAAATAAACCACTTGAGCTGAAGTGCAAATCCGTCTAGCTCGCGATCACCGCCGCCTCAAAACGCGCTCCGCTATCGTAAAGTTTCTCGATCATAAAGCACGAATAGTATTACGGTAACAAAATATAACTGAAAATCCGCGAAATACTTTATCTCTACGATGTTAAAGCGACACCGATACTGAATACAAATACATATTTAAGGCGGCGACGCCTTTCGTTGAACAAATCGCGTTATTAAACACTGTTCCGTATTTAAATGGGACTATCGCGGCATATACACACGGCCGACTTCGAAATCGCTCCGTACTGGCGTCGAAGATGGTCTTTCGACGACGTTATAGAGGAAGAAGAACGTAGAGGAAGGAAGATTTATCAAGGAAATGAAACATATTCGGATATTAAAAATTACTTTAAAAAAAGTGGCGACACCTATATACTGTTATTATAAATTAATTGATATGTCAATTTGACATTTCTGCATCAACAAAAAAATTTCTTGAAATGACCCAGTGAATATATTAAGCAAACATGGAAGGTGGCGGCATGGAACCTGATCTTTCACAAGTACTACATTCATCCAATTTGAACAGGTTTGCCCGGCATTAATTTTAATAACACAAAAGACCATTTTATTCCACAATTTTTAGGGCGTTTGCTAAACCCGACATCTTAAACACAGAATTTATGTACTTTAGCGCTGTACTAAAAGTAGTAGCTCCTGCTGTATCAACAGATGATAACAGACAAAAAGTTGTACCATGGATTCACAAGCTCTTCAGGCCGGAGTATCATAGTACACCGTTTCGGGAAAAGAGAAATAAGTGAGGAATTTATGCTTAGTAAAATGTCCTTCTTAAATGAAGATATATACTTTTCTTAGATATCTACTATATTTAACACTGACTTTACTGAATGATGAGGTTTTTGGTATATTCAATCTGCCACCACCAGATGGCGCTTTACCTGAATTAAATCAAATAAATATGGCCCACGTAACAGCAGCTGATTGGGAGCTAGATGCTACTTGGCAAGAAACTTTGCAGAATTTACCGCAAGATTTTAAACATTTAGAATGTTCTGTTCACGAAAGTCCTGAAGAATGCGATGATGACCATTTGTTGGATACTGTAAGAGAATAATGATGCATGCAAAGTTGTTACTAAACACTTCGGTAATAACGACGTAATTTCTTAGATTTTAGATCAAGAATTTCAATTCCTGCTATATTTGGCGAAACCATACGCGGCCATGTTGAAAGGACGGTATGATTCGACGAAGGTGGCTACTTGGATGCAAACTCTGTGTACCATTCACGGTAATTCTTGTTCCAGCATGAAAGGAATAAGAAATGATTACATGATGGCCTTGTTGGGGTTAGTATAATTAACTTTTGTTGAATGATTTTGTTCAAGATTGCAAACAAAGAATTGACACAATATACCACATATTACCTTGTCTTGAACACTTGGCTCTTATTCAATATGATTTCTGCGCCATGATTGCAATTAATTACTCTTGTCAGAATAGGTAAATCGGAAAATCCCATTATTATTCGTGTTGGGAATGGTATATGCCAGCAATCCTCTCTAGTAGTGCAGTACTACTTGCATTTTCTCCGGTTGGAATCTCTCAATATGTAGAAATTATGGCGGGAAAGTTTTAATTTCTCCTCTATATAGTGACGATCATACCTGCTACAGAAGAAATTTTACAAAATGATGTCGACAAAACGTTAAAATTTAAGCTATTTAAAGTTTGCTTGCAGCAGAAAGCGTAGCTTTTTGAGAGCCAACAAGAGTTGTCACTAAAAGCCTTGTCCATGTCTTCATCACGGTTCTCTTGAACCGTGATGAAGACATGGACAAGGCGATTGACCCACTAGATCGGGAGCTTATAACCATAGGACAAGGCTACGGCATGAGTTTTTCTTTTGTATATACTCCTGATTTTATTTTATACAGGTGATGTGCTTCACCAAAATATCTCCTAAAATATTGGTATTTGCATGTGGCAACAGCAACGGTGAAAATGACCTACTGGAATATATATTCGGAATAGCAAACTGTACTGTACCATAATAAATTAGGAGCATCAATTTTATTATCTACGACCGAGCGTTTTTATATTCGCGGAATGAGTGAGTTCTGGTGTGGGGGTGATTAGGCGCATCGGGAGCGTGGCCTGTGCAGCGACTCATAATTAGTATAAATACGAAGTTTCATTGTTATTTGAGCTATCGTCAACCAAGTAACATAATCAGGAGTGAAAAGTGAAATATGGAAAAAATCGCGTGTTTGCGTGCATTTTTGGACCTCTGTAATGAAGACAAGGATGGTGTATTGAGTCGAATTGTTACTGGAGACGAAACTTGGGTTCATCATTATGAACCCGAGTCCAAACAAGACTCCATGTAGTGGCATAAAAAGGGCACAGCACGTCCCAAGAAATTTAAAGTGTCACAATCAGCTGGGAAACTCATGGCAACGGTATTTTGGGACTCGGAAGGAATATTGTTGATTGATTATAAAGATAAAGGTGTTTCTATAACCGGAGAATATTACGCTTGAATATTAGAGCGACTAAAAGAAGCCATTAAAGAGAAAAGACGGGGAACATTGACGAAAGGTGTGCTGCTTTTGCACGACAACGCGTCCGTCCACAAGAACCGCGTTGCGATAGCTGCCCTGCATAAGGTGGGCTTCGAAATTGTGAATCACCCACCCTACAGCCCAGACCTGGCCCCGAGTGATTATTACTTGTTTCCGAAAATGAAAAAAGAGTCGCGGGGTAAAAAATTTACTGCCGACGATGAAGTCAAGGAGGCAGTTTCGGCGTATTTTGCAGATAAAGAGAAATCATTTTTTTATGAGGGTATAAATAAATTAATTGAAAGATGTGAAAAATGTATCCGTCCTGCAGGTGAATATATCGAAAAAGAAAAATAATTTGGTTTTTTTATTTCGACCCCTTATCCCCCATTCCGCGAATATAAAAACGCTCCCTCGTAATAATGAAGACAGGAATTTGAGGCTTAACATGTCTCGGCGATCTGATAACGATTGAAATTGGTGCTTCAAAAGCACTATAGTCAGAACCTCTAGCTGGATAAATAGCATCTTGTTTATAGCACAGATATTTCAAAAAGCGTTTTTGGATTCTCTCTATAGAAAGTTGCTGATATGTATAATATGGATACCATACTACTGCTGCATACTCAAGCTTGCTTCGAACTAAACTATAGTACAATGTTTTTAATGTCTTAAAGTTATTGAAATATTTACTAGAACATATTACGAGTCCAAGTATTCTAGAATCAGAGGAACAAAACATTGTTATGTGTTCTGAGAAAGATAGTTTAGATTTAGATATAAATTCTGATCTACACAAGTAGTTAAAATTAGTCGTTTTAGTACATCTAGTAAGACAGATGTATACAGCAAAATTCAGTGCTGGTAGGTGAGACAAAAGTGTGAGTGAGCATAATTTTATTTCCTTCGAAATCAACAAACAAGTTAAACCCTTATTGCGTCACGAAAAATGTGTAGGGTGGGACATAAAAAACAACAATATACTCGCCATCATTCGGGTAACAATATCTGAACGAATGCCAATCTATCTGTTTTAACGTTCAAAGAAACACCATCCAAAGTCTGTGGTCAAAAAAATATTCTGGCCAAAGACAGCTGGTTTACTGGTGGAATACCTAAATCCTGAACTTTGCACTGCCTGCATCAAGAAGCGAAGGGCCTACATTATGTACGCGAGAAGAAACTACCGTTAACTCATGCAATACCACTGGAACGATTAACTTGCGTACTTTGCGACTAGCAAAAAGACTCTTCGAGAGAAGATCCGATAGGCCGAGAGAGCCGCATGTAATTCATTAAGAGATGATCTCGAGAAGGATATATGGGAAGATGGCTATAAAATTGTAAGGAAAAGACTAGGGCAAAATCCACCACACGCACAATTAATCCTACAAACAACGAAGAAAGTCATCTACCACCTCCTTCCAACACACAAGAAGTAGAGAGAAGTACGTTTTCATTGGTCAGCAGATGCTTTATTCATTGGATTTACCGAAAAAGAGCTGCAGTTGGTGCAATCATGGCTAAATACCAATAGAGCTTCTGTCCCAGCGGGCATACCTCCAGAGGATTAAAGTTTTGAATCGAAAATTCTGAGGTTATGGATAGAAGAAATCTTGACACTTCTGCTGCAGTTTTTAAAACTGGTGCGATGTTTACAGGTTGTCTACAATTTAATATTCCTTTAGTGAAACTTCAGACAATTAAAACTTTGAGCCTAGGTTTTCACGACTCGTCGTTTCCTGCATCTTGTCGCGTAAATAAGTTTACACTTGACGTTTTGCTGTCTAGCTTCTTTAGAAAGTTACCAAAGACTGAAGATGTTGGCTTCTGCGCCTCGTTATATGTTATTTCTTCTTCGCTTCGCTGATTCGTTACAGTTCTGATTCAGTATTGTGGTTTCATCGACGATCTTGTAAAATTATTCACTTCTATGCTATAGCCGCAACACACATACATACGTGGAGTCTGTTTGAAATAAGCATGGATGTCACAACATCGTGTTGAAGCCTGATAATTGGAAACTATTTGATGCAGGAGGGAGGGAATACATTGCACTGCGACACCTAAAATGCCTTTTACATTAGCAGCTAAATATATGAAAAAGTCAAAACTTAATTTAATGACCTTCCAGAACGCGAAAAAATTCGCAAAACATCCAAGGAAGAGGATAAATTGATTATTTCAACATTTAATGGAAAAAGGGCTATACCGCTAGGTGAAGGACAGTCAAGATTGAAGCAGAAAGGTATAGATGTGTTGATTGGAACCAAACGTACTCTACTTTACATGAAAATAACAATAAAAGCCGAAGCACTTTAAGAAACCGTTGCTGTCTGGAAAGCACATAAACAAGAGACTATCCTGGGCGGTAGAAACATGTACCGTGATTGGAATCAAATCATTTTTACAGATGAATCATCTTTCTGGACACGAATGCCTACATCTCGAGCCTTACTCAGAGATATATACAGAGGATCAAAAACATGCGATAAAAGTCCATTGTTGGGGCTGTTTTTCCAAGAAAGGGTTTGGCCGTTTGTATGTTTTTACGGATAATCTTAATGCAGAAAAAATGGTAAAAATATTTGATTTCATCTACAGAAACATAGTTTGGATCGGATAAAGAAAATTGGATGTTACAGGAAGACAATCATCCAAAACAGCGCAGTCGCCTGACCCCAATCCGATTGAAAATGTTTGGGGATATCTAAAGCTAAACCTTCACAGAAAAAGCACACACATATAATTAAGCAACTTGTTCGAGAGATAAGAACATTATGGAGGTCTTTTCCTCAAGAGTCTGCCATGCATCTAGTAGAAAGTATTATAAGCAACAACGGTGATTGGACGGCGTACTAGCAACATTGCGTCATAGACTAAATTATAGTAAGCCCCTTTTTGTAATATTTATTATGATTGAATAAATAGTTTTCAAATAATTGCGTCTACGCCTATTTTAAACAGACTGTAACTATACCAGCATTTCGGTTTTAGGCAGCTAGATTCTTTAGCTAACTTAATAGCTTCTTTTTCGAAAGTTTTCATGAAAATGTTGGCGATGACTGGGAATAATGGTGATCCCATTGCTGTTCCACTCTTCTGTTCATAAAAGTTGCCATTCCATAAGAACTACCTCGAGGTCAGACAAAATCTTGCCAATTATATTAGATCTTCTCGTAGTTCTTCTGGTAGTAACTGTTTGACAATTTCTAGTCTATTCTACTGGTACATTCGTGCAGAGGGATTCTACGTCGAAACTAACTAACATATCGCCATCAGATATAGTCGTATTGTTGGAGTATTTCCACAAAATGCTCATCAGAAGACATCATCGTTCATTCAAACTCTATTAAACAGTTTCACAACACAAATTTTGAGATAGGCATGAGGAACTCTAAGAACTGTTGTGGAAACGTCAGGATTTTAAAATTTTTCGAAAATGTTACCATCATGAACATACACACCCTGTATATAGAAAATGCATTTTAGAAAAGACAGTGAAAAACAAGCTTAATATTAATATTTTGGAATAATATTCAAAGATGAGTTAATTGTACTGTATTGGAGTTAGTTATTAAAGCAGGTGCACACTGTAGTAGTGGTTAAAATTCTCAATTTCAAGTTACCAATTTTTCCTCATAATTTATAGTGCGATACTAGCTGTGTACCAATAAAACCAAACAAGCACCTAATTTGAATCATTCGACAGCGCAATTTTGTAGCAGCACAATTTTCCAATAGCGCCCACTTGATCTGCTAATGAATCAACAACTTGATGAGCTACGTTAACAGTATCGATTATTTTTTTTTAGTTATTAAACGCTATATCTTCCAACGACTAATTACTAAATATGTTTATTTTTAATTAATTTGCGTTATTAATATCGGCCTTGTTGGGACGTTGTTCTTTCGTTACACTGATAATTATAAATTACGAGCTTCGAAAAATTAATCTAATTACGACAGAATGCCAATACCATTATTATTTTTATATTACCTAGAAAAACTAGGAGAAAATTAATCAAAATTGACGTTGAATAAAGTATTTATACCTGGAATATTGCGCAATATGGAATTATTTTTTTAATTATTCAATCCAATTATACGGAAATTTTAAATTATAAATATAAATAGTTAATTTAATTAGTTCATATTTTATAAAATTGGAATTGATTTTTGCAACAGTTCTGGGTAAAAACAAAGTTAATTGAATTTATTGAGGTCCGCGTATAATATAAAAATTTATTTCTATTATAAAGTATCCAAATCTGTTTTTAAACGGAACAATGGATCCGTTACAGCGTTACTTTTTTTGTCTATTGTTCCATTTTAGATTATGGCTAGCTGATTAACACATAGTTAGCGAATTGATACTTAATTTCTAGATACGTTCACGATTTACGTCTGATAGGACCATTTGCTGAATATCCTCCGTGGAGAACGTTACCTCCATTAGCTGAAGCTGCTAAAATGGCTGCCGATAACAGACCCATCACGGACCCTACAGGCCCGGACGCAACAGCTTTCCTGTCTTCGATGCCGAAACCTAGCGATGGTGCATTTTGCTATATTGCCATAACTGGAGATTTGGTCAAGAGCAGTTTTGGTCCTGCACCATAATAATTTAAATCAAAATTGATGATGTATTTTGTTAAATTGTAAATTGAAATAAATTTCAAGTGTTATTTCTTAACATATATGGTTTAATGTTAACCATTATTATAAATTCTTGATCTAAACCTGGCGATACTTAATCTAACCGAGATCCGCATTCTACAGGATCTTCTGATAATAATTCATCCGCCGTGGATTTAATCATAATAAATTAGAGTTGTTAATTTAAATGGTCTCGATCAACTTTAAAGAGATTAGAATGACACTAAAATCCCCAATCAAATATGCAAAACTTCAGACTGAAGTTCTGCAATTCAGAATTCCGTTTTAGTATCTAAAGTAGGTTTAAAGTTAAAGGCTGCAGTTTGTGAAATAATCTTATGTAAATCTGTCGGGGCTTAAGGCAAGAGAACGTCGGTGTATGGTGAGCGAGGACAGAGATAGAGGGTATTCGACTGTGTAAGGCGAGAACGAAACGAGATGCCCGATAAGAGCGGAGAAGATGAAGAATAGAGGTATTTAGCGAGTAAAGTTGTATTCCACCTGGTTGTTCCCAGATTATTTAAACGTTTCTTAATACAGGCCATTATTTAAGATCGCAACATGCTAATTGGAAAAGGACCGACTTCCTCTTCTTCCCTGTTTATAGAAAACGTGCAAGTCTGATATCTTAATTAAGTCTCTTAATGTATTATACAAACCTTTAGCACATTTTGGCTGCTAGTGCTGTTCGCCACCTCTTACTTTACTCGCTTTCTGGGAACAAAAGGGATTAAATGAACAATGCTCCTTGTCGTATACTGTGTTGTTTTCGAACAATGATGGGTAATAAAAAGCGGATTGGGTAATTTTCTTAAGAAACATTATAGTTAAACATTAAGTTAAAAATGACTTTTCACGAAAGTTTGTTGTTGATTTTGGCGGCGGTTATGTATTAATGCGTTGCAGGGTGATATTTACATTGCGACCTAGAAGGTCTATTGTGTCCCTCGTTTCTTGCTGTGTAGCTGAGGATTTCTCGGCTTCATATCTGATTTGCTAAACCTATCTCCTTTAGAAAGTTTAGAATGTAGGATGGCTTGATGTTAGGTAAGTCTCTCTTTTCTATTTCGTGAGATCCTAGGTGCATAGCCCTTGAATTGCGTAGTGCTGTGCACTCGGAGAGAATGTGTATGGTGGTTTTATCTTCTTCATGCAAGCATGTACTGATGTTTCTTTATCGCCGAAATATCTTGAGAACTTGCTAAACTACAGCAAATGACCAGCATCATATATGTTTGTCTGCTTCAGAGATGGAGCACTTTTGTCTATTGTTAGCGGTCCCACAAGCCCAAAATCTACCAGAACGTTGGTTTGACACTATGTGCTTCAAAAATTGGATAAACACAATCACAGTCAATTGACCAGACTAAAGACACTCATAGGATACAGTTTAGTTTCGCACTTATCACTGGACAGCATAAGATTATGTCAAGAACTAAATGTGACCTTCTTCCGGCCAGTAAAAGTAGCTTGAAAGTACATATATATTCAGGCAAAAATACCAAGAGTAGTATTTCTAATCTTATTAAAACGTCTTGTTAGTAAAAAAAAGTGCCAAATTGTCTAGCAAGCCAGAAAATAGAAGTTACCTAAATTTGAAAAATAGCTTTAAATGGTTTGATAGTGAACCTCGCAATAGTGATGAAGAAGATCCTGGTAATAACGGTTGCTGCTAACAGTTAAGAGTTTGAAATATTTGCATTTGCAAATCTATTCGTGAAGAGAACTGAGAGACCCTCCACAAGAACTGTTTAAACTGAGGCTAAGTTCTCAGAACCGAAGCCTTATCATGTTGTTTGCTAATAAAAAAATTAAAATAACAGCCACGGTTTCTGGATAATGAAAGACTCTTCCTGTTTGTTTAACATAGTTTAGTTAGTTCTTTAGATGAATTACAAAATAGTACTTTGGCAAAGATGGCAACGACCTCCTTTTTTATTGGGAAAAAAAACATTGCCAAGTGGAAACATTACATAGTGGAAAGTTGTGGCAGAAAAAAAAACAGAATGATCGGCATATCGTCTCAAAGATTTTTCGTTACTCTTGTGCATAAGCCACAAGTAACAGTTTGAACCTCTTGGTAGATAATTTTTTTTATCTGAATGAAAGTTAATAGGCTGTTATTACAAAACAAAACTGTTTGGAACTAAGTCTAAGCTTCTTGAGGGCCAGATTATGTCTCCTATCAATTTATTCAAAAACAAGGAAGGATACTAACTCCGTTTTGCTGGAAACACCACTAGTCATTATAGTCAACAAATTTCTGGAGGAGAAGGCTAAAAAATTCACGAATCATTGTGGTCTACCTGTTAAAATTTACAGTAACTCTCTTTTGAGGGGAAGTAACAGCTGTCACAACGTTAACTAAGCGTAGAGTTGGATGATCCTAAACTAATGGGGTTAGCAGCCATGGCTCCTAACCCCATTAGTTTAGGATTTTTTTCTGTATTTTTTTATTTGTTTAGTTATTTTGAAGATTGTTTCAAAATCAGTACAATGTACAGTTCACGAAATAATAAAAATTGTTTGCCACCCTCCCCACTTCCAACCTGGATATTTTGAAACTGGGGGAACTTTGCCTTCACTCCCTCCTCTCCACGAAACTCGAAATTTTAAAACTTTTCCTAGATTTTTTAAGTTGTTCTGTATTGTTTCAGAATTTTGTAAATTGTTGGGGGGCAAAAATAAAAGCGTTTTTCGGTTATCCATCACCCCCTCCGGTCGAAATAAAAAATTTTTCTAGATTTTTTTTTAGTTTTGAAAATTGTTTCAAAATCTCGGTCTTCTATCATGTCCAGTTCACGAAGTAATTGAAATAATGAAATTTTATTCTATATTGTTCCAGAATTTTCTAATTGTTGAGGGGGTAAAAATTAAAATTAAGTTTTTCGATTGTCTACCACCCTCCCCACTTCCAAACTGAAAATGTTGAAAATTTTTCTAGATTTTTTTAGAAACAGTGGTGGCGGGTAGGGAGACTTTGCCTGAACGCCCTCTCCTCCGGGAAATTCGAAATTAGTCAAGATTTTTTCGAAACATCGTTGAAATTCTGTGAACACCAACAACAGTCCGGAATGACTATTATTGTTTTGTTCCCTTCCTTTTCATTTGGTAAAATGAAACAGTTTCTGCAGTTAATTATAGCTCAGATTAATATTTTGACAACTATTCTACAACTCTGGATGATCCTAAACTAAACATTAGTTTAGGATCATCCAACTCTACGTTTAGTAACTCTCTTTTAAAAAAGTATGGACATGGACGTGTTATGCCTCTGGAGGATATTGCTGCCCAAACACTAATTTCAGGGTTATTTCTCACATTAAATATGTTGTTTTCTTTCTTCCCTAGCAAAGGTCAACCTTTTAATCAAATTTAAGTTTTTGCAACGTGGTTTGGATTTTTTGTGACCTCCTGCGACTAACTATTGTTTTGATGTATTGAAAATTGTCTACATAGTTCAAAAATCAACGCCTATTATCTTCGGTCGATGTTTAACGATTGCCCACCTCAGGCATTAACACAGACCTTATCATCCATTGCCTTACATGGCTAAAAATTCCAGAAATCTCGTTAATTGATTGAACATCATGCTCGACGCGTTGTCAGAGAACTTACACATTTTTAATCGATGTTTGGTATGTATATGATACTTTTTAAGTGTTTCCATAAGAAAAAAATCACATGGATTCTAATTGGGTGAACGTGGTGGTCATGGAATCGGTCTTGGCCGTCCAATCCAATGATTACAAACTTCGTATTTAAGAACACTCGTACAGCAACGCTAAAATGTGCACGAGCCTCATCTTGCATAAATTTTGGCCTATTTACAGTGATACTTCATCCAGAAAAGTTTCTAGCTCTTCCTCGAAAAACTGCCTATAGTAATGACCATTAAATCGCGGTGGAAAAAATACTGGTCCCAATAGTTAGTTGTCAACTCTGCGTGGACCAAACGTTGTAGGAAAATCTTTGTTGATTTCGAGAATGCGCTAAAATCGTCATCTGAAACATTCCAAACAATCTTAGATGAAATACCAACATCAGCTGCAATTTGTTTGGTACTTGTACTTGGGTCAGGATCAACTATCTTAAGAATATCTTCTTCTACAACGTTACAAACTGTTCGGTTAGCTCTACAGTCGAAAGAAACTAATAAAGAAAATTACCTACCTCACCAATACATTAACTTTCATCTGTTCCAAAGCCTAATGGAAAATTCAGCAGCTAACAAATGCTCACTCTTCTTGTACTACCATTACATAAAAACCACAAACATAAACAGCTTACACTCGAATTCTTTTTTACAGACGAGCAGCTTGCACGATATTCTGAGGCATTTAAGATTATTATGCTTTAATAAATATTATAACGCCAAAAATTTAATAATCGCATTTACGACTTAAATCCCGTCAGTTTTGATTTAATTAAACCTTTATATCTCTGGAAACAACGCCTAAAAGCTACTTTACTATAGCTATCCCACTCGTCTCCTTACTCAATTCAATGTTATACCGTGCCATCGCCATATATATACGCTTCGTGAAAGACTGAAGTGTTAGAACATTTTTACCCGATGTAACAAGATTAAGGTTCCGTTAGTAGTTTATAATAGCGGCATTAAAGGGGGGTACAGTAAGATGCTCTAAGCTCTCCGCTGAACGATAATCTAAGCACTCTTTGTTGTCGCTTCGCTCTTCACGAGCTTTAAACTCGCTCGCCTGCCATCAGAACAGGCTTAAGACACTTACGGATTCCTTAAAGATTATTTAATGCGCGTTTTATCAAATTTTATTGGTACAACTTACTTCCTCGCGCATTAGTGTCACGTTCTCGAAAATGAATGCGTTATTTAGATAAGACGGCCGCGTACACTTACGGTCGCATCGCGCTATGAGCCGACTGGATCCCATTCTTTTTTTTTCCAGTTAAAAACGAAAAAAATAGCATTCGAAGAGCGAAGAGCGGAGATAAAACGAGAAGAAAGAAAGAATTTACATTTCCTAATGTAAACATATATAGACCGGGATAGGTTAATCGGATTTAACGTTGTGAATGAGATTCCGTCTCTACAAGTTACACACAAGTACTTTTCTGTGTATGTATTGGTGCAGTTATGTAGTGTTAGGTGCATATTTAAATGATTCGTTTTATTACACACGAAAGCTGCTCCGAACATATGCTGAGATAATATTTGTAAAATTACTCGTAAGATGTTCTGTAGCTTAATTTATGAATGATCTTAAGTTAGCTCGTCCTAAATTGTAGTATAGTAACTTCTAAGGATTAAATAATAACTTTGTTGGAATTAGAAGATTACTCCCTACATTGTTTATTAATATGCACGGTCTTTCCTCGCACACAACAGGTTTAATTCTTACGAGTCAACAAAAGAATAACATCGTCTCAAGTAAAAAGTTGGAGCGACTTGCATATACATACATTAAGTATTGATATTTCGTCTAGTTTCATGTAAACTTGTACTAGGAGCATCCTAAACTATCCATACAGAAATTGATCGGTGACAATTTTCTCTGAGAGTCAAGATGCTCTCACGACAGTATTGGTCGTCAAGTTTAATTCCGTGGTGGTATTGATGTGATATAGGAGGTCGCAAAAATTGGAGACATATCGCAATATTAGCTTAAGATGAGTAGTCAGTCGCTCAGGGATCAAAGATATGTTTGAAACAGTCTGAAATCGTCGCAATTTATCCCAACGAGTGAAAGCTCCGCAGTGCAGTCTTTATGAGCAGTGGTAAGCTAAGCTTACATACATGGACTGTAAGTCAACTGAATTACAACTGCTGGATGAGTGACGATGAAAATCGAGAGAAAGAAATATATTTTTTATTGATAATAATAAGCTTTTTCTGTAATAGATTTTTTCGAAACATCGTTGAAATTCTGTGAACACCAACAACAGTCCGGAACGACTGTCAAGATCTCGAAAAAAGAGGGAGATGTAGGGGGGTGGAGGGGCGGTTATTGTTTTGTCCCCTTTCTTTTCATTTGGTAAAATGAAACAGTTTCTGCAGTTAATTATAGCTCAGATTAATATTTTGACAACTATTCTACAACTCTGGATGATCCTAAACTAAACATTAGTTTAGGATCATCCAACTCTACGTTTAGTAACTCTCTTTTCTAATTTCAGGGTTATTTCTCACATTAAATATGTTGTTTTCTTTCTTCGCTAGCAAAGGTCAACCTTTTAATCAAATTTAAGTTTTTGCAACGTGGTTTGGATTTTTTGTGACCTCCTGCGACTAACTATTGTTTTGATGTATTGAAAATTGTCTACATAGTTCAAAAATCAACGCCTATTATCTTCGGTCGATGTTTAACGATTGCCCACCTCAGGCATTAACACAGACCTTATCATCCATTGCCTTGCATGGCTAAAAATTCCAGAAATCTCGTTAATTAATTGAACATCATGCTTGACGCGTTGTCAGAGAACTTACACATTTTTAATCGATGTTTGGTATGTATATGATACTTTTTAAGTGTTTCCATAGGAAAAAATCACATGGATTCTAATTGGGTGAACGTGGTGGTCATGGAATCGGTCTTGCCCGTCCAACCCAATGATTACAAACTTCGTATTTAAGAAGACTCGTACAGCAACGCTAAAATGTGCAGGAGCCTCATCTTGCATAAATTTTGGCCTATTTACAGTGAGCCTTCATCCAGAAAAGTTTCTAGCTCTTCCTCGAAAAACTGCCTATAGTAATGACCATTAAATCTCGAGTGACGATGAAAATCGAGAGAAAGAAATATATTTTTTATTGATAATAATAAGCTTCTACTAGCCATAGATAGATAGATATATCCATCATAGATAGATACTCACCGTGATAAAGAATATTTAGCGTCACCAAGATCGCATATCGGAACACTTGTTCCAAAATATCAAGCGAGCAAGTGCGTTGTGGTTTTCTGAATACCATCATCGTTTATTTTAACAACCTTCCTGATTCCCTCAAGGATGTATCCCCATCCACTAATTAGTTACGACGAAACCAATCTGGCGTACGATCCGGGGATGCAACAACGGAGACACGAAACCTCCTGAGAAAGTGCCAAACTACAGCAAATGAGCAACATTACTTATATTTGCCTACTTTAGAGATGAAGCACTCCCAAACGTGCACGTAATTCAACACCAACGAAGATTGGATAACCAAAATCATCATAGTTTTATATTGGCGACAGTTTGGCTTCGCACTTATCAGTGGATAGCGTAAGACTAACAATAATTGAAACCATCTCACCCAGCATGTGGAAGCATATATCGAGGCAAAAATACCAAAACTACTGTTTTCCAATTCTACTAAATTGAAGAAAACGCGAAATACTAAATTACATCTGGATTTCTATCTATCAATAAGGGGGTGAGTTTTGTCTAGATTATCCACAAATAATCTAGACAATCTAATAAGCCATAAATAATTCTGTCGCACACCTTTTGAGGCCTATGCGTTATACAGAAGTCTCAAAAGCTCAAACAGTAAGAAAGAAAATAGAATTTGAGTTCTAAAAGTTTTGTTAGTAAAACTATATCGATAGAAACGGGTCGATGGCCGCAGTGATTAGGCGGCTGACTATCGTTGTGAGAGGACGATAGGCGCCGGGGTTCAATTCTCTGGAGGGACGGTGACATTTTTTCAGAGAGTTTAATCCCGGATCGACTTGCCATTCGCTGTTGGGAGCAAAGTGATTAACAGCGCGGCATCATATAAAAGGCGATGTGATGCTGTCACAAAGCCAATTGAACACACCTTACACACACAAAAACTACACCGCGAGAGTTGCAGTGATAGCCAGACAAGTGATACAGCTTACGGAGTCACTGCAACTAAGCACCCACCACACATAAAAAAAAATTAGTGAAAAATATTTCGGCAATTAAAGAGTTTGAACCGTAATAATTGGTTGTATAGTTTCAGAAATATTTTATCAAAAAGTGTTCTGATTCATTCTACAGTAGTCAATTTGTATTGAAAAATTACACCCATCTTATAATAAACTTTGTAAAGTTTCGCTCTTGGTCGGCTGCCAGCTATAGAGAGGGAAAAGGGAGATGGTCCATCAGAAAAACTGATAGTTCCCAATGAAATAGGAATACCAACTCCGTAGATTTTCAATCCGAATGCCAGTAGTGGTATTTCCAAAATTGCTTATTTACTAGTTGTACACCATGTTGTTTGTCTCATCTTCATAACTAATATTCTTCAGGATTGTTGTGGTTTGATGATTAACTTGGTTCGCACACTAATGGAGGGCACAAATGTAATCTGTATATGCAGTCATACAGTGTCATTCCTAAGAGTTAATATTCTCTGGTCTTAAGTCATTCTGACAGTAATTCGTTGTTTGAGAGTTACTTAAACAGAAGTGTTTGAAGCAAAAGCGAAAAATGAATAAAGTTGGAATTCGTGGTGTGATTCAATTCTTTTACCTGGAATAGAAAACAGCGAAGGAAATTCATGAGAGGATTTTACCTACATTGGGTGACTCGTGTCCTTCTAATGAGTCTGGTCGACTTTGGCTAAATAAGTTTAAGCGTGACAGAACAAGCATTAAAGATGCACCACGTCCTGGAGCACTGAAATCAGCTGCGACACCCGAAATCACACACCACAGGCATCTCAACTGAGCGAGTTCACTTCGTTTTGCATAAAGAATTGCACATGCAAAAACTGTACGCAAGATGGGTGCCGCGTTTACTGACTCAAAAGCAAAAGCGAATTTGCATGCCGACAATTTGGAAGCATTTCAGAAGAATGTGGTAGAGCTTTTTTGCAGTTTTGTGACAATGGAGGAAACTAAGATACACCACTATGTCCGGAAACAAACCAGCAGTCGAGACAATGGATTGCTCATGGCCAATCGGCTCCGAAAAAAGCGAAATGCGTTCCATTCGCTGGAAAGTCCATAACATCAGTTTCTTGGGATGCAAATGAAGTTCTCCGAATTGACTACCTTGAGAAACGCCCGGAAATGGCCAAGGAAAAGGTGTTGTTTCATCATGACAATGACCCTGTGCATTCAAGCCGTGTCGCTCAGCAAAAATTGGCCAAGCTACGATTTCAACTGCTTCCGCATCCTGCGTATTCGCCAGATCTAGCTCCCTCGGACTACCATCTATTCCCGAAACTAAAAATTTTCTGGCAGGACGAAAATTTCAATCTAAGGAAGAGATCATACGAGAAGTAAACCAGTATTTTGAAAGCATCGAAAACATTTATTTCCGTGAGGGAATGGCGAACCTGGAGAAACGCTGAGGCAAGTGCGCTGAGCTTCGAGGGGACTATGTCGCAAAATAAAGTACGTTGCAAAACTCAAATTGTTTTCTTTCATATCAAACCAAGTTAATTATCAAACCTCCCTCGTACATTATGGTTGGTATATTCCTATAGAAGGGATCTAGGTTTAAATGTTGAAACTTCGAAGAACTTGGTCTCTAAGTTTAGGTTGCAGTTTTCAAAGTAGAAAAATTTGGCGTTAAACTCATCTATTTTATCTTCTAGAATTCTTCAACTTTTCGTTCCAGATTTCTAGTGTTTTATTTTTCTGAAAAAAAGAATCTTGTTGGTTCTGGCACCATTGCTATTTTTATTCTTATTTCCTCGTCTATTGCAAGGGCTCATTCTATGCTGTTTTCTTTGGTAATCTAAGTTTGTAAATAACTTCAACGAAGACACTAACCTCTTAGGTTAATAACCTCAACACCACATGCTTCTCGTGATGAAGTTTATTTAATAATATTCGTAGCAATCAAAACAACAAAATAATGTAAATGATTTTAACCAATAGTGTTTGGATTATGGAAATTTTTGCCAGACACAAAGCCACAACTTCATGTATGTAATCTATAGACCAGGTACAGATAAAAGGTCTAATAAAGTTATGTCCTAAAGTTAGGCGACTATACAGAGTGTTTAGTTATTATTTACTAAATAATTCAAATTTTTGAGAAGTGTCTTCTGAATTCTGTGTCTTGTTAAAAATGATTTACTTGTGATTTTAGGAAAGAATATTAGGGAAAATTGTTAGATGCTATTCCTCTGGCAATCATACACAGTATGTGGTTCCATGACTATCGTATGTTAGGGCCAGGGGTTTTTAGAGAAGTGGGTTTCTCTCAAAAACAGCACTTGTCAAAAAATATTTTTTGCTGTTGGTAGGATTGGCTTCATATTTATCACATCTACCCCTACAAGAATTATTTCCGGTAAGAACAACTTTTTTCATGGCTATTTGTGCATAGTCCCCCCCATTCTGGAAAAAACAGCATTTGTCAGTAACATGTGCTGTTTTTGTTGGAAAACAATCATGCTACCAAATGTCAAAGTGGACCCGAAACGCCGTTAAAGCGTAAAAGAGGTGCTGCACACGTGAATCGCAACGCTAATTATTGGACATCATTTAGTTATTTGACAAACCAAAGAAAATTTCAAATATCAAGACTTCTATTTCAATTACTTATGTTATTTCACGATAGACGATGTTAATGCATTGTATAGCGCATTTCCCATCGTTTGTGTAGTGGATTGTATAGCAAATTGTAATGCACTAGGCAGCAAAAGTTTGTAGGTTATGTTAACCAAGCAGAGTTTGAGATTGCGTTTAGGTTCTGTTTAGTGAAAATTCGACTTTTTATTATTTCATACAAAAGAATTAAACGGATCCAATAATGCAGACAACCTTGCAGACATAGATTATGACGACAATCGCAGTGGTTGTGATTAAGTACTTTCTTGGAGTTGTATTTTAAACTATAGAGTTTGTTTTCGTTTTGAATTCAATAAATAATCGTTTATTTTCTAAGGACAGTTCTTTAGTTTCTTGCAAAAACATTACATGTCAAACAGAAAAATACATTTTCTTGCCATTATTCTCAATAATATTCAAAGTAACTTAAGTGGTTTTAAAGCATTTTTTTTAAATATTTTTTTATATCGCAATGATTTGATTAATGAAGATTCCATTGTAGATGTTAGTTTTAATATAATACTGATTTATAGCTTCAATGACAATATCAGTCTTTTGATCAGCCAATCAACGGCAATTTTGCAATACCTGTCATAGGAATGAAAATGAAATTTTTGGGTCATTGCTTAGGCATATGTTCCAGACAATAATGCTTTGACATGATGCTACCCATAGGTCAGGTAGTTAATGAGTCGGATAACCAAATAAATACCAGGAAAACTTAAGAGGTACCTACTGGGGAGCCAATTTAAAGCAGGACACACAAGACTACAATGAAATATTTATGTTTATAAGCCTATTCAGGAAGATAACTGATGTTAATTTTGTTTTAGACATATATGACACTTTACAAGAGCTGTCTAAGCTGAGTTGAGCCTAATAGAATCGAAATCATGGTATGTTGTTTCCTAATGAGAAACTTAAAATAGCAATCATGATTTATGGACAGTGGAAAACTCTTCCCAATATCTCTGTACTCTAGGTTTTTGCTACTGAAGTTGTTCTAATTTGTTTCTTTTTTGATACGCCTTTATGACCAGATGCATAAGTCTAGCAATTAAGCAATTAATCCACCGGACTTGGGACGCCCTCTTACTGCTGGGAAACGAAACAAGCCGGTTTATTTCTGCGATTGTATGATCAAGATCATTGTTTGTATTATCTTCTTACTTCAACTAAAATTCCCTCTTGTAATTATGTAAGATTAGTTTTACGCGTAACTTCAGAAATGAGCGTATCTTTCTACCTTAACCCGTATATCACCGTTAATGTAATTAAGACCAAAATTTATTGCTATAGATCTTTAATATTTGACCTACCCTTCTGTTACACCGTAACGTAAGATATAAGAAATTGAATCCTCTCCAAGTTCTACTGTACCATAAGCAGACAACTAAATGACCCGAAAATGAAGAAGTGGCTGATTTTGAGAGGGAAAGATGGTATAATTGTGGCTCATGCGTGGCGTACTAGGATCGTTTACAAACTCAAGCTACATTTCGAAACGGAACATTTGTTCTTCCGCTCCAACATCATTCTCTTTCGTGTGAATTGCTATAGAAAATGCATGCTTTGAATAATTATTTTAATATAATGTATAATCAATCTGTAAGGATGCACATTACGTGAACTAATATCTAATCTTAAGTGCTTCCTTAAAAGTGGTTCGCCATCCGTTTAGTAATTAATCTCAATTTAGTCTTGCAAATAATCACTCGTCATACTGCTAGAGAGGCATCACGATTACGTTGCGCGTATATCATCAATTATTTAGACAGCTTGGCGAATTATTTGATTTTTGTACTCATTTTTGTGGTGTGCACTGCATGTTTCCCAGTAATTTACATATAAATTACATGCTTATGGTTGGCAGTGAGTTCGATTAATTACCTGTTATGAGCTCTTATGAAACAGTTACGCATTAAAGCCGGGTTTACAAGATACGTTCTTTTTCATTTAAAAATAAATAAGGACAGATAATGAGGTAATATGTTCCATTTGCGTAATAAAGTAGAACCGTGTTTATATATTCTTCATCTAGGTAACAGCAAAATCATTACCATATATGTGATATATACCTAATTATTATGCAAAATTAAAATTCTGTCTAGGCAAACCTTAGATAAGACCACGATATAAAATAGAATGAAATTGCAACTCTAAAGGTACCCTTCAACGAAGATTTTCAAAACATTACACCTTGAATTATCTCAAAGAGAAAAAGTTCCGGCTAATTTTCGATTAAATCAACGACAATAAACATTGTTGCAACTTGCTATACCTACCACAGATTATGTCTGTTGCAGTGCTTTGCATTTGGCCATAATGAATTTTCTGGACTTGGAGAAAACGTTCAAATTATCCATGAACTCTTGTTGCTCAGAGTCTCTACCTCAAGAATTAAATAAATCACATTCTCAGAGAAGTGAATGTTTCCTGGAGGTCCATGAGGCTGGGCACCCTTCATAATCTACAATTTCAAAGCTATTGTGGGTACTTCGAACAGTTCGAATCTGGACTGCTTCTTTAGTAGTCTTATGAGCAATTTAAAGCAAACGCAAGGCAATCGTTGAAAAGGCAAGTATGACCAGCAACTCTGCCCAGGGACGCTTACTACCAATACTTCTAATTTTGCAGTTACTTTAACGGCGATGAGAATCCGCCAGAAGACTCCAAGCTTCCCAGTAAATACCACCCAACCACTATCAAGAAGACATCAAAGAGGAATGTGAGGAACTGAAGGAAACAGATCACTTATTCTTAAAAAAGTAGTACGTTTTTTAGTTTTTTTAAGGCTTATGGGTTAAAACTTTCAATGCAGTTGTTTTTAAACTAATCCTTAAACCAGCTCTGCTTCACTAGGGACTAACAAGGCACATTCGTTTTCCCAAGCCCTCAGAAGTTCCTCTTCATCGGAAAACTGCTGCCTTTCCAGCTTCATTTTCACATTTGGAAACAGCGCAAAGTCACACAGGAACAGGATCTGGACAGTAAGGAGGGTGGTGAAGAAGCTTCAGTTCTGTAGTGGTCAAATATTCGTTGCAAGCTTTGGCACGGTGAGCTGCAACGTTGTCGTGATGAAGCAAGTAGATGTCCATTCGTGAGTTTGGCCGCACGTTCTTCTTCGATTTGATGATTACCATTTAGCTGTGTGTCCAAAACGACACGCTTCACAATTCCAGTCGATTTGAAAACTGCGGGAGCTTCGGGCGTATCCTCATCATCAAAGACCGAAACTTTATTTTGAGTCTTGGCACATCATAATAATAATAGAATCAAGTATCGTCACCTGTCGCGACGTTGTTCAGTCCGAAGCCATCCTGAAAGACAAATGAATTTCATTTTAATGATCAGCTGCTTTTAATTTTGGTTTTAAGCTATGCAATTACAGTTTAGATGAATGTGGTAACCTCTGTTATTTTTCCTGTACGGTAGAGCTTCTTTTTCCTGAGGACCTACCTGTTACAACATCTGCTTCATGTGTTTTTATATCAATAAGATTAACTAAGTGGGCAACCTGACACACAATAATAAATTAGGTTTCTGTTTTTTCCAAATAGCTTCAAAATTGATGATAAAGCCCCATGAGCTAACTGGGAAGCTTAGAAAACCTGAAGATTACTTTGATGTGATCATAGTCAATTTTTAGAGTCGACAAATTGCTCGAAATGCCATCTAGAAAGATATAACTGGGTGTAAAACAATTGAAGAATAAAACTAGGGTTGCGTTAATACTACTTAACTGAGTCTAAGCTAATGGGAAAAGAAAAACGTTTGAACTGTAAATACAGTTGTCAGATTATTTTGCATTCTGGCCCAATTAATTTAAATTAATAAATCTCACACTGTCTTAAAAGTAGCTAGTTGAGGTCGACTTTTGTAAGACTTCTTATTGATAAACTTTATTAGAGCTTATAAAAAAGAAAGAACAGCCCGGAAATATAAAAATTTAAAGCCAAGAAAATTTTTTATTCAGCAAATTATATAACCACATATTTACTAATTTAGTAAACATCCATTTACTATCATTAACACTTTTAAACAATTGTCCCAAATGAAACTTTACAGAACTTTAGTGTATCTAGTGATAAAGATCGAAATATAAAACCTTATAATTAAAATGAATGCGAGGGATAGAGATAGAAATAATCTAGGAACAGAACAACTCGTTACTAAAAATCCTCTTTTTCATTTCATAGTTTTTCCATTCCACACTAGGAAACTAACCGTATATATGTATATATACGAGTGAATTTATAATGTAAATGTACAGGTCTCTCACCGCCCTGTCCCATAACATTAAGTAAAATGCATTCCATGTATTTTTTCGCCAACTGCGGATAAATTTATATACCTTCGGCGAGTGTATATCATCAATTTATTTTGTTCCCTACTTTATTTATTACACTAACAAAAAACGCCCGGCGTCGAAACAATCCAAATGCATCAATTAATTTTTCAGTTCGACGAATTTAACACTAAAAACCGTTATTTTATTTTATCGGCTGAGGCTGTACATTTACCAGTGGCGTTACGTGTTTACCTCGCTTGTAGGTTTCGTCGGATACACCATAAGGATTTATTGGTGGCAGGTGTTTAGCGTGATGCTTGCAGCACTTTACAATTTCAAATTTAAACTTCGAATGCAATATTTGTTTTTGTTTTGTTTTTTTAAGTAAATTTCAAGAGCAGCAGTTGGAAGTTAAATTTTATTGGCTGCGATTAAATTTTTCTTTAAATCAAACTATTTTGCACATAAACATGCAATCACATCAATCAGAAACCATCCTGAAGGATAAATGGATTTTATTTTAATGATCAGCTGCTTTTAATTTTGTCTTCAAGCTATGCAATTACAGTTTAGATGAATGTGTTAATCTCTATTATCTTTCTTATATGGTAGAGCTTCTTCTTCCTGAGTATCTACCTGATACATGTTTATAAACCCATCTGATTGGTCTGGGGTATAAAGTGTGTTCAACACCTGCCTCATGTCTCTTCATATTAATAAGGTTAACTAAGTGGAAGAAGATCTGGGGACTTTGATGTGAACATAGTTCCAGAAAAATATAAATGGGTGCAAACAAGTTCATTTTACACTTAATTGAAGAATAAAATTCGAATTGCATTAACAGACCTTCAAAGTCCTAATTTGTTCTAAACAGGAAACTCAAAAAGAATCATAAAATTAAACTAAAATCTGAAGAGAATCCAAAACAATACTCCCTAGTTTGTCAAAGTAGAAGATTATCCCAACATTATGTTCAAAATCAGGTTGTGTAGCCACAATTTTTTTTTAGAAAATTGGAAAACCAGAATGCCTGAATCTTTCATGTCCTCGTGCATTAAAAATCCACTGCTTGGTTAACTGTTCCACTCATTTGCACAAGCAGTTTATGCTTATTAAAATGATGAGTTGACTACTCTAACTGATGTCTGTAACAACTGCTATAACTGAGGCAGAAATATAGAAATGGCAGTCTATTGTAACATTGCCCTTCTGGTTGTTAGACTAGTTGGAGGCTTTTAATGAACTTTAAAATTAGCCTGGCATTTTCGTCCTGGATGTCAGTAGGCAGCTTTTTCGAGTTTATGTAGGTGGTACCAGAGCCACATGACCTGTCAAAAGCTCTGCCAGACGTCCAAGGTCTCCTTTGCTCAATTATAGCAACCACTGTGCTGTCTTAGGCGGTCCTGATAACAGTGCTTTAGCCTGCTTTTATCCTGGCGTATTCACTACCTCTATTTTCTTAAATCTTTTAGCCCTAGTTAATCTCTAAACTTCTAAAAACGGTGGGGGGTGAGGCGAGTTATACCTTTAACATCAGCCAGTTCTAGGTGCCCACCTCTTGCAGGTGGTGGTACGTTTAATCTGGTATCAGCTTCCTGAAATAATAACTCAGAGGGTCGTAACCTCTAAATAAAGCCGTGTTGGTGCTTAGATATTTTTGATTAATAAGGATTTAGCTTTAGTACTGAAAATAGAAGTAATCAACTTCTTTGATTGAATTAGTTATGGAGTCTCAGTATTGTTTGCTTAGTCATCTAGTGCTAAAAGTAAGCTTTTGGTGAGATTACCCCTTTCTGTATAAGATCATCGACAGTCTCGTTACTCATATCCTTAATTGTCTGATGCCCACATCAACATAATAAGTGTTTGTATGGACCAGAGCTTTGAAGGTTAGCAGACAGTTTCAAACTAGCTTGGACTCAAAAGTTCAAACCTCTAAAGACTTGTTTGTTTGTGTCTAACGAATCTAACATGTATCTGTTTTAGACTCACAAATTGATTTAGCGTTTAGGCAGATTTGATTTGCACCTGTGATGTCTCAGAGCAAGTAAGTCTCTGTACCTTTCGTAGTATTACTATCTATTCTTTAGTTTTGGGTCATCATATCATTGACATGTATATGATCATGATTTCCAAAGAAAGGATGGCAAGTTCAAAATACTTGCATGGTCTTTTCTAAAAATATTGAAACAATAAAATTCATCATCATCAAAAATCTAAAGATAAATAATTTATATGTTGTTACAATTTTTACACAGCATCAACTCCGCCACTGACGACATAGAAAACGTAGCAGACGAGGACTAGCAGACGAGTATCAGCAGTATACTTTCAAATAATACATATTTTTGCTTTTTATGACAAACACTTCTTTTATTGGCTTTGAATTAAATATTTAGGGACGGTAAGTGCTAGATCGGGTCATCGTTATTATGAAAGTGCCCGATCCAAACCGTCAATCAGAATCGCTCGTACAGCTTGACACTTCTACGAGTCCCACTAACGACCACTAAAACCCGTACATCACACACGCGTTAATTCATTGCTCCCTATTCAATTCTATTCTCGTGTCCTGTACTGTTCTCATGACGATGATGATGGTCTCCCTCGCGGTCCATCGTATACCGGCGCATGAAATTATTATCGACGGCGACGCTTTTAATCGAAAAATAACAGATTTTTTCTTTTATGATGACGGGGAAATTTGGATTCAATCGAAAGGTATCACGTGATTTAATTCGGTTGTCGACATTGAAAGTTCCCTGTCTATTTATGGTATTGTAGGCCGTACTGGTGATATTTTTCCTCCACTTAACAAAGATAAAACTGGGTCTTAGCACAGTGTAGGTCCAGTCAACTTCAAATGGCAGATTAACGAAGATGGGAGGTAGCACATCTATTAAGTAACCGAGTCCAAGTACTATCTGGATTTGCAAATGGATTTAATGTTCATAATTTTGATGAAACCGCAATTATAAGTAGTCGCAAAAAATCTTGCTTTAGGATTTAGCAAATAGCATTCCATCTATAAGAGTCCATTTTCGAAGTCATATACTTGTAGGAGTACTTTGGGATTGGGGCAAAAGATGATAGATGAACTCCAAATTCTTTGTAGACGATCTGAAAGATTGATTAATGCAAGTTGATGTGGCATTATAGTTCTAGAGTTAGTTCGATTTTGTAAGGCAATAATCTGAAGTCTTTATGCAGAAATCTCCTTAGGCTAATGTGATTAATGTTTAGTTGCTGAGATCTGGCGTCGATGGAAGTTTTTGGATTTAACTGCACAGTTTGGCAATTCTTCCTTGTAACCTCTAACTATCAAATTGATAATATGTAGGTAGATGAATCATCAATGCCAACGTAGTAAATTTTTTGGGGAATTTAATTGAACTATTTAATTTAACTTTATATGACCAGAATCTAGCCCTTCCATTATTAATAAGTATACAATATTCCTTGGCAAAATCCAATTCCGTTCCGTCGACGTACACGATATATTTAATACAAAGCCGAAAGTCCATATTTTATCGGGGCGATTTATCTAGAATGCATTTATACCGAGTCACATAACGCGTGTGCGGGCCCAAAACGGGTAAGTGATCGCAATATATATGGGGTGAAGTGAGCACACCGTGTTATAATGGGGTAAACCGCGTTGTTATGCGCTGATTTCACGCCGTTATCTGATAACGAACCGTCTTTCGGTCTCTCTCGCGTTATCGTCCCGTCTCGCTTCCGCAACCACCAACAAAGCTGACGGTTCGACGCCGTAACTAGTTTATGGTATACGAAGCCGCACACTTAACTGCCATCGTATTATTATATTCTATTATGTTTTGATTTCGGCTCTCTCCTCCACTGGTTTTCGGAATTAATCGAATCGATATATTTAAATGAGCGTTCGACAGATTCCGAAATTATCAATATCTAATTCTTGGGTACGGCATAAATTTTGTCTGGGGTAGTATAATGTTCTGTATAATCATTGCGGTCCATTTCAGGTGGAAATTAGTGTTGGATTAAATTTGTAGATGAGATTTTATCAATGGTAATCTTAGTGATAATTTGCTTTGTTTCTACTTTAGATTCTTCTCGATGAAATGTTGGATAATTACTAAACGGACTTGATACAATTTTTGACATGAAGGAGAAGCGAAATTAAAGGAATAATTATTTTCATACCACCCATTTTACTGCCTTAGTTTTGTTCAATGAACTGATGCTTTATACCATCTCCTACGCCATTGTAAAAACCATAACAAACTTTGCCTTCTGTTGTACAATCAATTTTACTCCTTAAATCTTATGATAGTTTAGTACTACTCCTTATGAATTGCACTCTTCCGCTGGCAGCTCAAACCAAACTGCTGCCTTGATTATGCTAAAGTCGACTAGATATAAATAGTTTTTAGTTATCAATATAAATGATAAGGTCCCATCTAGGTTTGAAGCCTAAAGGACGTACATGACTGTAGTCAGAGATAGTTACACTGATGTGGGTGCCAGGACCCGGAGGAGGGGATGTGTACCAGAGCAGTTTTGTGGCCTTACCAAAAGCCATATAAGAGCTCGTCACCTTGAAAAGGCGCTCTTAGCACCCGCTGACATCAGAGTCATAGCCCCCAAGAAGATCTTGAAGTTTTTTTAAAGTTTGGAGATCCATTGGGACTCAAGGATCAAGGGTACTCACGCTCTGACTTGAAAGTTGTAATATGTGATTTTGTCCATTTTATAGCCATGTACATACTTCCAGAACTCTAATTTATTTATCTTTGATATACATATCTTGGTCGGCAACGCTAGATTTAATTGGGCAAGAATGTTGGTTTCATTGACTAACAAGCAACAGAATTCAAAATATAAATGCAAAGGCAATTTTTTTTCCGACGTCATGGGCAGGACATTCCCGTGTTAGTCCTCTCAACCAGGTTGCACCCATGTAAAGAAGTCCGCAACGTAGTCAAGAGTTAACTGACGCGATCATCTAATCGATCGACTCCAAAGTATATCCGTCTCTCCCTCTCTGGTGTTGGACAGTCAGCAAAGAGATGGACTGGAGTTTCCTCCACATCCCACAGTTTCTAGACAGGGGAGAGTTTACTATGCCCATGCAATGCATGTGTTTATTCAATGCGCAGTGACCGGTTAAGATGCCTATAAGTAATCTCAGCCTGTCTCTGCTCATAAATACTACCTTGCGAAGTCTGCGAAGAGTTAAGGCTCTAGATTCAGTCAAAGAATTTTAGCGTTTTCAGAGGTTTCGTAGAAGACTGATTACAAAGTAACTATTCAATATATTTGATTGCGGATTTCGCCAATTCTTTCCTAAAGGATAATACTATGCTTCTATCGAGCCACTTTTTTTAACATTAAATTTGTTTATAATAATATAGACTTTTTAAAATTTCCTATTTTTGAGTGCCTTGTTTACAAACAATATTTGACTTTCTCAAAAATGTAGCACTATAGAAGCATAGATTAACATTTCAGCTATAAAACAAATCTAAAATAATAGCCCTATCTATAAAAATAAACTCATAACCATATTTCTGCCGAACCCTTACATTGGAAATTTTCTAGCAAATACATATTAGTTAAATACTTTGAAATTTATTTACTGTTAAACTTTTGAAAATGCTAAAATTCGTGGACTGAATCTAGAGCCTTACGGCTTTTGACAATTTCACTGCAGAGGTAATACAAGAAGGCTATATTGGGATACTTTTCATTGAAGACTTCTATTTTTTAAGAGAAGCCTCCTCGCAACGATAATAGGCACTATTGGGTTTGAAAGGTTCAATATATTTAACAACTCCCTCATGATCAAATTAGGTTTTCTACGACCGTCTGCTTTTGGTAAGATAGCATTTCTATCTGTTTTAGCAACACCACTCCCAATAAATTTCTCACTGGATTTTTTGAAGCCAAGGGTAGTTAGGAAGGATACCTTAATTCTGCAACCATTCTGTGGTTCAGTTGTTTTTCTTTCCATCAACGTTTTAATACTGATAAAGATACAAGATAAAATTTTCTACATGTGCAACTGCAAGCTTATTTAATTCTGTTTTCTATGTTGTTTTGGCTTACCAGCCTTTGTAAGTGTATGTGGGTGTAGCACTATTTTTTTTTGTAAACTTTGTTAAGATCACCAAATTTTGCTTTTTGCTGTGCTAAATGTAGATTGGACATTTCTTTCATAGAGGGTGCATGAAAAATATTTACAAAATTTCCAAAAGTTTTCCTAATGCCACCTGTTGTCCTAGTAAAGTCTATTTAACTTAATTTAAGTAAACCTTATCTGGAGGATTCGTTATTAATTCCTGTAACGGTGATCTACAAGAAATGCTTTGTAGTGGAAGATGTTAAGTTATTATTGCTGATAGAACTAAAGAAAGCTTTTCTAAATTCGATTTGGTCACCCTCACGTATGGAAAAATACCACGTACGCTTATAGTACCAAGAAAGGTCAAATAAGCAAATTTCTTGATTCATAATGCAAATGAATGTGTAATTTATAAAAAGGAATATCAATCGATATTGCCCGCTTAATAATCTGAGTCCTTTTGTGAATCGATTAGTTAATTTACAACATCCCACTGGCTACGTAGGGTAGGTACACTTATTTTACATAACCCTAAATATCACTATTCATCGGGGAGAGGAAAAGGGGGAGAAGGTGAGAGGATCATGCGGCCTACTCCACTCGTCTTCCACGACCAATCCACTGAGGAAATTTTCATCTGGTCAATTACGAACTTGTGCCCAATAGTGGTGGAGGCTGGTTTTCCCCAACTTTGAAAATCCAAATGAAGAAGCATTCCATCTCCGAGCATTGTTAAGTATGATCTTGTCTTTCCATAAGCCACACCAAACGATGATAAGATCACCTTCTTCCTTCTTACTGTTCCGTTATACGTTATGCGTTGTACCTTTGATTCTTTATAGGACTACTTCTTAAATCCTTAATCTCCTAATCAAGACAATGTTGCATTTCATGAACATGCAGCTTAATCGATAGAATTGAATCGGTACATCTAAGTATTTAAATAGCCTTCCTCTAGAATGCCAACCGTTAATAATGTCAATTTGAAGTATACTGTTTTTTATATCGCAATGTTGAATGTTTTGCATTCAATGCACATCTATATATTTTAGATATATTAATCAAAACGGTGGATCCCACTAAAGGGTCTTTAATTTTCTTCGCAATATTTTTAGGTTTTGTGTTGGGTGAATCAACTTTAGCAGATTTCATTCCACATACAACACGAAACCTTTCTTCTTCTCTGTCAACTGCTTCTCATTCTTACATAACCAATACGATGATTGTGTTACCTGTGGATGTAGCTGTTCAACTTATTGTCGTAACTGGTGTAATTATTTTAATTGTCAATAAAGCTTCAGCTTCTAAACTGTTGGAAAATTGTCTGGTTGTTCAAGAAGTTGATCCAGGTCTTTTTCAGTAACAAGTTTTTCATGCAATTCTGTTAGAATATGACTAGAGTGCAGTCTCGATTTTGGTTGCGCTTCAAATAAGACTTTGCTCGATGGTCGTTTAATGGTGCGGTGAAAAGAAGAGTTCGTCTGAAATTGAGCAAAAGTAACAGCTGATAGTTGAGGTTTTTTTGTGTCATTGTCAATTAGCCAAGCATGTAACATAATTACACAATCAATCTCCAGAAAGATTATTTAATAGTTAGTTTAATAGGGGGAGATTTGTGTAAGTCTTTCTTTCACTCTAGTGATTCTTGCTAAATACAAATCTTCTACAATATGATCATAACACCAGCGTTAATAACAATAATGGGAATATTATTTACGATCCTCTCAACGTCGTGTTTTCGAAACATAATTACTTCCATTTAATTCGTGTTAATTATGTTCTAATTTTTCTTGTTACGTGCTGTATGATGACGTTGATAAAGCTTGACATTTTGCTGTAGTGGGTACTTAAAATGCACGTATTTCTTTCGCGCTACCGGTTAGATTTATTCCCCGATATATAAACGGAGCGTTGTTATATGCCCTATTACAAACAAAGTAGTCAGGAATGTTATATGGAGCAATATAAATACTTCTTTACAAAACTGAAATCGTTTTGAGTTAATTAGATGGAGTGATTAATGAACTGACTTGAGTTTGATATTCAATTACGTGAAATGTTAAAGATTGCAAATGGATATACCTACGCAGAGAGTCTTTTGCATAACAACTGATACAGGGAATCATTCTAAACGATTGATGTCGTTTAATTTTTGATAGTGACTGTATACATAATAATGATGAAATATTGCATTTTCGATATGAAACATTAATAGAAAAGGTTGAAAAATCAATTTACATCCTACATAAGTTGATATTTCTTTTGTGTATCTTAGTTATAAACGTTGTAATATACATAACTCTTGAAAAGTGGCAAATATAAACAAAACTTCACATATATATGATGAAAGACGGCGTAAATAAATATTTATAAGCCAATATTTGAGGGATAAATTGAATCGTATAGTTCTGTTGAGTGTATAACTTCAAAATGTGTACGCTAGGCTGGAGCAAAAACCGACTGCCACATCGATTTAAAATAAAATATGAAAATACATTCTAGTTCGGACCTTAGTATACATAATTTATAATAAATGGAAAAGTTTCTCGTCTTCGGTCATGCAGAAAAAGAAATATAAACCACAATTTCATTTCTAATAAATATTCAAAAGCATTCTTCGAACGATGCTACTTATATACTGTATGAATTTGTAATGGATGCAGACTTACCAGGCGATTTACTATTTTTTTAAGGATATCCTGCTCGGAGACGTTTATATATTTAATTAATCTATCTATATATAAAGGAGAAGCAGACTTGTTAATATGTGCAGTAGAAATCACCATTATTCTCAATAAACCGCACTTAAATAAATAAAAATTGACACCGCAGACCGGCACATACAAATTTTCCAGCGGATACATCCAGAAGGATTCCAGAATGTAGAAGAGGGAGAGAAGAGTGGGAAGTTCCATTAGTCGGACAACTGACTACTGGTTATTTCAGGTCGGAAAAATGGAAGAACAGTGTTTCTCTGTCCCCGGTGACAATAGTGTTCTCGGGCTATTTCACTTATTTAACCCAATAACGTATAGCCGGGATAGATAGTTTTACCCTTATTGGAATCGACAAGTTGCAGCGGCTAACACCGAAGTTGAATTTTGATTTCCGCACTACCCCCAGTACCTACATTTAATGTGATTAACGTGTGCAAGTCGAGGCACGTACGTTTTACGATTATAGTATTATACAGTACGTTTGTATTATACTATACAGTGTTTATTGTATATTGTTTAGTATATTATATGCAAAAGACTTCGTTGAAGAATTTTATGTGGCGACTTCAGTGATAGAAACAAAAAATAACTGAGTATCGAATTACCGTTTCATCAAGAACTTAGTTCTGAAAAAAAGGTCTTAATAGATACGTCACAGAGAAAACATACTTTCTTCAGTTTCAAAATTATTTTTGATGTTCCAGAATTGCAGGAACAAGGAAGATTGATTTGAAGGAACTAAAACAGGATATGCCCATGAAAGGAGTTTTAGCGTTCAGAACTGTAAAACTTGGAGGTTGTAATTCCTCCTTCTCAGATGAATCGGAGCAAAAGTTACTGTCAGATGTTTTGAAATTTGAAAGTAGAATATACAGGGTGTCAACTAGAAAACACGGCCTACACTATAGTTGAGAAAAATAACGATTTTAGAAAAAGGCATGCGGAAATATCTCGTATACGTTCCAAAGTCTCCTCAACCGCAAAGGTCAGAGTCTTTAACAAACCGGTTGTGACAAAATTTTATGATTTCCTGAAAGAGAGACTGTTGCAAAATATAATTTTCCAGCTCATCGAATTTCTAACGTATAGGAGCCGGGTTTCAATTCTCTGGAGGGACGGTGACATTTTTTCAGCGACTTGAAATGCGGATCGACTTACCATTCGCTGTTGGGAGCGAAGTGATTAACATTATAAAAGGCGATACGATGCTGTCACAAAGCCATTTGAACACTATTTACACACACAAAACTACATCGTGAGCTGCATGATAGCCAGACAAATTATACAGCTTGCGCAGTCACTGCAACTAAGCACCCATCACACAAAAAAACCGTGGAAAGTAGAACTAACAGATGGTGCTCTATTTCTCATGTTCAGGTTTTTCAGCAGTGACTTGATCTCTTTTTAACCTTCACCAAGCCTAGCAAGGACGACACTATTTTGCTTATATTAGATATACATATATGTACATATATATTATATATACAGGATGATTGGTAGTGAAACGGTCATACTTTACAGTGTGTTAGTAAAGAACATTTGCAATAGATATAACTCAATTTGCCTTATCCAAAAGTCATCCGTTTTCTAGATGTTGGGTTTTTTTTTTGTTTTTTTTTTGTTTTCGAAATCCACTACTTACTCTCACTCAAACAATTGCGTTAAATACTTGGAAAAATTAAATAAATAGTTACACAGTTAGCGATTGCGTCTACAGGTTCATCAAAAGCGGAAGAGAGATGTCCTCTAGCCAGACAAACTGAAAAATTGAAAAAAGTTCCATTATTTTCGTAAATTTTAAGTTTGAGTGAGAGTAAGTAGTGAACTTTGAAAAAAAAACAAAAAAAAACACTACCTCGAAAACAGGTGACTTTTGGATAAGACAAATTGGGTTATATCTATTGCAAATGATCTTTACTAACACGCTGTAAAGTATGACCGTTTCATTACCAGTCACCCTGTATATAAATAACCGTCAACGAGAATTGTTACCGTATTTCAAAAAAGTTTAATATTTTGCCAAGGCTACCTTAAGGTTTGCGTTCTAATTAATAAATAAGCGAATAAATGGTTTTCCTAAGACAGACATTTTCCATATGATCCAGAAGTCTCTCTCCTCTGAGGTAACCAACGAATTTTTAATGAAAATATTAAACTTGACGGTCTGAACGTTAAATCAACTCCAGGATCCAGTTTAAACCATGTTAAAACCAAATGAATACCAGAAAAAAAACTAATTTGTAGTAAACTTCAACATAAGTGAAACATCAGAAAGAAGTCATACGGAAGTTTTGTCTTAACAAGCATACTTTACAAGAATATCTTTGAAAAAAATTAAGAATGTCAAAATCTTAAAAAGGATCATATTTCCAGTTCGTCTCTGATACAGAAGGTAAAGAGGACAAATCAACTATAAACTTTCTTCCAACTTGAAACTGAACTTTGAAACATGTTTAATATTATTAAGCTATTTAGTTTTCTATATTTGGCAAGATTGACGTGTTTAATGCTTTTATCTTTTTATTTCTATTTTGCATTATCCTTTTAGATTTTTTTTTGTTTCAGGAAAAGCTTTGCCAAAGACTTTAGTGAAAGCAAAATTTTAAAACAGTTGTATTTGATATTGTAAACAAATAGGAAGTCTTAGACGACTCAAAAGACCTATTGAGTAAAGACAGGAAGACTGTCAAAATGATAATAGGTCTGTTGACCGGTCATTGCAGACTGAATAGGTATATGTTTAACATCAGTCTGGCTGATAATGCTCTCTGCAGATTCTGTCAAGGGGAAAAAGAAACCCCATTCCTAATCTAATCTAATCTAGAGGACTCATTTAGCCTCACTTTCTCTTACAGTTCCACTTGCAAACTAATACTGCAAACTAACTTTTTTTAACAGACAGCGTTACTGGCTAATGCATACTACTGGATCTAATACCTCATTTTATTGGGAACATTGAAGCAATGGCTATGCATAATTTTAAATTTGAGAATGTACGAAAATGTTTCAATATGAAGGTCCCAATCTCAATTTTCAGGTTATAGGGAAGCTTACATCTCAACATCGCAAAAGTCACTGATTTTTTTTTTCTTGAAATGGGATAAGAAGTGGTCCAAAATGTGAAGAGAAATGACGAAATAAAAAAAAATCTATGAAAAAATGCATGCATTAGACGTTTTGGAAGAAAATGATGAAATTTCTAACAAAATATCTAGAAGACTGATATCTACATAGATGATATAACGCAGACAATAAATACGATTCTAGAATTAATAAATAATGGTTAGGCTTTATATCAGATTAATACAAACAAGATGCACTGCCAAATATTTTTGTTATGCTGTAATATCCAATTACAAATAAAACATTGTTTTTTTTTATTCCCAGAGAAGACCAAAGCAGTGTTTGTGAAACATGCAAAAATTTATCAGATAATGAAAAGAAATAATTTCAAAAAGGAACCCATGAGATATTGCAAACGATCTGAGGAGGACAAATATCCCTCCTGGTCTCCTTAAAAGAGTCTAAAAAATGTGTCTAATCCCATTTCTATGTAGTAGAGATATCTTTAGCATAATTAGCATTTCATCATGATCGATTTTGCTGTTTTTATTTCATATTTACAAATAAGTATAAATATTTTCTACTTCAACTTTGATTTGATACAAAACATGATACAATACACGCACGTGTCGCTCCAAAAATAAAACAGTAGCGAAAGAAGGAGACCTAAAAAAAAATACTGAAAAATACATATATTTGCAATGAAATATGTGAGTAGAGATTAAACCGATAGCCGAGGTTATTTCGAAACGCAAACTCATTTAAGCATTGATTATAAAAGGAGGGGGGCTCCCCTCGTCCGTCAAGCTTATACGATCCGGCAACCCTCTCCTATACCTCCCTCCGTTTCCCTAAAACGCAACGCGCAAAGAAGAATATCCATTACAAGCGCAAACAAAAACACAAAACGACCAGACCGGCACAGTAGCGGTGTCATCTTCTGGTTACATACGAAATTAAATAAAATGAAAAACGTCTTTAGGTTGACATGTTCCGTCGCATGACCGACTGTAAGGGCGAAATTCGGTCGTTTTCCTGGCTGATCGCCGTCCGCATCGTGATCCTTATGGGTATTGCCCTTTCATGGAAATAACTGTCATCTATTTTGTAGATAAGATCGTAATTGAATCGGCTTGACGGCAGATTTGCACACGGACCACTGCTGCACGATGGGTGTGGGGTTATACACTATTATTTTGGATACAGTCTCTCTCTCGCATTGTGGCCCGTGGAAATATTGTGATGGTGGTGTCCCTTTCCCCCGGCCCCTCACCACGGTAGACGCTACCGCGATCAAATAACGCAGCGTTTTGTGGTGGGTGGCGGCGTCGGCGGCGAGACTTGGCAGCCACCGCCGCCGATTTCTCTCGCCCAGGCTATTGTTTATGTCGAATTGAACTTTTCACGTTTCATTTAAATGGGAAGGCATTTTTTTCCTGTACGCGACACGTTTATACGGATGATATGCTGGCGTTTATTTTGCCATCCATCAAAATGATTCTTTATCTGTTATTTGTTTTTGTTGTAGATGCTTCAGATCTCCTACACTGCAGAATAAACCACAAAACTCGAAGTTTATACAATTTTTTTAGAAAAAAAAATTGATGTATATTATCAACATACTATTACGCATAATAATACGAGGTTCGGTTCAAAAGTTCCCAGAATTTGTATTTCATGTAAAAATAAAATATTTAATTCTACATAACCCTGTATAGTATTGAAACTTCTTCATTGTTATCTACTATCTATCCACATGAGCGTCGTCTTTAAAACTCTGTTAAAGTTTTATTTTAAGAATTAATATCCCCAAAGTGTTAAACTTTAAACATAAAGCTTTAGTTGTGGCAATGTTTTCAGTAACTTCCGAGATGATGTGCATCATTTATCAGCGTGTAATCAGTTTTATAAACCTCATCAAACTTCATCAATTATTTCTAATTTATGCTTAACGTGATGACACTAATTTAACGTTTACATATCAAAGAAATAATTGTTGACATTGTAGAAATAAAAGTGGGTAGACAATTGCCAATTTTTCTCTCAACTGTCGTGAATTTTTGAAGATGGCAGACAAAGGAAATGTCTTTCTTTAAAAGTGAAGAAATTAACTTAGCTATCACATTTTCTGAACGATTTCAAGTGGGTAAGATCCAAGTGACTAGGTCGCTTCGAAATAAAGCAGAAGTTAGAAAATAGTTTCCTGAAGGTGGTAACGATGGATAAGAAAGAAAATTTCCTAAAGCCAAAGCACTGGCAGTGGATCAAGTTTGCTAGTTTTGTAAGGCATGAGACAAGCATTTACCAATCTTCGAGCCCATAATTCAAGGAAGAGCCCTCGAATCTGCACAATGCCTAAGTACTAGGTAACTTCAAAGCATCGAGATGGTTGGAAAGATTTCATCATCGGTACAATATTATCTTTAAGAAAATCTGTGGCGATATTAATACTGAAGACGTAACTTCTTCTAAAGGAAAGCTTTTAAGCATTTTAAATGTTTATTGTACCCCAGAATACGTGTTTAATATGGCTAAGACAGCTCCTTACTGTTGTAGGTACACTGTCAACAAAAACATTTTGAATAATGCTGGGCAAATTGTGTCAAGCACACAGACAATCACACTTCCAGAAACACTTCCTGAGGAACATTTGGTTTCTAATAAATTTACCAAATCTTTGCGAAAAGGCATAAGCTGCTAGTGCAACAATAATAACAACAACAGCGTTGTACATTAAGTGCAATGATAATTATACAGAAGCCTGCGTATAATGTATCTAGCAAGAAAACACCAACATCCACGTGTTCTTGCAAGACTGGTGCACAGCCTGACGAGAAATAAATGTTCTAATAAAGCGACAAAAAGAAGAAGAAATGACTACAGGTCAAGTTCGAGACACGATATTATGTTTAGTTTAGGATTCAGGAAACAATAAATAACTTCCACAGCAAAAGATATAACATTTTTATTTTTAAGAAATGTTGATTTTAAATGGCTTTTTGTGATTAGTTTACCAATATTCAAGATCTCCAGCTAATAGATTGATGTAAATTTGGTCATCAATTACGTCATGAAACGAAACATGTGATAGCTACTTGGGGTAAAGTTCCTAAAAAGCAACTTAATTGATGGAAGCATATTAGCTGGTTTAAAGCTAGTTGAGAGCTCATTTAGAGCTGATTTTAAAGGCAGCTTAGCTGATTGAAAGCTGGCTAAGGACTATTTGTCAATAAGCTCTCAACCAGCTTACTTTCACAATGAACTCTAAACCAGCTAAGCTGTTTTCTAAGCTAGTAGGCTGCTTTCAAAGAACTCCGCCTTAGACAGGGGCCGTATAAACTAGTAGCTAGGTACAGGATGTCCACGTTGAGTGACTGTAGTAGAACCTTTTATAGCCTGTCTACTTCAGCCTGATACAAATGTTTCACCCATACTTCATTTTAAAACGTCCTTTACCCTTTATTTTGTAATGCTCTCTAAACGTCATTTTTAAACTTCTTCTAAATGTTATTCTCTTAACGTCTGTGATATTTAAAAGTAACTTAACACACAGATACCACATCACTCGGCGGTTGGTTGGTTGGTGAATTTCGATCGCTAGGCAATGACAAATAGACCTAATTATCCAGCTATAGTTATAGCACATGGAGCTAAGATATTAAGGTCAACAATTTTTTGTTAGCGAGATGGATTTCTAAATTTGATGAAGAAGGGAACCACATCTACAAGTCTAGAGAGAATGTTATAATAGTTTAGTTTAGTCGTTTACCAAGTCCGAAACCTTAATGGAGAAGTATCATTCCTGACTGTCATAAAGCAGAAGCTACGGTCGCCTTGAACTGCCCGAATAGTTGATGAAGTGTCAAAGCAGAAGTTAGGGAAGACGTAACTTCTTCAAAGGGAAAGCTTTTAAACATTTTAAAGGTTTATTGTACCCCAGAATACGTGTTTAATATGGCTAAGACAACTCTTTACTATTGTATGTACATCGCCAAAAAAATATTCATTCAAATATGACAAGTGCACTGAAAAAAAAAAGAAAGCAGCAAAACAACAATTATTGACAATTCTTTTCTAACCAAATATGGTAGCTGAGAAGTAGGAGCCACTTATAATAGACAAAAGCGGAAATCATCCATGTTTTAGGGGCGTAGCAATAGTTTGCAAATTTATTTTTACAATACGTAAAATGTTATGGATTAGGAGAAACGTTTCCACTTGAAATAGATATCCCACGAGGGCAAAGGGCATTCTTTTTTTATTTTTTATTTTTTATTAACGACATTGTTTCCTTTATTGAATTTTCTTTCACGATGTGTGTAGACGATATCTAATGTTTAATTTCAGCAAAAAAAATGGCAGTTTGAGGCTAATTTCCCTCTGGGCGAGTCAACTTCGTCATTCGACTTGAATTTGTTACACTTTGATTTATGACTATCTCCATTGATGAAACTCTATCTTGGAAGGAGTATTGCATTGATTTGATGTGTAAAGTTAACCTTTCCACACCAGGGATCGGAAAATCTACTCATTAGTTGGACACATTTGTACACCAAGTTATCGCAAGTCTTCAAATGCCATGCAAAAATTTAAAGTTTCTGAGCCAGCGTTTCGAAAAATTACAGTCACCCTCTCGTACATTCAAATCTTTTCTAAATTCCTTAGCCTTTTCTATAATCATTGAGCTGTACTACAGGCTTTTCTTCAGTACATGTTGCATTAAACCATTTGTACAGCACAAGTTCTAAATTCCGTTTTCATATCATCTTGTTTTCTATAAAATACATTTTGCAACAGTAATTACACACCCCTCCGGCTATTATTTTAACGTTAAACAATTCCAATATTCCGCAAATATATTAGAGTATTACGCGAGGAGAGCTAATTGGATTCTGCATTTAGTGTAGGACCATCGCCGATAATTATTTCACAGCTGTGGGGTGTACCTCTCTCTGGCTCTCCGGGAAATTAATGCCGTTCTAAACTTCATTTTAATTCGTTTTAATGCCCCGCCCGAAATCTCCGTAGATCTTACCTAAAACCCTTTAATCAAAACTAATTTCCTGGGTGACCAGCAGTGGCCCGCTTAGCAATTAAACTAAGGACATTATTTTGCTAATTTCATTGCTATTCCATTAGAGGGCTGCGTGATGCAAGATAACTTGGCCCGCTGCAGGCCACTATTAATGGTCTGTGTCGCTGGAATGCCGTTTATTGCTTTACTTTATACGTGTATACATACATAGATGGTGATATTACATCTACCTATAGTCGTGCAAAGTTACCTTAAAATTTTCAATTATATAACCAGTTTAGTATCTCTACAGTATACCACGTTAATTGTAAGTTAGCGGCAAAAAGGAGGATATGCTTTGTTTATTGAATAGCTTTGAAGTTATGCATTAAGCGGTAATGAAGAACAATGTTGTCTATCTGTCTTTAAAAATAGAAATAATTGCAATTAAGGAGAAGTAATGTGCTGTATCTGTAGCAATTCCGAGTAGAATAATTTTTATTGGTGTACAGGCTTGGACAGATACGAGAGCATTGTAGATTTCTAGCGAGATATAATGCAACTGTCTTCTTAACTACAATAGATTTTGAACACAATTTTTATTTTTTAATAGTGGCGACAATCACCTTTTCTTTCATCCAAGGCTATACTAAATGGTTCTTTGACCTCTTTGTCTTCAAGAAAGAAATTTGATTAGACATGTTGGTTGGGTTTTCTAGAATCTGCTGTGCTCTTCTAATATACAGGTGAAGTGGTTGCCTGTCTTGGGCTACACCAGCTATTGCAAAGACTTCTGAATAAATTGACACAGATTTATGTTTTATTTTTTGCAGACGTAGTCTTCCCAGTACAAAGGGACTGAAGCACAAAACGAAAACGTACTATGGTTCTGTTCACATCCAATGAAAAGAAGAGATTTAAAGAAATCTGGCGATAACCTTATTTTTCATAAATGCATATTAATATTTATTTTTGTAATTGAGATTTTCTGGAATGCAGATTTTAAATTCGGAAGGAATTGTGCATTACATAGCCATTTGCACCGTATTTTTAAGCTTTTCTTATAAATAGTTAAGGGAAGGTTAAGATAAGCGGTCAATTTTTTAGGTTTAAGAAATCCTTATATTTAGTTGAATCTTGACGTATGCGTAACTATGATAAATAAACAAATTTATCTGTCAATTTATAATCATTTATAATCTCTGAGCGACTCCGCCATATTACGTGGTTATAAAATTGATCTGAAACAAAATGAATGTCTTTGGTGAAGACAGTGATGATTTCTTAAAAAATGATTTAGAAATATTTGATATTGTTGAATTTGAATTTCCAAGAAATATATATCTACGATTCAATCATTATGAAGACCTGGACAATTTAACATTTTTCAATGATTTCGTATGACAAAGGATACCATCATGAATATTTTGCCACAGATCGAACATTTACTGGGATGTCCATTACATATGTAAGTTTGATTTGTTTTGTTTCGTAAAATAAGAAAACACACGCAGTAGAAATTATTTTACTTTTCATGTGGTATAACATTTTGTTAACAAGATAAATGAAATTGATGAAATTTAAACAACATTAATTTTTAAACCAAATCGAACTATTATTGACTTTATCGAAGCTTAAGTTATTTGTTTTTAATAACTATACTACTGTCAGCTTTATTATATATATTTTATGAACGAATACACATCAATTGATTACTTGCATTTAATATTCTTATTTGGTTTTTCGAATTATCATTACGTTTAATATAATTCTCTTTAAATAATATCGACATTTCATAATTTTCACAGCCGGGAACTTAAGCGTAAAGCAGATTTAAATTGAATGATATAATGAGAAATCAGGCAAATTAAACTTATTTTAGCCTTAAATACCCTATTAAAACCCAAATAATAATATCGACCGGAATAGAAGTAACAAGTTTTTACATTGGTAATACATATAACGAAAAATAAAGCAGTAAGTATTTATTATGTTGTTTGTTATGTTGGTGTTAATACCTACAACGGTTTTTATAACAGCAAAAATAGGATTTCGGCTTATGTGAATACATAACGCTTAGAGTTTTGATAAACAGCGCTACTTGGGGGGAGACATTACTTCTGTCAGTGACTGTACGTATTTGAGTTGTTGGTCTTCGACGCCTACTATTAGATGAATTGTTTCCTATTTGCAACTGCAATATAAATCATTTGTTATTAAATATATTATTGTAATAACAATGGAATATGTAGTACCTTCCTATTTTCCTTTAATATATTATGTGAAAGCTTTCTCAAACTTTTCATACGAAATTTAGTTCTAGAAGTTATCACTACTTACTTTCTCGTCTGATTCGACTATTTCAACCAAATTACAACTAATCTCCATTTCTTGAAGATTACTACTTATAGATGGTGAGATCGAATACGTATGTTCCTGGTCACACTTGGAATTTCCGGCTCCATTACTATCAAAGCTATTTTTTAAATCATAAATATATTGTTTTCTTATTTGTAATCGAAAGTAATAATTCATCTTCTGCTGTAGTCGTGCGATTTCCTATTCCTCCACCTGTCAAATAAGCTTCTCGTTGTTCTTCAGCAACTTTCTTTCGCAAGACCTTCTTTTGGTTTTCGTACCATTTTATGAGGAAGTCTACACTTCTATACATTGAATTTGGAGCTTGGCTATTAAATTGTTGTGCTATATTGCTCCACGTTTGGGTCTTCTCCTCCGTTGATATAGTGTCCGCTTTTTTACACATCTTTATATTTTGCTATTATGGATAACAGCAATTCCTTCTCCAATGGCGTATAATTAACTGACAGCATTCTTTGCGTTTTTTTTTTCCATTTACGCAACTTAAACTATAAAAAAACAAAACAACGCGTTCATCTTTACCGATAATACGCTATGTTGCTATATATAATCTGCACTTTACGAAACCTTGCTACATGTTACTACGGTGCAACAAAACAGAATTTAAGGCTAGCTTAAATATTTAAGGACACTTACCTAAGTTAGGTTTAACCAAAAAAACAGTGCAAATGGGCATAAAACCCACCTGAAAAGACTGGAAGTTTAGCAAAATAAGACCCTAAAGGTGATCGCAAATCCATCCTGGTTTATCCACAACACGGACCTGCACCGAGATTTGGAAATGCCATCACTCCATCAGTGTGCGTCGCAGATGGCAGTGAAGAGCTTGGAGAGGGTAGGAAGACCAATCATCTCGATTGTGGCGGAAATAGCCGCACTAGACCTCGATAGAGGTCCACCATTCGTCATCGTCCGGAGATCCCAACACGTACTAGCTTACCAAATTCTGGAATAGGAACACCTTGCTTTCGAAGAAGACGTTTTGCATCAGCGTCAATCATCCTGCAGCCAGTAGGAGCTGCTCCAAAGGAAGATAAAAGAGCTCAGGGGCTTCGCTCAGCTCTAGGAAGAGAGGGAAGGATCATCGATAAATTTTTTCATTTCCGCCTCTTTTTTGCCGTCTTAACAGTACTTTAGTAAAATAATTTAAAGTGATCATCGGTTCTATAGAATATTTTCCCTTCCACTAATTGGATTCGCTTTATTGCTTGCTTGTTATTTTGTCCATAGAAATCTGACAACTTTAATAGTTCTAACTAAACAACAATTTTGAAAGCCACGGTTTTAAACTATAACATAAACTACAGACATCAGTAGCTTGCTTTTCAAGTCAACTGTTTTTCGTTTCAATGCTACTTTCTTGGATTTGGTGTCGCCATTTTGTGTCTCCTTCATTTTATGTACATCTTTCTTTGTTTTGTTTGTAACAGATTTTGTAAAACGTCGAATATATTTGCCAAAAGTTATTGACATGTGCAGCAGGAACTTCCTTGTCGAACTTTTTTTCTCTGTTTTGAAAAAATATTCAACAAAGGTCCATAATTTTTTGTTTACCAAACAATCTTCAATGTTAGAACGCATACTATTTTTGTTGTTCAGTTTTTTTACTTTACTTTATTCTGAAACAAATTTTTCTTCCAATGAAAAGAGGAACGGTTGATTACACACTCATAAAAGAATAAAAATGATGACAGAATTGTAGATAGCTTTGGTAGTATTCGAACAAATATATAAAATTAACTACCGATCGCACATCACCACAGAGAAAGGTCTAAAATCCAGAAGAACATCGCTAAGACAATAGTAATTCCATCACAAACAGAAGAAGCAGTAACTAATACTAAAATCCCGAACCGGAAAACCTAACCCGGACGCAAACATAAAATGGATCCGTCAAAAGTTTGACGTATAAAAACAGTTGTCTCTTCTCCGTACGACAATAAAAACCTCCTTCTACTGCCGTATAATACACTGTCACGTCAGCTGTAACGAGTTTTATGTCGATCTGAATGGATGTACGTCATCGTTTTCTTAATAGTGGTTTGAGTTAGAAGGAGACGAGGATAAACAACGCTCCGGTTAGTCTCGCGGACTTTTCCGGTCGCTTCGCCTTCCAGGATCTGTTCAAGTTAGTTTTCGCTCTCCCGTCCGAGTCGGTGGATGTGTTTTTACATCGGAGCGTGGTCCCCGGCTATACATAAAAAGGACCAACATTGTTGTCGAGCTAATTCTCTTTCACAATTATCTACGATTACTGCCCCATCAAAGTCTGCGCTTGAGGGTCGCTTCGGAGATGGTAAAGAATGGGTGGGGTGTGGAGAAAGATCGTGTTCTAAACACAAGTTTGATGTCTTTATGTGTGCCCCGTGCGGTTTCAGACTACCACTTCAATCTTCTCATACCAACTTTAATCTTCTCGTTGTTTCTTTCTTATACTTTATACAATTGGTAATAGAATCTGAGTACAACGAAATTGCATCTATGTAGAGGGTGGATTTATTTATAATTTCTTTATGCATCTTGTTTAAGGTTTGGAATTTATAAGGGGGTTGCTTTTGTATTTCTAGACTAGCATTCTATTAATAGTTATATCATGCAGAATGTAGAGAGTTTTCAAAACCCTCCTTTTGCCAATGCTGTTCTCGTTTTGCCAAGCTTCATTTTCACTTGAGACTTTATGAGCGTTATTGGTGACGATTATTTAAATCAATCTGGAGCAATTCTGTGAATTCAGTGATTTTTAGGGACTAAAATGTCCAAATTAACTATTATAGTATTTATTGTACTAGAATTATGGTTTAGTAGCTTCTTGTGGATAAAAATGGCGCAATTATGATAATTACTGCAATTTAAGTAGTAAAATGTTATGAAATGGAAAACGCGAAAATGATCTTTAGCACGAAAATAAGATTTTATATTATTATCTTGTTGATGTGACACGCAGAATCAACCCTCCTTCCCACATCCGAAACACAATGTGTCTATTTACATAACCAGTATAAGGTAATGTTCTAAATTCGGAGAGAATCCTAAGGGTATCTTCATATACACGGCGCAGTAATAGGCTTTCTACGAGAGCGACTTAAATGCGCCAACATACACATTCTATCTCCTGTAATAGTAGTTAAGGGGCAGATAATAGCAACAGCAGTAGTCTACAGCCTCCACCAGTAATTGAGTTGATGAGAATAACAACCCCGAAATTAGTAAGAATCCCGTTTTTAGGATCTCTAACGGCCGCATTTACATTCTTTCCTCTGTCGATTAATTAACTTGAAGTAGTGTGTTAACGATCGTATGGAAACGGTCTCTGAATTGTACGCCTGGTGGACTATTTGCAATGCAATGAAGTTTGTTATTTAAATATCATACGAGCGTGAGCCTTTGCCTGTAGCCTTTAGCTGTGTGATGATCAAGCGGTTAGTTTTCAACATGAAAAATATACCCTTTAGAAAACGAAAACTAAAGGAACTTCATAAGTATTTATAAGCTTTACAAGATTAATTAATGAATGCCAATGGAAAGAAATGGAATAGAAATAGGTAATGAGAACCAATTATTTAAAATTTAAATCAAACGATTCCGCTTTTTATCAAATAATGGAAAAAATTAAATCTTATTTGAAAGAAAGCAAAATCGAGTTGTAAACAATCACTTAGCGACTGTCTTCAATTAATGACATGGGTTCAAAGGTAGTTTTGCATTCAGAAGTGATGAACGTTTTTCGCGATGTCTATTATATGTCTAGAGGTATAACAATTGGCAAAATGCACGATACGGTATTGAATTATCAACGAGTTAATTGCTACGAGTTTCTTTTTGGGAAAAAGAATGAATGATGATTGCAAAATTTAAATCATTGTTATTGGACCAGTTGCAAAAAATAGGAATGATTGGAAGAAGTTGGTAGAAGAAAAAACACAATCAACACAACTCAAAGAAAGAGGAAACCCTCTCACAAAGTCACAGAAAAATCTGTAAGGTGTGCAAAAGATTGGCTACTATTCGACCAATTACTTTGACCAAAAAATACTCATTTCTGAAACAGATGCTTATTTTCCAGGCCTTATTTTCTCGATTGCTTGAAAAAGTTTGAAAACTGCAGGGCAAATTGTGTCGCAGCACGCATACAACCACACTTCCAGATACCCTGCTAGAAAGACTTGGTTTTAATAAATTTATCAAATCTCCTATATTTCGTATATGTTTCTGAGATTGTTGAATCCGAATTCGAGCTCAAAAAAACACACAGCATGTCAGGGTTTCGGCTATTTAACATGTAACGTTTTGACTTAAGCTGTAAACTAAAGAACCAATCAGTTCAAGGCCGTAATCGGCTTAGGTCAGAACGTCACAATGTTAATAGCTTAGATAATGGAATTTTCAGAGCTCGGATTCGGATGCAGCGACTGCAAAAACATATAGTAAACATGGTCTGACCTCTAGACTCAAGAAATTTTTTTTTGTGTAGCAGTGTAATTCTATAGAAGCTTACATAGTAACTATATTTATGTAGAAACACAAACATCTTGGTACTTTTGTTAGACTGGATCGTAGAAATTAATGTTTTAATAAAGCAACAAAAAGAAGAAGAAATGAGTACACAGCAATTGAAAGTGAAAATATTTATTTAATTATTATTATTTTTCAGATATTTTTGTTATTTTCAAGAAATGGTTGTTTCGAAAGACTTTTGTAACTGGTTTATTAATATTCAAAATCTCCAGCTGATGTAAATTTGGTCATCAATTACGTCGTGAAACGAAAAATGGTACGGCTACTCGACGCTTAAATTTTCTCGTGTGTATGACGTAAGGAATCCCTCCTTTAGGGTGACTTCTCTATAATGCAGCTTAATTGGTTGTGGAAGTAAATTAGCTGGTTTAAAACTGCCTTGAAGCATATCCAGCTCTAAATCAGCTAAGCTGTTTTCTGAACCAGATAGGCTGCTTTCTAAAAACTCCATTTCAGACAGGGGATGTATGAACAGGTGTCCAGGTTAAGTGACTGCAGTAGAACCTGTTATAGCCTATCTACTTCAGCTCGATGCGACATGGTACTGACGTGCAAATGTCTCACCGATACTTCATTTTAAAACGTAGCCTACATTTTATTCTGTAATGCTTTCTAAACGTCATTTCAAGACTTGTTGTAGATGTTATTCTCTTAACGTCTCTAATGCTTAAAGATAACTTAACACACAGACACCTCATCACTCAGCGGTTAGCTGGCTGGTGAATTTCGGTCGCTAGGCAATGACAAATAGACACAATTATCCAGCTATAGTTATAGGAAATGGAGCTGAGATACTAAAACAACGAAGTGATTCTTGACGTATACATATAAATTGTATTTTTCTACACCCGTCAATGCAAGCAAATATTTTATTTTAAAATTATAAGCGTCTCGTCAGGGATTCGAACCATGAACCTTTCATTTATCGAGCTTATATTTTTAAAATAAAATATTTGCTTGCATTGACGGTTGTAGGAAAAAACAAAATGTTAGCGAGATGGATTTCGATATTTGATGAAGAAGGGAACCACATCTACAAGTCTAAAGAGAATGTTACAATAGTTACATCGTTTATCAGGTCTGTTGTTTACCAAGTCCGATGGACTTGGTGGATTAGATTTAGATTTAAAAGAAGGGTGTTGTTGCGCTGCTATCTATTGATCTATTGTGCCCCCTTGCATGAGCTGTAAGCTGCTGGGGTATGTCCGCTCTCAAAGTTCCCTATCCAATCTAAGAGCTTTGATAAACCGCAATAGCTGTGATGGTTTCAGAAAAGGTATTTCTTCTTCGTCTATGACGTCTTTGCCGAGATAGTTAACTCGAGTTTTCATGATGGCGGTGCAGTAAGATGTGAAATTTTCTGGATTTCTATCCTCCGCCCCCCAGAACCTGCAGTTGCTATTCTGTTTTAGACCTATCCTTGTCATGTGTTCCCCAAGGTGGCAATGCTCTGTAAGAAAAGCTGTGAGGCTGGGTAGTCTATTTCTGCTTAGTTCTAGCAAAGTTCTTGCTCTGTGCTTGTTATAGCTTCCAAGGAATATCTTGGAGTGTCTCATACCAGGGAGATTCTCCTAAAGGGAGTTCTTTTTTTCTAGATGCTCATTCCTATACCACAAACAAAGTTGTGGCAGCCTTCCTTGCTAATAAATTACTTAGCTTCATCGTTGCCTCAAATTCCATTATATCCTGGTACCCACCATAATGCAACTCTGTTTTCCTTGCCCAGGTTGTTTAATCTGTTAAGATATTCCCAGACTAATTTCGAGCTAATGGTGTTAGAACTCAGCGCCGTTATGGTTGCTTGACTATCGGAGAAAATTGCAATTCTCTGCTTCTGAAAGTTCCTGTCCAGGTTCAGTTGAGCACATCTGCCAATGGCGTTGATCTACACTAAGAAGACACTGGGGTATATTCCCATTGGCTCGGATTATTTGGTTCCTGGCCCAAATATCGCTGCGCCTGCTTCTTTGTCGGTTTTAGAACTGTCCACACAACATTTGATGCTGTTTCTTTTAGGGAGTGGAGTGTTCTCCTGCGCATTGTTTCGATTGAGATGTCCAAGCTCTCTGGTACGGAGTATTGCCTTCTCCAGTCCCTGCCCTGATCAGTCTATGCAATGCCGCAAGGACCGCTTCCTTCACCACTATGTGTAAGGAAGTGGATGGATTAAGACGTTACAGAGCGTTTGTAAGACGTCATAGATGAGAAATTACCAAAACAAGATATCAAAATGACCTCAATCCGTTAACTGGATCTACGTAATTTAAGTCTTTGAAATTATATATAATTTAAATTTTCCATCCAATTTTTTCAATGCGTTTATTTAGATACCATTATGGAACTCCACTATTGAACTGATCTCTGCGAAACCTTAATGCAGATCTATTCAAAGATATTCAGTACGATTTAATTTATGTCTGATTTCCTTCTAAATCTGTTAACAGCTATTTATATTTTTAGTAATAAGAGCTGAAGACCGAAAATATATAGACCAAAATCCGCAAATAAATTATCATAGTTGAGTGGATGTTAATTTCCAGCTAGTGGACTTATTAGGGGTTGCTCACCGAGAGAGCTAACGCAAATTAATGAATTTTGGCACTGATACAACCAGATAACGGCACTCTGCGAGGTAGATATTTTCCCCGCTTTCCGCCACTTTTGGCGAAAGGATCCCGTATTAAATTATTAAATGACACGATCCAAATCGGGACGTGTATATATACAGCACCGTTTCCCGAAATGGGAACGTCTATAATTGATGCGTGCGAAAATGGAATTTACGGATACTACACGAATACGAAATAAAAAAAAAGAAAAACAAACGAAAGGTAAACAATAACGTACGTTTTTTCCCATTTTTTTCTATGCAGTATTTAGTCGGTTATTTTCAGTTATGTAGAACCTATTTTTAAGATGTCCTTATACAGCTCTTGATTGATTAATGCGTTAAGTGCGTCATTTCTATGTTTATAAAGATAAAATAAAATAGTAGGTACAAAACAGGATACCATTTCAAGGACAGTTTATAAATTTAAAACTTTTGTTTGTTAATTATTATTCTGATTCTAAAATTTGCGACACTAAGGAACAGTAAAATAAGGATAATACATAGATTTATTATATATGTTGCATGTGCACCTTAACCCAACGTTAGCACATCCATTATTCGCGTACATACATAGATATCAACATAGCAAAATGAAGAATAATAATTAGCTTTGTTAAATAAAATATAAACGTGTATTTTAAACAGAACAAAGCAGCGTACCTGAAGTGGGGATTATTTATATTACTTTTTAGCCGGAAGGAAGACAGGTAGGTGTACAAACAATACACCGCGCCGGTGGAAAGAAGTTTCCTGCCTTATTTATGTACGCTTTCCTAAGTTTTATTTGCATAAGAGGATCTTAAAAGCTGAAATAATTTCAGATTAAATATTTCGCGTGAGGAGTTTTTGTTGTTTTCTTAATTACCGCGAGCATCGCAAGAACCAGTATTTACAAGTTCTACACTCGGAAAAGTTTTGCGCTTTATGTTGCGGATCATAACTGTTAGACGGATTTTTTATTATCTATGGCAATTAGTACAACTTTTCAGGTAGTTTCAGCTCCCTTCGCGTCGTCGCATTCTTGCTTTAAATTTTAAGGACTAACTTTTGCAAAGGAAATAAATTGTATGAATAAGCTTGGTTTTATTTGTTTTGTCGACTATAATAATATAGATAATTCCATACGTTCTTAACATACAATGCATGAGTTGTTTTAGTATAGACTTACATGCAAGATATTTTATACGAGCTTCTTGTTGTTGTTTACTTGGCAAGGAAGGTGGCATCATTACAGAAACCTCTGCAGTACGGTAGGTGATAATCCGCAGCAGTTGAGGATTGAGGTTCTGAAATTGTTGGCTTTTTATTTGAAAAAAATGTTCGAGGAAACGACATGACTTAGCCATTTTGGGGTGAGCTAATGGGGTTGATACAATTAAGACTTTTTTTTCCAATATTGAAGGAGACACTGATCCGGTGTTGGCTTTCAATTACAATGAAACGAATTTTCAGAATGAATTTGGGGTCGAAAAAGGTCACAAGAGCATCAAAAAGATTGAATGTTACAGCAATACTTTAAAATTGCAATAAGCGTTAAGTTTCGTGGTAATGCTCTTAGAGATCTATTTCCACGGATGGTGGTCTACAAGTCTACAGTCTCTATTTATATAATAAATGGATGCTGTGTTATATGTCTAATTATTCCCATTCCTCCAGAGGATGGCTCAATATGTCGCTATTTCAGAAACGGTTCTTTTCCATTTTGTTGCACAAGATAAAAGAACTGGAAGTGTGGTGGTTAGAAGAGAGTGTGGTAAGAAATATTGGACTTCTGGAAGAAAGAAATGTGGCACAAGAATTAGATCACAATGGAATTACTAATAATATTTTCAAAAACTTACAATCAGGTTTTAAACCGACAGGTTTGTGGTCATTTAACCTATCAAATAGTTCCGAACAAAATTCCATGTGGTAATCAGGGAAAAAAGTATCTATGATTGTGCCAGCTTTCTTTCTGCTAGAAGTCCAATATTTCTTACCAGACTCTCTTCTAACCACCACATTTTGATATAAATGATCCAGTTCTTTTATCTTGGGCAACAAAATGGAAGAACAACCATTTTTCAAATAAACCGACAAGTTTGTGGTCATTTAACCTACAAATAGTTCTGAACAACATGTGGTAATCAGGAAAAAAAGTAAGTACGAATCAAAAGAGCAGATGCAGAAAATCTTTGTAAATTTGCTTTCTGAAATACCTGCAGACAGAACCTCCACCACAACCACAACCTGTTGCAGGGGCTTCAAAATTGAATCAAGTAGTTGGAAAGACATTGCCAAACAAGAGGATGAAATTGAGATCTTCAATCTTACTGCAAAATAAAAATATTTAGTTCTCTCCAGAGGTGGAAACTAGGTCGTGGTTTTTCGCACACATTTAGACTCAAGAGACAGAACTTCCACCACAACCACAACCAGTTGCAGAGACTTCAAAATTGAATCAAATAGTTGAAAAGACATTGCCACACAAGAGGACGAAATTGAGACATTCGATCTTACCGCGAAATGAAAGGATTTATTTGTCTGCAGAGGTGAATACTAGGTCGTGGTTTTGCACACACATTTAGTCTCAAGAGACAGAACCTCTACCAGAACCAGTTGCAGGGACTTCAAAATTGAATCGAGTAGTTGGAAAGACATTGCCAAACAAGAGGATGAAATTGAGATCTTCAATCTTACCGCAAAATAAAAATATTTAGTTCTCTCCAGAGGTGGAAACTAGGTCGTGGTTTTTCGCACACATTTAGACTCAAGAGACAGAACTTCCACCACAACCACAACCAGTTGCAGAGGCTTCAAAATTGAATCAAATAGTTGGAAAGACATTGCCACACAAGAGGACGAAATTGAGACGTTGGATTTTACCACGAAATAAAAGGATTTATTTCTCTGCAGAGGTCACTGGACACTAGGTCGTGGTTTGGCACACATATTTAGACAGATAGAACCTCCACCACAACCACAACCACACCCAGTTTCAGCGGCTTCAAAAGTACTTGGAAAGACAAGAGGACGAAATTGAGAGATTCTAAATAAAAGGATTTATTACTTTGCAGAGGTGGACACTAGGTCGTGATTTTACGCACATATTTAGACTCAAGATACAGAACGTCCACCACAATCACAACCAGCTGCAGGGTCTCCAAAATTGAATCAAGTAGTTGGAAAGATATTGCCAAACAAGCAATGCACCGCGTACTCACTAGATTAAAAGATTGTCAGATCGATGAGTCTCCTGGAATAGTCACGCAGGCATGGTACATCCAGGTCTCTGTGGATTTGTAAATTAGAGACAAACCATTTAGAGCGTGGTTCTTTTCAAAATGTGGTGATTGGCGAAAACTTAACTTCGCATTTCTCACCAGATGTTATATAAGTATGTATAGATGACCAAATTTACTTTATATCATTGCCTACTAGATGTTACTGTTTTTGCGCCACTAAGAAGAGTGTGGTAAGAAATATTGAATTCCCAGAAGAACGAAAAGTAGACTCAAGAATTGGATCACAAAGGAGTTGCTAATAATTTTTTCAAAAACTTTTTTTTAAAGCAACTTGCTTGTGATCATTTGACCTATAAATTGTTCTGAACAAAATTCCGGGTCGTAATCACGAAAAAGATATGGATGCGACAAGAAAATTGAATCTGGCAAACAACTTTAGATCTAATAAAATAGAACCTCCTCCAGAATCGCAACCAGTAACTTGGGGAAAAATCAAGTCGTTGGAAAGAGTCATCTGCCAAACAAAAATTATGAACTCAGCATAAATTGAAAGTTATTTATAATCAAAAATGGGAGGGTTCATCCTAATGTAGTCTATCTTTTGTTACTATTTTTTACAATATAAAAATCACCCATCAAATTTCCGAGGGATATTGTTCTATATAATTATTTCTAAGATTATCCGGACAGATTTAACCATATATCTTTTTTTTGTACGCAGATGTTGTCACCTGTAAATGATTTAAAGGAAGCGCCAGAGGTAGGGTTCACTAATAAGGCGTGAAAATCGGCTGCGTAAACATTTTTGTAAAAGATAAAATCTAGAGGTCGTGTTACGAAACAAAACAAAAGGACCGGGGCCAGCGAACGTGTAAACGTATACCTTAAATAATTGTTCGGGTCAGCCGTTCTCGGTCAATCTAATGTTTCTAATTGAGTTAGCAGGGGATTGGTGCGCTAATAAGAGGGAGTTCGGTGCCCAACGAGCGGACCTCACCGGCCAAGCTTCGAAGCACACAGGTACAACAACTACACCCTTCCCTCGTAGGTAGTACCTCTGTATACGGGTATGGAGGTATATATCAAACGTGGTAGTCGTGTTAATATAAACAGAGAGATACAGGAAACGCGGACCCCGGATAAATCACAGTGTGCTTCGCTCTCTGGTCATTAGTTGTACCCGCGCACATTATCTAGTTAGTCCGGAACCGCTGTCCACCAATATCACGCGTGATTTAGGACTGTTTATTTACATCTCTCGTGCCGCCGCTCACTACCTACCGTTTAAATTAATATATACCAATCTTGTATACAGTCTGGTTATATAAGTGATAGATCCATCTGTACCTACTATGTACTTTTGGATCCGCCAAATCAAACTGTGTTCCTGTGTTTCCTCTGAGATTTGAGTAGTAGGGTTAGGAGAGGATAATCACTTTGAGTCCAAAATGATCGACATTTTGTTTTAAAAATGTTAGATTAGTTGATATTTGGAACCCGATTCTCCTGTTTTTTGACAAGCATTCCCTATGAAAAATGGAGGAATTCATTTTCATTTGATCTGTAGCTTACCTGGAGCTAATCTAGCCCTCACTGGTCCTTAGTATCTCTCTGGATTTTAACTAGAATACAACTAAGAAAATCCAAAAATTGAAATAGAGTCAAAATTTTGTAAACTTAACAAATAAATGCTACGTTCAAAATACAATATTTGAGAAGTTCTTCACTGGATCTTTTGGTGCAGAAGTAGAACACTAAACACTTTAACCCACTAAAAAAAAAAAAACTTGTTTGGTGTTTAGTGGGTTAAAGTGTTTAGTGTTATACAATATTTGGTTAACCAGTTCAAATTTGAAGGCAGAAAGTATGCGATCTTTCATATTTGTAATCTGAAAGAGCCAGTTGAAACGATTCATATTCATGTTGGACCAATGCAGAGAATCTTTCTGGAAATTATATCGTTCTAGGCTTCTGTATGGTTGAGTTTGTGTTGTTTGAGTGGGAGTTGGCTTTAAAAATAAAATGCAGTATGAACCAAATGACTGTTAAGGAGACTTACAGTGGGCGGCCAAATTAGCCCCCTTGCAAATTTGTTTAAAAATGGTTTATAATTAAGCTACATAATATATTGATATGTTTATTTCTATTTTATTATGTTGCCACACTCTATTTAATTGCAAAAAATATACTGGCAACACTGTTGACATGGCAACACTTAACAAGCACCCTCTCAGCATCATGGTGTAATTCGTCATCAGCAGTCAAGGAACCGATCACCTGTACATCGTCAAAGAAACGATGAGACAGGACCAGTATTGGAGCGTGCTGCACACAAGCTCTGCTCAGGTCCAGGAGTTGTTCCGAAATAGGTACTACGTGTTGATGCACGACTCGGACTCGGCGCCTTGTTACGAGGCAAAAACTGTCACGAAATTTCTCTCTGACAACCACGTCAAGATGTTTGACTGGCCTGGCAATTCGCCAGACCTCAACCCAATCGAAAATCTTTGACGAAGAAAGAAATATAAAACAAAATTATCACAGGCATAGGAGTGAAACAATTACAACTGCCTGGTATGCATATAAAACATGCCAAGCAGGTACCAGACAGTCATAGACGCGAAAGGTGATACTACTAAGTATTATGTAGGTATAAGGCATGATTTTAAATGTTTTCATGTCCCAATACCCAATTTTTCTTGACTATTTTTATCTTTATATGCTAATTTGGTAAATTTGAATAAAAAAATATGTATATACCAGGTAACTCCTAATGAAACGGTCATACTTTACAGCATGTTAGTAGATATCATTTGCAATAGATACAGCCCAATTTGCCTTATCCAAAAGTCATCCGTTTTCGAGATATTGTGGGTTTTTTTTTGTTTTTTTCGAAGTTCACTACTTACTCTCACTCAAATTTAAAATAATGGAACTTTTTCTCAATGTTTCAGTTTGTCTGGCTAGAGGACATCTCGACACATATTATCTATCGGTGCCAATTACGTTAAATACTTGGACAAATTAAAAGAAAAAAATTAAAACTTCCGCTTTTGATGAAACTGTAGACACAATATTCACCTTTGTAACTATTTATTTAACGATTGATAATGTCCGTTTCATTACCAGTCACCCTGTACATATCACAACCTGGTTTAATTCTTCCACAAAAATCAAAAATGCAAATTTTTTACTGTGGCTCTAATAATTTGGCCACCCACTGTAGATAGGAATGTCTAGGACTTAATGTGTAACAACGTCCAACAGTAAACTGTAAAAACTGTTAAATTTGTTCAAAGTTGACAGAGTGAATCTTATCAAATTTGAAGCCTTAGAAAGGATCAGGTCGTCTGCATAGTTGTCGGTAGATGAAATGGAAGATTTAAAAGAACGTGATCCATGACAACTTGGGCTACGACAAGTTAGATTTTGCCTATTGGCTTCATGTTTTGCAAGTTCATTTGCTTTACCATTTCTTCACATCAGATGTGCCTTGTTTTCTGTGGATAGCAGCCTATATTATATTTACATATATTTCCGGATCAGTTTAGACTGAAAGTTGTAGGAAATTAACTCTATTGCGTTTACTTTTCGTTAGCTTATAAAAATTCTTTCTTGTGTAGATACATTCAAAGAGTACTTCCTGCTTTTGGTAAACAGAACTAGCTCTGTTTCCCAAAAGAACGATCTTGCGTGGATTGATACTTAATCCTTTTCCAATGCACCATTTGCTGATGGTATTAAAGATACTTTGCATTAGATTAGATGATTACCAATCAAAACAGACTCTTTCCTATGGGTTTCCTCTTACTAGTCTTTCTCCCAGCTGCGCCGTAATTCTTCAGCTCTTTCATATGGAACGAGTCTACCGAGTTGTGGAGGATTCTAAGTCCCTTTGTTTCATAGCTTTATCATCAATTTCAGGAAGGTTACACCGACAAGTCCGCACAGCGCTATTTTCTGGTTTGCAAAGGTCACCTCAACCTTTTTCACAAGGTTGTGTTTGGTTTTGGTTACTAGATGATGATTCTGATGTGAAACTCAATAATCTTTTCAATCATTTTTAGAACACGCTCATAAAGTGGTAAGATATTGCCTATATTTTGTATAAATACCACCTGGACACCTCACCACATTTATGGAATATATCGTTGGGCATAGCTTGGTTAAAAGAGTTTGGTTATTCTCGGTAGTAGCATTTCTGTTATATGTTTCAAGAGTTTTGGAAAAATGCCATTTTCTTCTGGAGATCTGTTGAGTTTGAATGAGCCAATTACCCATTTAATTCTTTCAGTTGGCTCAGTTGTTCAGTTGTTGTGGCCTTCAATTGCTCAGCCTGAAAAACTCAGGTTTCTTGTTTCTAGCGAACTAGGAATGTGGATCCTTGGCTTGTATCCTTTTAACAATGAAAATACTCGTGGTAACGCTTGTTTAGATAATATTTTCTCTAATGTAAATGATACTTCATTAAATACACATAAACTCGATCGTCTGACATCGGATCATGCAGCTTTAATGATAAATTATACGTTCTCGTTTGGTAGTATTAAGAAAAAGACTACGCCTATAACTCAAGTTGGCCTTTTTCACAGGTAGTGTTTTCCCACTAGAACGAAGTACCAGACTAATGACAACGGTATTACATGGTTTGATAATAGACTGCATACAATGCGTGATAATGTTCATTTTTTGAAGAATTTGTACCGTATGTAACCCAATTTCATCTCAAATGAATACGTAAGTCTTAAAAAAAATTACAGAACAGAATTGAAAAAAGCCAAAACTAATGTTTTTGACAAATATACACTGAATCATAAAAACAATCCTCGTGCCATGTAGGATCTTGTAAAGACCAGAAATAAACCATCTACTAAATTATCTGATTCTCTAGACGCCAATAGTATGAACAACTTTTTTGTAAACACAGCAGACGAAATTGCCTTTCGGCAATGTTAACACCTTGTCTTACTGTCATAAAGCCCCGTTGTCAAATGCATCTTTTAATTTTAAGCAAATTAGTTACTCTGATGTTAGAAATATTATTCATGAGCTAAAAAAATCTCCGAGTAAGGATCCTTATGGCATTAATTATAAAATTTTGAGTACTATGAAAAACATTATAATTTATCCTCTTACTAATCTTATTAATGAATGTATAAACAAATTCTCTTTACAGTTCCTCTCAATTTGGTTTCCGAAATAAGTTGTCTGCAACCCATGCACTTTTAAATCTGAGTAGTAGTGTTTTAAGAAACTTCGAGGACAAGAAATTACACTTTACGAGCTTACCAAAACTTTCGACTGTGTTACTTCCGACTTGAGTATTAAGTTTTTGAAATCCCTTTTATCCGATAGAAACCAATCCGTCAAGTATAATAAGTCTTTTTCTCAAATACAGCAAGTTAGATATGGCGTACCACAGGGTTCAGTTCTCGGCCCTTGCTTATTCCTAATACTTTAAATAGTTATAGTTCCGTACAAAACATGAAAGAATCTGTTATTACCATGAGTGCTAATTTAGAAAAATGGTTTCTAACGAACAAACTTAATGAAACTTGATCTCAAAGTCTAATTCTGACATTACGCCGAAATAATAATAATGATACTTTGGTTAGACCTGTTAAGCTTCTTGGAGCGTTAATAGACAGCGGATTGACGTGGGAAGCCCACTGTGACGATTTATGTAAACGCCTGAATAACAAAATATATTTGATTAGATCCTTGAGATATAATCTCTCTCCAAATTGTTTACGAATCATTTACTTTGCCGTTTTTCATTTTAATGTTATTAAAAGTCGTATTGAAGAAATACTTAATTTCAAAGTCATTTTATTTCGTTAAGGAATACATTGATAATAATTTTAGCCACATAAGCTAATTTTCTATGATTATTGCTCTTATTGTTCTCTGTTTTGTGATTGTGACATGTGTAAACACTAGTGTATTGGCATTAAATGTATATTATTATTTTAATGGTATTAATTTTTTAATTAGAAAGTGTATAAGTAAAACAATATGATGTAATATCAGCCTAGTTTCGAGTTGTCGAAGATACGTTGACATTAAAAAAAAGTTCTTCTAGTTCTCGTACGATTTACTACCGTTACAGTATTCGTATCTAAAACAGACGACAGACAAAGAAGACGAAAGCGGGTAACAACGGAAAACAACAAGTGACAATAGTAAACAGAGGAACGATTACCATTATCCCGAAGATTATCCGCGTTCTTGCGGGTGTTTAGAGGCAGCGTAGGCAAGGCAGTATTACCCAGAACGTCGTCGAAATAGAACGTAGAACGCTGTAGACACAGCATCGGGAGTGTATAGAGATTAGACGCGTGCAGAAAACGGGCGAACAAAACAACTGTTGTGTAGCATATAGAAGGAGGAGGAACAGGTCCTTGTTTTATCAGGATAAGGACTGGTTGCGGTCCGCCGAATATAAACAGGCAATTGTCTGAAATGAAGCAATCAGTGGCTCAGCCGGCGATAAGAGCGCCGCGTAACGACCGCCAGGGGAAACATTAACAGACTCCTCGTCAGATTACTTGCACATCTCCGTTAGCTGGAAGTGTAAAGGAAATAAGGACACGCTCTCACACATACACATGCACACATATACGTATATAGCATCAGGATATTCTTAGGCATTACATACAGATCGACTGTGAAATGTTCTTTTCTTACTGCGATACCTAATATGCTTACGTTCCATAATGGATGTCAGTAAAATGAAATTTTTGAGGAAAAATTACATATAAAGAAAGAGATAGACATTACTTCGCAATGTATACAATACACTGCTCATTCCTAATTTTACTTCAACAATTCAACAAGCTCTTTCTGATGTCGCTTTTTTCATGTGTTAGGTTGCATCTAGTTAGTCTGATTCTTTTAGAAAAGAGCAAGAAGATTCTGATGTGACAACAGGACGGGTAGTTTATTCATAGTGTTAGAGCTAATTGGCTCGTTTATATCCAAAACAATGAAGATGTAGTCTTAGAAGGTAAACCTACGATACATGCATTAAGCATAGGTATAGGAGGGACCAGCTCTTGCTGAAGCAATAACCAACAAAGACGATGACATCTGAAACTCATAAACTAGACTTTTTTAACCCTGATAGTATGGTCGTTTCAGTAAAAGACATGTCCATTAATTCTTTTCCCCTGGATCAGTAAAGTGTTTTTGGACTAACTTTACAATATCCGAGGGTAGTTTGAGGGAAGTGTTTTGAGCCTCAAGATGAAGATGGCGTTACTCATCAAAATTATTTTGCTACTACAATGCTTTATGCTTTGAAAGATTCCTGTGATAGTTTCATCGATTTTGGACGCTCAGTTGTTGTTTGAAAGTCATTGGTGTTACTCGATGTCAAACTGGATAAAATCATAGTATGCCTATAGAAAGTAAAACTGAGTTGTACATTGGTTACCGGCACTCTGTGGCATCATTTGCCATCGTGAAAAAAATGGACAATTAAATTTAAACGTGGTTGTACCAGTTTGATCGATAATGAGCGTCTGGAACGGTCAAAACCTGCGACCACCATCTATTGCATCGAAAATACTCACTAGAGATGGCGACTGTTTTTTTTTGGATAGTCAAAGAATTGTGTTAATCGATTATTATTAGCTGATAGCAAAATTAAGAAAGAAAGAACGACTGCATTTGAATAAGAAGAAAGTTCTGTTCCATTGAGACAGCTGCTCACACTTTAGGGGTTGGCTAAAATTCACAAATTACACTTCGAATTGGTTATGCACCCATCGTGTTCAGCAGATCTGGTTCCCAGCAACATTTTTCTGTTTCCCAAGCTTAAAGATTCGCTTGGGGGTCAGCGATTTTTATCGAACGAGGAGATGTTATCGTCTATTTTGTGAGGCAAAACGCCAACTCCTATTTAGCAAAGGTAAAGGGGTTGGAGTATCGCTAGAAAAAGTTTGTGCACTTAGAAAGTGACAATTTTGAAAAATAAAACTACCTACATTTGTTTCTGTGGTAAGCTCAAAACATTGCAGACTATCCTCATATAACAGCTGGAGTCATTGGCTTAACTCCTGTTCTTAAACCACCTACTTCATCAACAATTACAAATATGCTCACCTGCAAAATTGATACCTTCCAAATCCTACTGTACAATTATCCTGGAATTCTGTGATATTTTTTAATTTGGTAGTTCTAGTTGCAAAGCTGGTGTTAGCAGGTTTTCGCAGTGAAAATTAAAGATGTTCTTTCTCAAGACTCTTTATGCAATTAGTGATTTGAATTCCTTTCTTCTTCAATCTTACAATATGATAATTGAACAATCAGTGTTCTAACACAAATTTCTCTATTTCTACACGCCTTTATTAATTTCTATAACCTAGTAGTATAAGTTAGATCTAAGCTGAGCTGGTATTTAATATACGAGGAGGTATTTAAAAATTCTTAGCCCACTATAGAAACAAACACAATTTGAAAGTCAAAATATTAATATTTTATTTTCAATAAGTTTCTTTTGCGAGTCGTAAGATAATGTGATTGGAAATGCTGTTCAGGAAACCCATTTAACACATAAATGAGCATTTTATAAAGACCTTATAATGACATAGAGGTAATAATGCTTGCTATGATCGTAATGGACGTTCATAGAATATCCGTTAACATTTTTGAAATTTAACTATTTTTAACTTTCTTTCTTTTTATATTTTAATGCTTCTTTGTTGCCAATAGTGTTATAATAATGCGATGTTAAAACATAATACAGCAGATAAATACTAACGGTATGCGTCTCCTATATAAATAACATACCGTGCCAAGGGGTTAACGGTGCGAGGCGAGGTAAAAGCTGGCGATAGTACGATGTTCTAATCGACGGCCGTTGTATGTGTATACACATGTACCACTCCGTGCTCAATATTTCATAGTCTAAATGCTGCTGTTATGAAATAATGGTCTTTAAAATGCCTCGCGCACACAGTACGCTATTACATATTTGTTATTTTGTCAACTCGGTGTGTGTACGGCACATTTTAACCCGGCTTAACACAAACAGGACAACAAATTATTATTTATTCAGCGAGCATTATACAAATTAACTTTTTAGCAAACAAAATACTTCCGCAGAACTATTAAAATGTACGTTATCGCGATATCTCAGCGTAACAACGTACGTTGAGTCAGCGTTATACGGATGGTATATTCGCCAAAATTCAAATTCAGCATGTGCTATATCATTTGTAACTAACATCTATTTAAAATACGACTGCAATAAACAACAACTTTACATTGTCTACATTGATGATAGTGTGGAAAACGGTAATAATTAGATCCTACAATTATTAGAAGTAAGCCTCAAATTGCAAAAGTTTCTACAAAAATACGATGTAATTAGAACATTTCTTATCAAACATGATTTGTAACAATAAAGATCAAATAAACAATTTGGAAAAAAGTGGAGTATATAGCATAAAATGTGATGATTGTGCCTATTTACATAGGTGAGACTGGTAGAGCAATCAAAATTCGGATAAAAGAACATAAAAGACAAATACACTCCAATTTCTTCCAACATTTACTCGCCACTGGACATAAAAGTTTGGATTTTAGTATTGTCAAACTATTACATAACTGTAACAAAGGAACAAGACTGAGTTTGCTTGAGACGTACGAAATCGAGAAACATAAAATTAGATGTCTCCACAGTTCCAATGTTCAAATATTTAAATAATTTCTAATTAATATTATATCTACACCTGAACATTCTTCTATTTCCTCATGCTCTAGTTTGGTAATACAATTTTATACCTTAACTGCATATATTTAAATATAATGTAAACAATTTGAACTTTGTGTTTTCTTTTGTATTAAGTTTATGATGAAAATTTGTATGTAATAAGACATGTATTGGTTAATTTTTGTTTTGTTTCCAATAAATATGAAGCAACGTCCAATGCACCACTCCCTACTTTTCAAGAATAAATTAGACAAACTTAATATCTGAAATTTTTGTCATTATGTCAAAACTACCTTGATTTAACCGAATTTTTAGTAGATAATCGCCATTTAAAACACTAAATTGACTTTTATAAAGAAACTATAAGAGTATGGCTATCTCTTGATAACATTTAAAAGAGACATAAAATTAAAACCGAATGACGATGTTCCATTTAAAATAAGTAAGTTATTGAGCATTAATGGTACCCACAGTTAGAGCTAAGATTTCAACCATCCTGTATAATTTTTAAGAAGCATCTTTATTTTAGCATTAGATTTAATGGTTGTGCTAATGAAATAATACAACTTGAAACACGTAACTTAAATACGTACAGTAAGCAATGATAATGGTTGGACAGTCCTGTCACAATATGATAACACCCAAGCCGTGCCGAAGATATCCGATGTATTAGATGCAATATTCCCTAACTTTCATTTAAGACCATACACCTACAGGTAAAATCGTAACGATAAGAGTTTCTACATTTCAGGGTGATTTAAAAGCTATTTACACATGCAAATTTACGGTTTAATATAATGCACACAAGGTCACTAATCTTTATGTGACTATTTCAATATTTTTAATTTAATTTGTCTTACGCTGTTGAAATGCATATACCATTATGTGCAATAGAACTGGAAAATAGCGGCAACAGCAACACATTTCTAATTAGTAGAACTCTAAAACTATAACAGTTAAAAATGAGTTCTCATATAAAAAAATCCTTAATTTGAATCGCTCTTTCCATATTTGATATTCGGATCCGGATTGATGTATGTATTTTACCATCATATTGGAATACCCCTACGAAACTATCAAAGTCACGCAAACGACATATAGATACTATACGATACCTGTTTTCAATATTTTAATCATTCACTCAAGTAATCTTGATAAATAATACTTACTAAACTCGTAATTTATTCATTCTTATTTCTCCACGAGTCTAAAATTAAATCTTAATATTACGCTAATGATGTCTAGTTTATAATCATTCTTGATGACACTTGACTTATAATCTTTAATAAGAATTATAGAGGAAGCAGATAAATGAATTCTATTAGGATCTATTAGGATATATTAGAATAATTTGTTTAGTAATTTAATATTGTATTAACAATCAAATTTCCTTCGAAGCATTACAGTCTCATACGCCGAATATTTAAACCAAATTTATTAATCCATGAATACCATAAACTGTAAAGTAGGGATTAGACCACAATAAATATAAGCTATTGTATGCAAAACAAATTACTGTTTAATATTATCCTAATAATTAAATCTTGCTTGATGATCTGCACTGTGATCTCTTAACTGGAACTCAGATTCCAAATATTGAAATACATAATCCTAAATTTTAAGAATTGTTAATTTCAATGAGGAGTGTTTTTGTAACGAATTCTCAGAAAGTTCTGATTTTCTTAATATAAACTTATGTATAATGATTAGCTAAACCAATTATGAGCACCGTTTGAATATGTTTTAATTACGTTATTACATTAAAGCCAAAGAGGGGGCGAAAAATAATTTTTATATTGCCTTATTCGTTCTCAATATAAAAGCCTCTCGTCTTGAGAGTATTTAGTTTGCTGTAATCGTCGTAAAAATGCCCGCAACAACAATAGAAACGCGAGCAAAAATAATTACCTTTGGGAGCGTGATTTGTCCTACAGGAAAGTTGCTGCAGAAGTTGGTGTATCGGTAAGTATATAATCTATTTTTTATTGTTCTATATAAATTCTTTGAGTGCATTGCACAGATACTATTTTATTCTATTTTTTGTACTTTAGTGTATTGGTGTTGGTTCATTGATGTTCTGGCTTGATGACTTAAACGGTTAACGGTAAAACGGTTATTTGACTAATAAATAGAAATTGAAAGTCAGTGATATCAACACCAAAAAAACTTGATTCTAGAGTTTTCAAATCAAATGTACCTTACGCACACACATTAAATATTAATTGAAAGATAAATAAATGTTAAGTTGATTGTAACTACATTTCACTCATCATTAGATAACGTTTAGTCCTTCTATTAACAAACAAAATATGCCAACGAGTAGGTATTCATTTGTTTTATGATATCCCTCGTTGGTCTAAATTTTTAGTAACCGTTACTTCTGTGGAACTCTATAAAACTGTATCTTTTCTTTTTTTTTTCTCTAACTGTACTTCAACATAACGCTGGCGAACCGAAAACGAAGATGTAGCTCTACGAAATAAATCGAGGCCTGGACAACCACCCAAAATTAATCCAGAAGATGGTAATAGAATTTTGAACTACGTTCAACAAAATCCAGTCACCCATCATCCATTTTTTGTTTTTATTTATTTTCCATAAGTAAACACTTTAATGAAAATTATCTGTATATAGCAGTGAAATAATTATATAAAAACCTATTTAACTCGAAAGATTTTTTTTCTTATAAGTACTTCATATAACCAACACGTATAAAAAGAAGATGTATATGTTTCTCCGGTTGACTGTACTATTAAATTTATTAGATTCAAAAATTTAGTTGCTTAACCATTGATGACATTAAAAAAAGGTTTTTTATATTGTTATACCCCTGGGAACTGAAAACACAATTTGTGGAATACCAAAAATGTGTGTTTCCAACTAAACTTCCTTCATATAATATATAATTTGTAATAATTTCTGATTAATTCTTTACGTACACAGAAAGAACTCTTTCGTATTCGGTAGTGATATATGAAAAAAGACAATACATGTATTTAAATCTGCTTTCAATATCACTATAAATTTCTATTATAACTTTTACTAAATACATATAACATTAATAATAATTCAATAATGATAGAATACATCAATACATATGATAATCTTATATTATTATTGTAACGTGACTACGACCCAAATATCAAATACGGAAAGAATGATTTTAATTAAAGTTCTTTTGTAAGAGAACTCTCCTCTAACTGCTACAGTTTTCCAGTTGTACCAATTAGAAGTGTGTTACTGTTGCCGATATTTGTCAACTCTATTGATACTGTAGGAGAATCTAAAATATTTAAATAGTCACATGAATATTAGTGACCTTGTGTGCATTATATTATACCGTATTTGCATGCTAAATGGGTTTTAAATCACCCTACAATGTAGAAACTCTTGTCGTTACGATTTTACCTGTATGTGTACGGCCTTGAGCGAAAGCGAAGAGTTATTGCAAGGGTATCAATAGCTTCGGTATTTCTCGTATTATTATACTGTGACAGGACTGTCCAACCATTATCATTGCCTACTGTACGCCAGGTATTCATTTTAATATTGATCTACATTTTCAAAAATTGTTAAATATCTCAGAAACTGTTGAACCTAGGTATAGGGAATATAAGAGTAACTTGCCTTTATGTAGTCTTCGTCATCGAAATATGTAATAATATACATGGTGTTCCATTTAAATTTTGATAACTTTGATGTGTAACTTTCTTTTGGAACACCCTGTATATTTCAAAATATTTTTAGAACGTGCTCCCAATGGACCTGCAAAATGCTCCAACAAAATGATTTTAAATATGTGTTACCTTTTTTTGTACATCACCCTGTATATAGGTACATAAGTTTATACCTATTCGATGAAATCTTCGACAATTAGTAAATTTTCTATTTTCACACTCCGGGGTAAGTAATTCACTTTATTATATTTTATAAATTCTTGATATTCTTACTTATCTCTTCAAAATATTAAATTTAATTTCACAAGGTTATATTTTCAACATTATCATGTACTCCACACGAACACTATTCTGATGCATATCTATATAAATATAAAAATGTATTTTCTAGATTGTCTCCTGATGATGGCATACAGCCGAAAAATGTAGAGATAAAAATAAGAAAGAAATTTTGTGAGGAACAACAAATCTATTTTTCATTTTAATCATCAGCACTCAACGTTTAATCATGAATCATTATTAGAAAAATTTATTATTTTGATTTTTTATTATTGTTTATTCAAAGTAGTCTCCTTCTGAGTCAATATAATGCAGGAAACGTTCACCAAATTCTTCTAAACATTTTTTATACTCATCGATTGGAATGGCCTTAGTATGACACTCGAAGTTTTCTAGCCAGAAGTCTCACCGAGCCAAATCAGGTGAATGCGGTAGATGATTGATAACAATGATGCCTTTTTTGTTGGTCTCGATATTTCAGTCGAATTCGTCGAATTCTGGCCCACAATTATCGTAGAGCTCCCAGATATTTGCTTTTCTCTTTTGGTTCTTCTGGTGATTTCCATGCCGCCTCTAACGTTTTGCTTTTGGCTCGTATTAAAAACATCACGTTTCATCAGCAGTTACAATGGCTGATATGCTTGTCTGATTGGTTTGGGAGATTTTTAACATGTCTTTGCAATGCCGAATTCTGCAATCTTTTGGTCGTCTGTCAGAGGGTGTGGCACGAAACGCGCATAGACCTTCTGTTTGCCCAAATCTTCTGTAGCTGGAGCTGATTTGATACCGTCTTTTATTTTACGCAGACTTGGAACGGTTTTTGCCAAACCTTTAACCATGATAATTAATTTGTTGATAAAAACATCTTCCTTCCTTCATTTACGGCAGCGAACCAGGATTTGTCCTACAGACCTATCTATATCCATTCTGTCCAACTTTCCCAAAGTGTTTGAGATCATTTAGGTCATCAACATGGCTTCGTACGTGGACGTCCAACGGTCACTAACCTCGTAACGGTTGTAATGGTTATAAATCTTTCACCTTTTTTCCATCTTCTGGTGTGCCGCAGCGTTCAAGCTTAGGCCCTCTACTCTTTGTTTTATACATAAACGATCTTTTAGAAAACCTATCCTGTCCTGTACTTGCGTATGCAGACGATATTAAAGTTTGTTATTGTTCACTGATCATACTGTCAGCTTCTTCAGACGTTCTCTAAAGACTGATGTTGATGCCTTCTGCTCCTCGTTATATATCCAGTCAATGCTCCGCTCCAGAGATTTGTATCCATTCCAGTCCGCTGAACCGTGTCCGTTATCGTCCTCTGATTCGTATCCGATGCTTCTCTTCGATTCTCTCCTCTGTTGCTGCTCCGGGCTTTCCAGCGCCAACTCCCGAAAGATACATCTTTATGGAACAGTGGCCGTGAAAGTCTACATTCGATTATAAGACCAAAATTTGTTTGATTGTATTCGATATCCTTGCCCGTCCTCATCATAATCCGCTTACTAATCTGCTACACTATTAACGAAACTAAATCTACAAAAAAAAAAAACTATACCTCCTCTGCATTCTAGAGCTTTGTAGAATATTACGATAACTCTCAAAACGTTAAATCCAAAATACCTTGTTTGGGGACTGTACAAACACCGCTCATATCCCTCCCGGGACATGTTTTTCAACGTAGAACGGAGATTAACATTAAAATAATTGTTTACCCCATTTGAACGGTTTTTTCCCGATTGTAATGTACGACCGATGCGCGTACTTTTTCAGAGGGGGCAATCGTTATTTCATATTTTCGGTTTAACGATCACGCTTTTTTTATCACTTTTTTCGGTCGCTGATAAAAATGTTTACCGTCCATTGTGTCTCGGACGCCTCCCCCGACGCAACAGAACAATTCCATTAACAAGATAGAAATTGCCGTTTTTAATTTCGGTTAAGCGTAATATTTGCTAATTCGCTCGTATTTAAATTTGCGCTCGCTGCAATTAAATTTCCTGTACGTTAGGTATCTACATGGGTAATCATAGTTTTTGTCTGGTTAGAAATCAGGTATAAAAGATAATGTGTGTCCATAAAATCATCGATGAGAATAATTGATTGACTTATAAGTTTATCTCTTTGGCTACTAATTTTGTGGAAATTATTAAAACCAACTTAAACAGTCACCATCAGGCTAATGCTTTCTTTATGGTGTGGAGCTGGCAACCGCGTCCGATACCACCGAAAACCATTATTCGCGTGAATGATGGTACTGTTTTAGGTTTTAGGTGGCTGGAATCAATTACAATATATTCGGTGGGGGGCTCCACCGTATTCTCCCCCGTGTGCAATACGGTAATATTGATCGCGGACGAGCTTAATTCTCAGATAAATAAATTCAGTTAAATTCTGTTTTGGACGTAGTTTAAATCCGCGCTATATTGGCCATAATGGCGCTAATAGCTATTCAGAAGCGTTATGTGGTAGTATCTCGTTAAACCGACGACCGCAGCACACCCGGTTTACGTGTCATTTGCGGCCAGACTGGAATTAAAAGTTGGGGCACTTTTATCCATCGTCAATAACCGATCGGGGGAAACAGGAGCAGAGGGTGAATCTGAAAGAAGTGGACGGTAATACGGTGGATTAGGATTGGCACGTACTCATCTAGTTTAGTATTGAAAAAATCTTTAGAAGTACAATGTTATGATGACTGATTCAAACTTTCCTCCAATTTATTTTGATTTTAAACTTCAAACAAACATCAAACTTTATATCAAGTTCATTATGGATAACAGATTCAGAGCGTCCAAAATTTTTCATATCCCTACTAATTGAATCCTTCCTGACTGGTCATCGATAGTTGATGTTTTATCAAGCAAACTCCAAAAAAAAATTAATAGATGTCTATCCCTGTTCCTATTCACCGGTCAACCGCATATCAACGTTAAAATTGGTTCGATAGTCGCAAGAGTGGGGAATGTGTTTTCGATGTATTCCTGTGACACCTGTTCCATTGACCTAACTGGATGTAAAAAAACTTGATGTGCTACAGAATGTAATATAATTCATGTCAATTTTTGCAGGAAATGTGGAACATCGTTTTCTACAATAAAAAATTTAATTAGGTAATAAATAATGCCGCACAGAATATTAGCAACAATAATGAAAAATAACATTATAGTTTGTTCTTTTGTACACACCTTGTCTACTACTATTCGGGTATCGCTTTTTGGATCTATAGATTTGTTTTCTAATACTACTAGATGCTTTCCAATGAGATATTACGCAAAGAAATCTTTCTGACATTCTCAGCAATTGAGATTAGGTCCAGTTACCAAGCTTTTTTTCCAGTTTGAACAGTGACAGATTACTATCTTAATTATTTGTCTCAAATCCCATTAGATCGTCCACCAGTATATTTTCTATAAGCCATGTGTTGTGGGATTTGTTAAATTCGGTGGATTTCCCTAAGACCTCGATCACTGGGTAATCACTCCTTGTTGGAACATTCAACCATTATTATCTATTTATTTATTTATAATAATAATAATAATAATAGTTTATTGTACTTTTCACAGCAAAACTACATAGTTATAACATAAATATCTATTACAATACACAATATAATTAAGTTGGTAAGGCTGCATGCAGGCGTACCCACACACAACGCGATCCAACCCATCGTATATCCAAAGGGTCAATGAAAATTAAAATAATAATACAACCCAAACAAAAGTCAATGCTAAATATACATACATGTGTACAATAAATTAAGGAAGGCAAACACCTGAACGAAATGTCAGATGCAAGATTAAAGTAAACTAAAACTAAAGCCCAATCAAACCTCAGGTAGATCTCAGAGTTGTTGAGACATTAAAATTGCACGGACCTCCCGGCCCCGTTTGAAGAAAACAAGTAGTAGTGATTTAAGATGAGTAGGGTGATCATTCATAAGCTTAGCACTGTTATTTGTAAAAGATCTTCCGAATTGTTGGGTACAATGCCTGGGAACATGAAGAAGGTCTTTTCGCCGGACGTTAATATTGTGAATATCGGTCCGAAAAGTTATTTTATTGGCCAAATAAGGTGGAGAACCAGAACTTAAAATTTAGTGTGCAGCTTCCTACGATTGACCACTCTGAACATTGAATCCTGCTCCCTCTTAGACATCAACTTGATCTGAGCAAGTATTATAAACTGTGTCACAGTAATTAAAATGAAAGAGAATTAGAGAGTCACATAGAAGTTTCTTAATTCAGGTGCCAAATGGATATAACATTTCAGATTATAATGATCAAACCCAGATTTTTAAGCCTATCATGGCAAGCAAGTCGTACATTATTAACAAAAAGCATAATATCGCCAAGGTTCAGTGGTTTACGTCTAGGGCCATGAAATATAATAAATTTAGATTTGCTCTCATTAATATCTAAGCAATGGTGTTTAGCAATCGTAAATAGTTTATTAAGGTCTTTGTTTAAATTGGCCACCATCGTATCAACATCCTCAACAAGAAAAGAGCTATATAATTGTGTGTCAGCCCGCTTACAGGTTGAGTGAGCACGAGAATTCGTGGAAGAAAAAGAAATGCGAAGTGTAGATAGAAAATAGCAGCGGATCCAATATGGAACCTTGGGGAAGTCCTGACTTGGTATATCTAAAATCAGAGAATATATTTTCACTAAAAACCCGTTGACCTCTATCACACAAATAACTCTGGAAGAAAGTAACAGCCCTCTTTCATCAAGGATGATATAGTGGAGGATTTTTAGTAACAGTGTATGATTAATTCTATCGAAGGCCTTAGAAAAGTCCAGCAGAACCAGCGCTGTCATCCTACCCGAATCAGCTGCTCTAATGATATAGTCAGAAGTATTAGTCAGTGCAGTTTGACAACTCGGAAGTATATTGAAATTCCACACATGCAAACGTAATTGTCCGAAGAAAGGGAAAAATACTATGCGTTAAGTAACAGTTAAAAATGTCATTGTATGGTTTTTATACATGATAGTCAATATAATTAATTGCAGCACCAGTTGCCAACAGAAAATCATGAAAAGCTCCCTTGTACGCCCTATTGGAACATTCCATCACGATGTGTAGCCCAGATTTCTAGTCAGAAGATCCTGACAAAGACCAGTTGAGTTCATTGTCATTTCAGTCATCATGTGCTTTAGCCAGTAGGAGATCCGAGGATTGTTTGGCTAGCAGTAGTGTTAGCTATTTAGCGATTTTAGTGATCAAGGGTGCTGTATGTGGGGACGAGCTAATTTTGCATCCCAACCATTATTATTACTTCGTGGGACGGTCGCATATCGTACCCCCCACCATAGGGGGCATAGACCTATTGTGGTCCTAAGTTCTCAACCTTTTAAAGACTCGACACATTGGACTAGATACTAAGTCCAATTTACAGGTTATTACCCCAGTAATATGCCTCGGATTCTTCCTACTAATCAAATTCTTGATTGATTGATTGATTACTATCAAGGCAGGGCAGACTTTAGTTATCCCTAACACTGCGGCTATTTGGTAAATCTTTCTCCACTGGTAAATCAAACGCGCTTTGCATAGCAACCCTACGTTGACTTATAGTGCTACGCATTCGAAGATGATATGAGAGGCTGTTTCCTCCTCCTCATTATAGAGTCTGCATAGGAGTTTCCAATCTTGTGCAGGTGACCTCTTAATACAAGTAAGTCAGCAGTTAATCGCTCCGCCGTTGCTGTGCCTTTGCCCAGCTACATGGTTCCAATTTAGTTGGTGTCGTTTTATAATCCACTCATTAATTGCACCACCTACTGCACAATCAAATTCTTAATCCTGCTACTGGATATTTCCTCAGGAAAACTTTAGCAGTTTCCTACCACTGATCCTCCTCCACCAGCAGTTTTTGCCTTGATATTGTACGTATTTTGGGGTCTACAAAAGTATTTCTTGCTAGTTCAGGTAGCTCTTGCAGTACCCTTGTGTGTCTTAATTTTTGATCTCTCTGGTTGGTCATGTTAACATATCTTATTTTTTTTACATCTTACACCGTTGAATAGATTGCTTGGTTTGCCCGAATTGTCCAAGGTCATATGTGCTGCTTCTTATTTTCCACTATAGATAGCAGTTGGAAAACTATTTTTTCTCTCTGATTTCGAATATAGAACTTGTTTCGGATGTCCTTCACTCTAGCTTGTTCTGTTTAATGATTTTGGGATATTTAAATATTTAAAATATGACTGACTTTTTTTTTAATCGAGATATTTTTCCAAAAGTGAGATCATAGCTGTTTATAGATCTAATAGACCTGTTCCCGTGAAAAGAGATCGTTGCACTGAAGAATAGATTGTTCAAAATAATCTGTCTGTTGTCCAAGATATCCGAAAGTCCTTCGAATCAAATAGTAACCCAAATAGGTAGCTCCAGTTGAACTTCTGATCATTTAACTGCCACTGATCAGTATAGATGCTCTATCAGTGCTTTGAATCACACTTAACCAAATTATTTCACGATATCAACCTGGGCTTAGCGATGTAGGTCATGTAGCCATGGATAAAGTTAGTAAAGATGTAGTTCTCAAAATATTGAAGCTTTGGCCAAAGGCAGCGACAAGAAAAATAAGCAAAAAGGCGGTGCAATAAGAAAGAGAAAACCAAGCAAAAAAAAATAAGTTGAAAAAGACTCCAGCGATGAGAAGAAACATTGAGATCTATTAAATCGGTTACTGTACTGTAGTGGTATTAGTTGAAGGTTGTGACAATACTTTTCTTCTTCATTATTATTTTTTTCATATTCATTTGATGACTCTCTAGTTTAATCGTACCAGTTATTTAATTTACGGTATTCTAAATAAATGTTCCAAAATACAAAATAACTACCAGGCTAAATCGTTATCGTCAAAGAATTTACATCAAAATGTTTCCAATTTAATATAAACGAAATCGATTAAGAACTTAATTTCATTCGTTCTCCGATTTAATTTCGCCGGCGGCCAATGTACGCACCCACCGGTTTTCGTGTCTGCACCCTTGAATAGCGCCCAGTAACCAGAGTACAAACCTGGCCCGACGAATAAAGGAAATCGCATTGTAATTAGAGAGAGATGGACTATCGAAAATATTTAATTTGTACCTGAAAGTTGTAAAAAGCGAATTAATTTTCATATCAAAGGGCATTTTATAGAAATTAATATCGTCGAGAGGAAAGTGAGCTAAAGTGTGGCGCGAGATAGAATGAGAGGGGAAACAAAGAAGTTGCGGCCTCGAAATAAATTACTCACGAACAACAATGATTAAATAATTAATTAAATTCTTTAAGTTCGCGCGGGACGAAGACTTTAATGCACAGCACCTTGCGGTGTAGTTAGGCTGTGTTCATCTATTCATCCTTTTCTTATTCGGATTTCCTCTTTATCCTTCGTCTTCATTCGGGTTAATATACAGATCGTTTATGAAATTATAGAAAACAAGATTTTAGTGTTTGTTATTTTAGTCTCTCTTAGTGTGCGAAAGACTGTTGTTGGTGGTATATATTAACAGCCAACAAACAGAGGATCAAGACCCCACCACCCCACCCGTATCCCCACACGCAAGCTACTAAAAAAAATTAACAAAAAAGTGCTCTTGCATTCATAACTGTTTCTTTTAATTCAATCTTTAATCCGGTGAAGGGAGGTGGCGAAGTTTGTATACAGGGTGGCCATTCGAAAACAAAACGGGATTGATTTTGGGCATTTAATGTCATATAAAAATAAAATGCTCAGGCACGTCAACTTTGTTATTGAGGGGGACATTTATTAGGCATACAAGCAAGCCCTCATCTGCAATCCCTTGGGCAGAGTGGAACTGACCCCAAAAATCTTAAATGGAAAGGGGGGTTGAGTTGTACCTCGATTGAAAGGCCTCTCGATTCTCTTTACAATGATACCTAGTTTATGGCATTACATTTCATTATGATGCTCACGTGCTGACGTGACTGTGCATTTTATATTTATATGACATTAAATACCCAAAATCAAGGCCATTTCGTTTTCTAATGGCCACCCTGTATGAAAAAATATATGTAATACAAAAATAAACAAGAAAAAGTGCCAGAAGGTCAGGGTGACTTTTCGGTGACCTTCACCCAGTTTTTGCTCCTACCAAAAGGTTTCTGCCTCTAGCGTGGTTTACAGGTTGAGTTACCGTGACCTCCTGGCACCCCTCGCCCTGTTTTTCCCCCAAACTTAAATTAGTGGCGAAACAACCATTGCATGCGACCTGAATGGTTGTTTAGACTAGAAGAGGAGGATGTTAATATTGATAATTTTAATTTAATTTATTCATTCGGTATTGAATTGATGATACGTTCTCGAAACACGTGTCCCGAGTAATCAATCAAAATTTGAGGTGTTGGTGATACCGATATTTTATCTGCATCTTACGAGCCCACAGTCCTTGAAATCAAATTGATCTGAATCCAGATTTATCGATATAAATTTAGCATTACAAAGCAATTTGTCCTTGAGTATATTCAAAATAAACTTTTAATCGTTTATGAACATTCTGTATGTTACCGTATCGTCTTGGTGACGTTGGTTGTTAACAGCTATCACGTTCTGAATCTCATTCTTTCGTTTCTCTATTCTTACGGCCTTTCTTGAACGCATGTCTGCGCTGGGAGAGCGCGAAGCGATTCTTGTGCCAACTAATAATCACCGCAAACGCGGCGCAAAAGTACTATAAAACGTGAATTCATGATTGTGTATTTTACAATTGGGGGTTGGTATGCCCGGAATTACTCCTGGAATTGGCTTTTCTAATTTAACCCATCCAATAAAGGGTTGTGATATTGTCCGCGACCCCTCGCTTCTCTGCTTATTGCTTGTTTTACGATATTTAATCTCACTTCTATGTAGATCTATATTGTGTGTATCGCGCGGTGCGCCCGTATATATACGAATATATAGTCGGTGGTGCGGGGGATGGGCGAATCCATTTTGAAAGCCAAGCTTTAATTAAGAATTACGTTCGGAAATTAAAAAAATATTTATAGGAGTATACAAATTGCCTTTTGCGCAATGCGTATCGGTCGACGCTGTGGCATCTGCGATTGCTATTACTGCGGGGGTATTAAATTTAGTTTATTTATCGTTTAGGTGCCTACAAGAGCCAGGTGTTAGTGGAACAATGGGAAGGTTGTCTAACAAAATTTTAACACTAATGGTGTTTAATAGGTACTGAGATGTACTAGTTTTTGTTTGAATTAAATTGATATTTATACAGGGTGAGGCATTAGTGCGTCAAAGCTCAATATATCCATTAATATTAAGGATATCACAAAACGCTATGTACCGGGTGGCCAACTAAGAATGTCGCTCGGCCGTATCTCAGGAACGGTTTACAGTACAGCTTTGGGGGAAAAAATATTACTGACTAAAGTGGCCCCGAGAAACATCTGGAAATTATTTAGAAAAGCGTAGGATGACCGCTAGAGGGCGTAACTAATTACCAAAAATTGCAATTCTTATTTTACGCAAAATTTATCAACTTAAGGTCTATCATAGACATGAAAATCAGAATCTACTGAAAATGTTTGCATATTTTGACAACAAATTTAAAAAGTCGACTAAATTACCAACAAATCATCGAAAATTGGGTATCGCTATCTTTTACCAATTCGAAGATATCTTCAGAAACGTGTGGATGGAAAAAATTTCTTCTATAAATTTAAATTATTCTGCTTCCCGTGAACGGAATTCAGAAAATTTGGTCTTATTACAAAGGATTTTCATTGGCCTATGTCTCGTGATTGAAACTGTTTAATATTGTTTTGTCCATAACCGCTGAGGAAATTTAAATATGTAAATTTTATGATGATTTATATTTATGCTCATACTATAAAATAATGAATTGAAAGCTTAAGATTTTAGTGAAAAGCACAAGCAAAGTTAATATTAGTGGCTGCCTAAATCTTGAAGTTGTCTCCTATTATTTTCGATGCAAACTTTCGCTCTAAAACGAGTGGATAGAACTACAGTCTTTATTTCTGTCTTAGAAATTCTTTCCTATTCCCACAACCAAGTTGTAACCAGCGGTAGATCGCGTTGCAAAAATAAAATAGTTTTTTCGCCCCCACAAATAAACATCTAAACAAGTCAAATTTGGAGTCCAGGGTGGCCATGGAAATAGACTGGGGTGTTAAATCCACCTACCAGAGGCCAACAAATTGCGACCATTTACGGAGAAATGCACAGCACACTCATCATATTGAAAAACATATTTGTTGCCAATTGCTAGCAACATGTCTTCTATTCTGTTCTCTTTAACGCACTCTAGCGGTGACAGAAAATAAAGACAGTTTTAAACAATTTGAATCACTAGCAGTAGGTTTAGGAAAATCCATGTATACTTTATTTTTTTTCGAGAAAAAAACAAAGCCAGCCAAGCATTCATTTATTAGATTGGTTCCAAAATCATAAAATTTACATTGGAAATTTCTTTAACGAGCCCTGCAAAATTCGCGATGACAGGACAAGATAAAACGTTTTTTCAAACAGCTTCAATCTCTAAACATTTGGACAATACAAATCCTTTCTAAAATAAGACCAAATTTGCTAAATTCCGTTCACGGGAAGCAGAATAATTTAAATTTAAGAAAAATTTTTACCATTTACACCCTATCTGAAGATATCTTTTCTAAATATTGGATAAACGATAGCGATACCTGGTTTTCGCTGATTTGTTGGTAATTTAGCCGTCTTACTTTTTTAAAATTTCTTGTCAAAAATGTATGTTTTTATTTAATATTTTCGAGAAAAACAAAGTTTTCAAAAGATATAAATTTTGCGCCGTCTTCGACGTCATGCATGTCATTTATTAGATTGGTTCCAAATTGTAAGCATTAGATTGGAATTACGGTTTAATGTTACAGTCTTCAACGAGATTAAGTTTGCAAAATTCGGTTTCAAAAGAGCCGGAGTTAACAAACGTTTCTTCAATACAAAGTTTCTCGTTTTTGTTCCACTTATTTATAAAATCGATAATTTTTCTGACGTAAAATATGAAAATTTTTAGTAATTCCGATTTTAAAATTTATGATAGACCTAAATCATAGTTGGTAAATTTTGCGTAAAATAAGAATTAAAAATGTTTTTACCGGTAATTAATATTTAATTATTTCATACAAATATTCTAATATAATTTGCAGATAAATTTCAAAATGAGTCACCTTTAGTCAAACGTCAGTAATATTTTTCCCAAAATTGACTGTTCTGAAATACTCAGTATAACCAAAGAAATCTTATATGAGAATGGCCGAAGATATTCTTAATTGACCACCTGGTAAAAAATCATAGATAGTCTTTAAGAAAATGTATGTTTGGTTCAAAATTAACATCGTATATACAAATTTAGACTAAGACAGATTTTTGTACATTCCTTTGATATAAGGTTTAATTGAATGGATATATTGAGCTTTGACACACTAATGCCCCACCCTGTATATTTTTTATGTTTACAAATAAATCTTATAATTTTTTAATGCAGCTTTCTTCTATTTTACTTTCTTCAGTTTGATTAAGATTAAGTGCCCGATATCCTTTCCTTACTTCGAATTCGTCCCCCTCTGTCACTTCCGTATACTTTGCTGTAACATTACGACAACGCAGCAATCTCTTCGGAACCATTCAGTTGATTCCTAGTAATGATACAGTTGTCTTGTTTCATTTATTTTATTTGTATTTAAATGTTACAAAAATAGCATTTGTAAGAGTTTGTTATACTTTGGGATCAACTTTAAACAATTATATCAACTCTTCACCAACTTTCTCCCAGATTTTGCTTAGGTGACCAGAAACCGTGCCTCGTGGTCACATCCATCCTATCTTGAAGCCTAAACTAGAAAAAATCAACTTTGTCACCTCAAATATATTCAATGTACATAGATGAAACAGCGAGAACTGATGCAACATAAGCCTACCAGGCTACCTGCAAAGGAAAGGTCCAAGTTCACGAACTGTCATCTACCGAACGTGAGGCTTGTTGGGCCACTGATACAGTGTTTCTCAAGTGATCTGGTCATTTCATTTCTACTGTTAAATCTTTATAAAAGAAGCCGGTAGTACTCATACTTGATGGTGACCTTGTCACTCTTCCGACAAGTTACAATTGTTGGACCTAACATTTATGTTTCCTCTGAAAATTGAATAGGCAAAGCCTATAAAACAATGGTTAGTTTGTAACCCAAACAGAACACGACCGTTGTTTACTTTGTGCGTTGAAGTCTTCTAGGTGTGTGTCGAGTAGATAAGTTTGCACTTGACGCTTCGCTGCTAAAGATTGATGTTGGCATCTAATCAAAGTTATAGCAAAGAGGAACAATATCAGTCCTCAGAAACTTCCTGAAGAAGCTGGCAGTATGATCATCAAAACAGCAAGTGCAAACTTATCTATGCAGTAAGACCTTAAACATTACAAATATCTAGTTTGTTTTCTTAACCCTGTACCTTCGTGAAACTGTTCTTGAAACTGGCGTCAATGGGTTTCGGAAAATTAGGACTTATCCGGTTGATCCCGATATTTTCAGAAAAGATGACTTCGTAGCTAAATAACTTGAAGAGTCAGAGGTGTCCGATAAGATAGGACAGCCAGAAAGTTAAAAAAATCCAGCCTCTTTTAGAGCTGGCACCTAAATCTTTGTAATATAAACTCCTCAATAAGACGCCTCTAAAAGTCACACTAGAAAAGGAACTAATGGCAGAATAACGTTAGATGAAACAATTCCAATCAGGAACCAGAAAACGTTCCATAATTGAAGATCAGCCTGGAACATCGTTTACAAATTCTTCCAAAATAAAATCAAAGAAATAGGTCTCGAGTTCAAGCAACTTCGAAGATAAAACACAAGCTCCACTGGTGTCCATGGATGACGAGGATAGTTCAAGCGATGAAGATTCTTCAGGTACTATTTGGGAAGCGTTTCTCCTAAGACAACGGCAGAGAAAAATAGGTATTAGAATAGAATAACCTAGAAATAATTTTCCTATCGAAAAACCAAACATAATTTCGTCAATTGTTGATGACCACATTTCCTACATAAATTCGTTGGAAGAATTAAAATTTTATGAACACCACAATACAATTCAATTGTGTTTACAAGTTTTTTCCTTTCTTGCCGTCGATGGATGGCTGGTGTTGCAGCCACTTAAAGCCATTTAAACTAAACAAGATGTAAATATTTTGCCAATTTCAAAAATAAGTGTGTCTATGGTTAAAGTAGGCAAGAAGTATTATTCTAAATGGTGTAGCACATTAGGGCGAAAGAACGCAGAACCAAGCGCAGAGAAAATGGAAAAATAGAAATTGAATAGACAATTGAATTACATAAATGAATTGCAGTTGTTGGCTTCATGGAAAAAAAAGGTTTTTGAAGAAGAAACATTTGCATCAAACTACAAGAACACTTTGCAACTATTGCTTTTCATAATCGATATAATTCCAGAACAAACTAACATTATTTTCTTCTGCATTGGTTTCAGTGTTAGGGAAAATCTGTAATATATATGATTTGGACTTTTAGACACTTCGGACCGCGCAGCATCATGCGAATGACGGGCATATACCCCTGGTTTATCTCCAGTTTGCACACCGACTAGCCGTCTGTTGCGTGAAATTGAGACTAAACAAGTTCACTGCTGCGTACTAATTGATGTCTATTGCTACATTGTTTCTATATACACGCTGTCTCTAAATTAATCGCCTCCTATCCGATTCTTTCCATCCATCCTCTTCCTTTGTCTATAGCCCTCTCTCGCTACGAACTAATTAAATAGTATTGTCGTGCCACCCATTGTTTTTTAGTATCACAACAACATTTATTTCAATTGTTCTACTATTCTGGTGCCCTTTTCCCTCTCCTCTTGTAATTTCCAACGCTGCTTGCATTATGTAATCTTACGGAACGTTAACGGGCTATTATTTAAACAAATGCCAAGCGGAGAAGAGTTTCGTCATCGTTTTTCTTATAAATCGGGGAGTTTGTTTTCCGAAGTCAACCCCGTTCGGTGTCTTAATGGGTCTGCGGAAAAGACGCTGCGTCATCGTTTATTGTATAGGTCGTAACTCTGTAAAGATGGAAAGTTATTGTTCCAATTTATTAGCGCATTGTCGGCGTGATTGATGAAATTTTACGTTATACGAAAGGTATTTGTTCGGCGAATAATTAAAATTTAATCGTTATTAATTAAGAAATTTCGTAATTTGATCTTATCAAACTTTTATTTTCCGTGGAAATTGTAAAGCGTATCCGTTACGCATGACGCTTAAAAAGTTGATATCTTTTAAACAATTAAGGAGTTCTTAATCGAAAATTGTTTTCCTTGAATAAAGCTTTGCTTGATCTATTTAAACCCCAGCCCTACAAGTAAAGAAACCACGTGATAAAAAATCTATAAGAATAATTCCTTTGGCGTCCCAAAAAACTTTCCTCGAAACGCTGGTGAACTTTCGAGGAGTGCCTCCATTCCATGCTCTGCGTTTTTGATTCAGGATCATAATGATGAACCCGGGATTCATCTACAGCAGTGGTTCTTAACCTGGGGTGCGTGTACCTCTGAGGGTGCGAGAGAACACCCAGTTAGCACGGCACCCCCACCTCTTCACTCTCTACCATCTCACTTCTACACTTTCTACTCTACCGTTTCTCAGCACATCGTGCATCGTGCATCGTGATTATCATCAGTCGTCAATAGTACAGTCAGTACTACAGTCAGTAGTCCCAGTACATGCAGTTAATGTAGTCACATTGTTACGTGCAGTACAGAAAGTAGTTGAGAAGTGATCGCATACTTTGAATAAGAACGTAATAGCAATAGTAAATGTAGCAATATGTACTTTAATTAATTAATGTTGTGCAGTACTTATTGAATTTAAATAAGTTACCCATCGATAAAAATTTTTATCAATTAATTTTTTTAATTGTAGTAATCCTCGTTATGTCGAAAAAGCGTCAATGAAAAGACGATTATATCGCTTATGGACTTACTTGTACAATAGAGTAAAATGGTACGCAACGACCATAATGTATTTTATGTTGTAAAACATTTTTCAACACCAAACTTAAGCCCTCAAAGTTGTTGGAACATTTTAATAATCAGCATGGTGCTGAATCTTCAGGATATAGTCTTAACATCTTGAAAGGCACGATTTGATGCCAGCGACACTATTACAAAATTTAACGTTGAGGCAGTTGAAAAGCCTTTGCTAGAACCTTCTTATCAAGTAACGTATCTGTGTGCTAAGAAAAAAGAGTCATACAATAGCTGAAGAACTACTAAAACCATGTGCACTTGAAATTGCAAAAATTTTGTTTGGTTTTGAAGCACAAAAGAAAATTCAACAAATTCCGTTATCAAATGATGTGATTCGATCGCGCATTGATGATCTCAGTGCTGATATTTTACTGCAAATAGCTGAAGATGTTAAAGCTAGCCCTTTAAAATTAAGCATCCAACTGGACGAGTCAACTGATTGTTGATAATAGCAGTCAGTTATTATTATTTTCGCGATACATTAAAGATAATGAAATACTAGAAGATTTTCTATTTTGTACTTGATTCGACGACAAAAGGCATTGATGTTTTTAATCACATTAAGAATTTTTTTTTAACACCAAATACCCATATAGTCTCAATTTGCACTGATGGTGTCTCTGCAATGTTGAGTAAAAATGCACTTGCATCGAAAACTTTGTCAGAGAATTTGAAACAATATTTAACTACAGCAATGAATGAAGTTAAGTACATCCGTGGACGAGACCTTAATCATCGAATTTTTCGTGCTTTGTGCGAAGAAATTGGTGCTGTTCATACCGTGCTTCTTGATCATACGGAAATACGATGGCTCTCCATAAGCCGCATGCTGACTTCTTATTAAGCAAAATAGTGATATATTTAGCCACATGAATGAAGTATGCACTTCATTGCAAGGATTTGGCAAGAACATAATAACAGCCAGAGAAAAATTAGCTTCTCTTATTGAAAAATTAAAACTTTGGAGACGTCGAGTTGAACATGGGAATTAAGCAAACATTCCTTTGCTGGATTCAGTCGTTTCGGAAAACGAAAGAACAATAATTATACCAGAAATTATAATACATCTCCAGCAATTGAGTGAAGCATTTGATGGATACTTTACCACGTGAAATATTAGCAAAATTAATAGATGGATACTAAATCCATTCTTGTTTGATTCAAATTCAATGGACGATAACGATTTGTTAAAAGAAGATGTTATCGAAATACGAGCTAATGCGCGTATGGAAATGGAATTTGAAAAACTAGACTTAGAACAATTCTGGTGTAAACAGTTAGAAGCTTATCCATAACTGGCAAATGCAGCACTAGAAACACTTTCAAGCTCTTTCAAAAAAAGTGCCTTGTTTTAATAGAATTATTATGAATAAACAACAACAACCTAGCCATTAAAATTTAAATATTGTTTGTTTTTACATACTATACAGTAATATACAGGGTGTTTCATAATATATGCTCAGGACTTCAGGATGTGATAGCTTGTCCAAAAATTTGAAAAAGTTTCTATCAACTTGCCCTCTAAAATGCACCATTTTCGAGATACAGGGTGTTGAAATTTAATTAAAAATCGTTTTTTGCAAATATCTCCGGAACCGTTTATCATAAGGAAAAGAGCTTTTGTAAGCATTTTCTATTCATAATAAGCTAAGTTGTGCGCGAGAAAATTTTTTTTATGCCGTAATTGGTGAATATTTTGAAGGGGTAGTTGTTGTTTTTCTCCCCATCTTCTACGCCACTGGAAAAAGTACGGTTTTGAGACGCCGATTTGAACCGCCAATGTTTTCTACACAAAAAAGTTCTGTTGGTCATGAGCTCTAAAGTTGTCCGTTTTCGAGAAAAATCAACTTTTATGTTAAATTTTTTGAAATAAAAGTTTTATTTTACTAAAACATTAGAATAAGTAAGAAAAGTAAACGTTAACAACCTAAAAAGTTGATTTTTCTCGAAAACGGTCAACTTTAGAGCTGATAACCAACAGTACCTTTTTTGTATAGAAAACATTGGCGGTTCAAATCGCCGTCTCAAAACCGTACTTTTTCCAGTGGCGTAGAAGTTGGGGAGAAAAAGAACCACTACCCCCAAAATCAATTATGACTTAAAATTTTTTTTTTCGCACACAGCTTAGGTTATTATAAGTAGAAAACCTGTTTTCTTTACGATAAACCGTTCTGGAAATATTTCCAAAAAACGATTTTTTTTAATTAAATTTCAACACCCTGTATCTCAAAAATGGTGCATTTTAGAAGGTAAGTTGATAGGAACGTTTTTTCAAAATTTTGGACAAGCTATCACATCCTGAAGTCCTGCGCATATATTATGAAACACCCTGTATATTACAAATAAACACGCAAAGAATAAATATACACACATTTTTCAAGGGGGTGCAGGAGCTTATTTTCAGATTGAAGTGAGGGAAGTGAATGGTGCTGACCACTAAAAAGTTTAAAAAGCACTGATCTACAGTAACGAATCTTGCTAGGAACTGTTCAGGATCTCGCTTAATGATGGCCAAATTCGTCTCGGAATGCGCTTTTGTTCCGGCGTCAACATTTTCGGTGCCCATCGTGCAGCCACCTTTTTGAGATAAAATGGTTTCAACGCTATTATTAATATTTCATAAAATTAATTGTTAAAATTCAAAGACACTGTACTAATACATGAAAATGAAGATAATAACCCTGGAAAATACATCACAGTCATAATTCTAATCTTAAATGCACCAACTTGTCAAAATTTTATACATATTTCGTTTGTCCCAGCTTTTATACGACTTTGATATATTAAGAATGCAAAATGCGTTCAAATTTATTCATCTAAAAAGCCAACTGGGAGAAAATCCCTTAGAAAGAGAAGAAATATCACGGATAAATTCGAAAGAATATCAATCTTACATTATCTAAAATACCTCGAAAATAAGCTCAAAAGCTGTGATAAATGATAAATCCAGGAGCCAGCTCACGTACTACCTATCGTAGTTAACCGGTCTTAAGAGAGTCCTGATAAATTTAAAAAAGCACCTTAAAGTCGTTAAGACGATGAGCCGCCGGCAAATTGAGCTGAAAATATGCACCGAGTTTTTATTCGCCTTGACAACGGTTTACCGGGTTCTAACTTATCTACGGAACGGGCGGCTCGGTTACCTCCACCCACGCTTACTAACCATCCCATCCATCGCCCCACTTTATCCATCTATTCTAATTCCAGCACTCAACTTCAACTCACTTCGACTTTCTTTTTCCTCTTGCATAACGACTTCCAGCCGTTTAATGCCGCGCTTGACACCTTTTCATTATCAACGTGAGATGTGTATTGATAAGGGTGAAATTAGTCGGATGAAATCCCGGTATATCGTTAGGCGACTAATTGTTATTGGAAGGGGAACTGTTGACACGTAGTTAACAGGTTTTAAAAGGAAGCTTTCTTTCAGAAGAAATATACTAAATCGTACGAAGCTTTTTAGAAAATTAGCTATTGTGAACAGCGCCTGATATCTACGATTTTAGGCATGCGAAGAAGTTGCAACATTCCTGTTATCTTCATTTGATTCGCTTCAAACTTTTTTCATAAATTCGCAAGACAACTCTTACACTGACATAACATTGTTGTGATGTATTGTTGACTATTGCTCCACCTATTGCTAGAACTTTATTAGATTAACTTTACTCACAATCAAAGATGTCCCTTTCATTCCACTCTCCCCTATACCAGATGTGTTCAAGATATAACGGCAATTTTTAAATTTCACGGGTTTGGAGAGTCCGATTGTCAAATTTTTTGTTTGTATGTTGGTATACATGCCCCTGAAGTATGATAAAAGTTTTAGCTGTATTCATTGTATATAATTCCTTTAAATTCTGCCTAAAAAATTAAATATGGTATAACAAAGTGTGTGAAATGTTAACAAAGGCCTATGGTGAGTCTTCTATGAGTAAAACAAGAGTTTACGAGAGATATAAGCGTTTCCAAGATGGTCGTGAAGACGTTGAAGATGACGATCGCCTCGGACACCCCAGCACATCAACAATCGATGAAAGTGTGGAAAAAAGTGAGAGAAATGGTTATGAACAATCGCTGAATCCTAATCATCATGTCGCTGAAATTTTATCGAATGTTTTGGGTAAAAACGCGTGGCAGTAAAATTTGTTCCAAAAATTGTTAAGGAGTCACTAAATGAAGTCAATGACGATACAGAATTACTGAAACATGATATAACAGGTGAGGAAACATGGGTTTACGGATATGACATCGAGACTAAGGCTCAATCGTCCCAGTGGAAAAAGGCATCGGCCAAACGTGAAAATTATGCTCACTATGTTCTTCGATTTTAATGGCATACTGCATCATGAACTTTTTGACAAGGTCAAACGATCAATAAGGTAAGTATATTTAGTGCGGGTCGAAACGTGAATCGTTGTTATACGATATGTTCTTTGATTTTTTTCAATTTAATCCCGGCGACTTGCCATTTGCTGTTGGGAGCATCAGCGCGCCATCATAAAAGGCTTTCACAAAGCCATTGAACACAACTTACACACATAAACTACACCGCGAAGTTGGTTAAACGATCAATAAGGAACTATTACCCTACAAGTTCAACGCCGTTTGCTTCAAGCAATCCGAAGAAAAATACCTGGATTTGTGGAGAACAGATTAATGACTTCTGCACCACGATAATGCAACTGCACACACTTTATTGCTTGTTCGCGAATTTTTGGCCAAAAACAATACTGCAACGATGCCCTAGCCTCTATATTCGCTAGACATGAAGCATCGCTGAAAGAGCTAAAGGCTATCGCAAAGATCGAGTTTGAGAAGTGTTTCGAGGATTGGAAGAAGTGCTGGAACAAGTGCGTAGTATCTAATGGGGACTATTTTGAAGGCGACAACATTAATGTAGACGAATAAATAAATATTTTTTTCAAAAAAATAAAATTCCCGTTATTTTCTGAACACACCTCGTATATTGTTCATTAATTTAGCGTTGTCCTAAGCTCCACACTATGAGAGCCAGGTCATCAACATACCCAACGCACATCGCGTCCTATTGTATTGCATCATACAACACATTCAACAGAACTGGTCCCAATATATGTAGAACCCTGCGGCACCCCCTATCATCACTCTCTTGTCTTTTAGATAGCTCAACACGAAATTAATCAAGTAAGTGGCTATATTGCTCTCTTGGAGCTATTTAAGAGTTTTGCAAACAAATTAGAAGAAAAAATGCATTTTAAGTCAGTCCCTTTTTTATAAACTTCTAGATCAACCCCCCATTTACAAATTTGAAATACAGATAGTTGGAAACGGAAAAGAATATTTTAGGTTAACCCTTCTTCTTAATTTTAAATTTTGAAAATTTTTCAAGTTGTATTAAGTTGTACAGTGGCCGAAGTGAAGGTATCCGGACACGATTAGAGAAATACCTTGCGCTCAATACTTTATTCCAAAGAGCAACAGGGTAAGCTACTACCTGCGTGTAATCGTAGTTTGTCGCTCTTACAATAACATTGCAATATACAAATGCATATACAGGGTGAGGCATTAGTGGGTTAAAACTCAATATATCCATTAATATTAAAGATATCACAAAACGTTATGTACAAAAATCATCCACAGTCTTAGGACACATATTTTAAAATTATTTTCATATATACAGCGTGTTTCATTTCGCTAGGGTGAACCAAACATACATTTTCTTAAGTGGGATATATTATTTCAAGATTAAGCATATCTCAGTCCTTCAATATAAGGTCTCATTGAGCTATACCGAGTATTTCAGAAGTTATGGTCAATTTTGCCTGAAAATCGTTGCGTGTTCAACGCCCTGTGTGTTATCCATACTGGTTATTATACATACTAGTCATTATTCATACTGGTCATTATCCATACTGGTTATTATACATACAGGTTATTATTCTTACAGGTTATTATTTATACTGGTCATTATTGATATACCCAATTTTATGTTCGACTGACCTATTTTAATAAATAATTAAAATAATTACTATCTGGCAGATCGTAAGGTGATGATTAGCAGCTAGGTATGTTGACAGTATTTTGTTATTTGTACAAACGCCAAATGACATTAAGAAATGTCATGGTCTCAATTAATGTTGCTCTTCATAATCGATTGAATGATTTACATTTCAATAAAGGAGTCATATATGCAGTATATATTTATTAATTTTTACTAAAACGGACAACTCGAAAAATATTTGTGACATAGAACAACTATTTCACTCACTACTCACGCACACAACGCTACAGAAGATTGAATTCCTTAATTCTAATAATTTAATTTATGCTGTGTCTACGTACATAAATGCGTTTATATAATGTAATATAATACAATTACAATATGGAATAAAATATTGAGCGCGTGGTATTTCTCTATTTAGTCGTGTCCGGATACCTTTCAAGGTCACTGTACTACATTGTTCCATACGTATGCAAAGTAGTATTAAAAATTAGTCGAAAACACAAACGATAAACTCTCGTTGCGTTCGCCTACCTGATCTAGAAAAAAATGTTCTTTTTTTCAATAGTTCCGTTTCCTAGCACTACAATTATTCAAACAGTTGAAAGCCCCCATAAAGAAAGTTTCATCTTCAATTTTTGATCAGCTTTTTTGGATTTAGAGCCACTGTGTGTCGGTGCAAAAAAGTACTTGGGCAGACGTAGTATAACTACCAAGTCTAAAGTAGTTTTCTAAACCATGCATGCCCTAGACAATCGATAGCTGCGAGAACATCATTTATACCCTTTCCTGCATACGGTCTTCTTAAATTTAGTGATAACGAAAATACAGCATGGCTAACAAAGAAATAATTCAATCGAGAATTATTCTTTTGACAATATCTCGGAGTTTGGAAGTGACATATACTTCAATGCTTCAATCCTCGACTAAATGAAGAAGCAGTAAAAAAAGCTCCATCAGTAACAGATCCGTAAGCACTTCTATGAGAAATGTGCTATTTTTCTGAAGTATTTTAGATTATATCTTTTGATTGCTGTTTATCGAAACAGCTGCTGTCAAAATTATAGGACCAGTACCTAGAAAATCGATTACTTACTACTACAAATGTATTAGACATTATAATCTAGTCAGCAATTAGCGATATCAAAACCTTTAGGAGGCCTTTATAAAAGCACTATTCTTCTCCGAAGTGTACGCTTTTAATTACGGGAGACATCAATTTTCAGACTAACAGTGCCGCATACATAATTACAAACAGTAACCCATTGTACCAATGAAAAGAAGCATATGCAGCCGTTCAATGTAAGTTTATCCCGTCTCGTTCTCGACTCGGCAAAAGCCATGGCTAAATCGGAAAATCAACACGCGCTACCGTAAACCTGTACGGAACCCGTACCCTAAACCACATCTCTGTAGCGGCGCATGTGGTAGGCGAACCAAACTAATACGTGCTCGTAAAACTAGCTACCGTCGGTGAGGAGTAATCGTCTGGTCGTATGTCGTACAGGGGAACCTCCAATTAGTGATATTAATTAGCAAACACTTGAAATTCTACCGCCCCGGTTAGACGTTACGCCGTAGCGTCGCTGTGGTGCGCGACATCAATGACTAAAGAGCCTCTGCTGCTCTCGGCGTTCATACATATCTGCATTCTAATATAAAATTTTATTTTAGAGACGCTTTTAATAACGCTAATTTCGTAATTTGTTTTGCAGAGTGGGTACTCGTTAAGATCCCTCTTTTCGCTGTGGAAATATATGTATGACATATGTGGAAAAAATGCTGTATACGAGCATAGAACTTTTATGCGTCTGCTACACCTTATTCAACAAAATTTGAATCGCGTCAGAAATGTTTAAATAGGTATTCATGATGAACTACATCTGTTAACTTTTGTAAATGTGTTCTAGGATTCTCAAAAACATTAATTTGATTTTCCTGTCACTCAACACCACAAGTGAACTTCAAAATGGTACAACAATACCTATCGATGATGATCACTTTCTATACCATGAATGGACATCAAACCAGAAGAAAATGTCAGAAGGAGCTTCACTAGAAGAGCAAAATTCAGCGGAAGTTAGTTTGCGTATTTTGTATCTCTTCAACTAGCTAATGAAATTTAAATCATTGAGGCCATAATCGACGATGACACATACTTATATAAATAAATCCATTCAATTTGTCAGTATACAGAGCCGTCCTCACAATAGAACTCCTCCAAAGAATAATAGTTCTTCTTATTTAAAAATAATTTCAGACGAGACCTGAACTGGTGCGCTGAACCGATTTTTACATTGGCAGGCCACAATTCCAACTGCCATTCGAATGTGGGAGACATAAAATTTACTGGATCTGGAGAAATCGCATCTAATCAAGTCTGGGTATCTTGTACTGTGCATATAAGTACCCGAATTCGTCGGGAATTGTTCCAAGTTATAATGAAGGTAACATACCGCTGGCAGTGTAAATAAATGGTAAAACTGTGGGGATCCCCAACTCTATGAAGTAGTTCCTACATGAATCAGTTGGTTTTAGATTGCAAATTATAAGTATGGTCTTCTTTTGCAATAGCAATACTGATTTTAGTTTCGAAGTACTGCCCCAGAGCAGTAATCCGTAATAGAGATGAGTTAAAATGAGCATAGATCACTGTCAACGCTCAATCCCAACGGTTTAGTTTCAGTAGCAATGGTGAAGGTCATATCGCATATAGTTAAGCTTTCTTCAGTACTCTTTTCATCAAAAAGTAAAATTTTAGTTTTTCCAATATTTAATATAACTTACAGCAACTCCCCAAAACAGTCAGACGTTTGCTGCTAGTTCCCTTCTAGTCCCCCAATAGTAAAGTAACCTCTGCTGCTCTCGGCGTTCATCGTACACCATTCTAATATAAAAGAGGCAAGTTTTAGAGACGCTTTTAATAACGCTAATTTCCCAATTTGTTTTGCAAGTGGGGAACTCGTTAAGATCCAATTTTCGCTGTGGAAATATTGCCTGACATACGTGGAAAAAAATGCTGTATAAGAGCATAGAACTTTTATGCGTCTCCGTAGACACCTTATTCAAAAAATTTGAATCCACAAGTCAGAAATGTTTAAATAGGTATTCATGATAAACGACATCCTTAAGCTTTTGTAAATTTTTAGAATCTAAAAAACATCTGATTTGATTTTCCTGTCACTCAACACCGCAAGTAAACTTCAAAATGGTACAACAATACCTAACGATGATGATTACTTTTTATCCCATGAGTGGACATCAAAAAAGAAACAATCGTTAATTATTTCAAGGAAGGAAATATCAGTAGGAGCTTCACTAGAAGAGCAAAATTCGGCCAAAGTTAGTTTGCTGTTTTCATCTTTTCAACTAGCTAATGATATTCAAAGCGTTGAGGCCATAATCGACGATGACAGCTTTAAAAAAGTTAAAATACAGAAGAGGATATTCTTTGTAACAATAGTAACAGAAAGAAGAAGAACAGATCCTTATTTATCATTTCAACCTATTTTTGACTAATCTTCTGAAATTTTAGACATAACGAACTTTGCTCAAATAGTGCACATTCGATTTGAGGCAGAAGAAAAATATTTTCGGATAATTTATTTTCAACATTTTTGACAGAACTATTTTCGGCAGAAATATTCAGGTTAATTGATAACTTTTGTCGAAATAATATTCCTTAGAAAAAATGCATTGGTAGGGGTACTGATGGAGCTCGAGCTTTAACTGGCAAACATTCTGGTGTTTTATCTCAAATAAAAGCTGTTGCCCCTGAAGCAAAATTTACTCATTGCAGTATTCATCGTGAAGCTTTAGTAACAAAAGAAATCCCAGAAAAATTGAAGACTGTTTTGGATCAATCTGTTAAGGTTGTAAAATTTTATTAACGGTGATTAAACTCCAGGAATGTTTGCAATTTTTGCCAAGAACATGGGAAGTGATCAGAAACCCTATTATTCATTTGTCAAACTAGATTTTGCTCTCCAGTAGCATGGCTTTAAATCGTCTTTTTGAACTTGGATTTGAATCGTAAAATTTGATCTGGGAAAGTGTTTTGTTGATGAAATATGGGTAGCCCGTTTATCATACTTAGCAGATATTTTTTTAAGGTTGAACGATTTAAAATTAGGCTTATAAGGCCCAAACTTCAATTTTTTCACCGCCAATTATAAAATAACTTTGTTCCATTAAAAAACTCGAACTAATTATCAGTGAAATAAATAAGAATATTTTCAGCTTTTGACCAACCCTAGAAAATTTCCTTACAGAAAACAATATGAACAATAATGACGAATTGGCATCAGATATAAAACATCATTGCTCCTTATTGATAAATAAATTTAAATATTATTTCCAAGAAGATTTGGAAAATCAAAATTGGATCAGAAACCCTCTTCCTTCAAATATTCCAGAATATTTTTCATGTGAACAAAAAGAACAAATAATACATGTGTCAAGTGATTCCACTGTAATGGGAAACTTAAACAAAAAAACACTGATTAAATTTTGGCTTCAACAAAGAACAGATTTTAAAGACATAGCAAACATTGTTATTCAGTTTTTAATGCCATTCTGTACGACGTATTTATGTGAAAAAGTTTTTTCATAAATGTTATATCTAAAAGATATAACATCGCAAGGATCGCATTGAATATTCTATTGTTACCCTTTTTATGTGTTTTGTTTTTTTTTCTATAAACTTTTAAATATATTTTATTTTAAATTTTAAGAATATATTTTTTGTTGAATAAAAATATGAATAAATAGTAAAAAATAATTTTTTAAATGCTGGTGGTACTATAGTTTATGTAATTTCCTTAAAAATGGTACGCGATAAACAAAAGGTTGAGATCCGCTGCTCTATAGCATCTTTTGCATTTTCATTGTCTTTTTGGTATTTTAGGTGTATTTTATGCGGCCAGGAACCTGTTCGATTAGAAATATCAAGTTTTCCAGTTTGACGCTAATTTTACTCTTGCGTCAAGAATTTTTAATCCACTCCATGAGCAGATTTTCGCTGTAAGAAAAGAGATAGGTAGCTCGGAAAAAGAGTAGGATAAACAATCCTTTCACTAACCTTACATTTTCAAATATATGGTCCGTTGTTGTGTACCGTATATCGTACCAAGTTAATTAGCACCGTTTCTATTCAGTTAGGGCTGGTTAGGGCAATTTATCTGTATATGTTGAGTCTGACGACTGTTATGAGTTGCATGAATGACGCAAATGAAGAACAAAATGGAAATAGTAATTATACAAATATAATAATAATAATATAAATATACAATATAAATATAATAATAATAATAATTATAATAAATATGATACAAATAATCTAGATGGAAAATTCTATACTGTATATTTATCTACCTAGATATGTATTAATTTTTATGTATAAGTCACTCTCCTCCAATCTTGTATTCGAAAATAAACTAGATTGTTACTGTTCATGCAATAACGCAAATCAAACGGTCTCTAAAACATTTTGGAGTCTATTGCAGCAGCGTTAAAACGTCGCGTTTACTCTGCAACTAGTGTTTAAAAACTAAACGCAGCTTCAAAATATTTGTCGCTTGCTGTAAGACGCAAATGTCCAAATCGAACAAACCTATTGTGGTTGAAGTAATGCCAAGATTTAGAAAACCCTTCTGGGCTATTGTTTCGACAGCAATGATGATTTCTAGCGCCATTGCGTTTGGTTTGTCGTCGAGATGAAATTTTAGTGCTCTCATCAAGTGTGAACCCTGTTTCATCTGTTTGGTATAATTTTTTGCAAACAAATAAAATTTTGGAGGTTAGAACATGCATTACGAAACATGCTTTTGTATGGCAGATATCTTGTGGGTATTAAAAATAATTGAAGGTTGTAAAATATTGTTTTGCGAAAAAGATTCAAAACAAGTGAATCTCCATTGCGAGGTGAGGAGGACCATTGACGAAATCATTTAGTCCACGTTTCTCGTCAGAATCATTCTAGTTTGTAATTTCATGAACCTGAACCGAAAATAGTCGACCATGGATTCAGTCCTTTTATGCCTATAAAGAGACACAAGAGACGTTGTTGTTTGATGAATCACTTTCAGTGTTCTTGTCCTCCTCCACAATGATAGTTACAATAACATTTTTATTTGTTGGGTTCGGAGATTTTGTGGCTCCTTTTTGTAAATGAATATCTACAGCTTTATAAACTGTATTGCTTGTCATGATTACCACTACAGTGCTTGCTGTGTCATTCACATAGACGTGTCTTAAGTATTTTATGGCTTTGTTATATACATAACCTCAACATCACTGGTGTTAATTGTATCCTAACTATTGAAAGGTGTATCGAAATGCTGCAAAACGAATCAAACAATATAAAACATATTTTCCTGATTTATTGACGCTCATAGTTAAAAAATGTATGCTTAATTTGTGTCATTAATACTTTACATCGGATTTTCCATATAAAAAAACAAAACCAAAATTTTGAGTTACGAAAAGATCACTAGATCGTGGTACAACGTTATTATTTCACAGATGCAAAACGCATAATCGCGCAAGGGGTAAGTTATTAGATCGCTTATAGGCGATAACGCCCGGACAGAGAGTAATGGTCTAGATTTGCATGTAATTCTCGTTCCGTGGCCTAGCCGCACATCGCGACCGTCGATTTTAATTGTGCTAGCCGTCTCGCTCTGGTCCATCCGTCCTCTGTTAAGTCGTCGTGTCGACGTCGCGACGTTTCTTCGGCGTCGCGTCGGGCCGCACTCTCAGCTGGGTGCAAAGTGCGACGAAGTATTCGACCGGAAATGATACCGTTTCTTTGGCTCGTATCGTGCGGGAGTTTCATATTAAATGCTGAGTTCACGAAACTCTACAAAAAACTATTTCAGATGTGAGTATAGGCATAAATATAAATAATTTTATTGCCGTAGTGTACTCGTGAAACTAGAAAATGTCACAGACAATGTGTTTCAAAGAGTAAATGATGCAACGGTTACAACATTTCCACGCACACGTCTGTTTCAAAAGTAAATAAATAAAATATTGGACTGTGACTTGTTTTTGACTAACTTTTGGCCTCTGGATAAGGAAAGACCTCAGTTTTTGTATATCACGTCAACTTTTTAAGCTACAATATACTCTCTTTTCGTCTCAAAAATCATACAAAATGTGCGTATAAAGAAAGATAAAGGGAAAACTTACCAAATATACTGTTCACAAAATAGTTTTATTCATACAAAGGTTAGTATATAGTTACTGCAAGTTAAATTTAGATCGGTAAATATAATATTAAGGTAAAATTTTTCGCTTATAGCTTTTTCTGGAGTGTTTAATCTGTGGAAATTCTCTCTTGATGCTTCAACAATACCGTGCCTCCATCACCTTCATCTCTTGGTGGAATCGCTTACCTTGCTCATCACTGAATGCACCAAGATTTTTCGGGAAGTTAGCAAGATGGCCATTTAAGAACTGCAATTTGACTCTTGTTGCAACCAAGCATTTTAAAGCTCTCTAAGAGTTGCTGGACAATTTCGATGTAATTCTGTGCTCGTGTATTTCCAAGAAAGTCTTGTTTTTGAATGCTAACCGAGCATTCCTTTGAAGTTTTGTCATTGTTCCCATGAAATGTTCATCTTTTACAAGCTGCCGAATCTGTTGACCGTCAAACACACCGGGCTTTATCTTTTCAAATGACAGGCTAGGAAATGCCGAAATGAGATACATCAGTTGGCAAAGCTTTAACAAATTGTTTCACTAGACCCAGTTTTATATGCAGAGGTGGAAATATAATTTTTTTTCTGTCGACAAGGGGCTGATGTAGAATATTTGGATCACCAGATTTCAGGTCAGATCTTGGCGGTCAAATCGATTGCAACCAATGCCTCTCACGACCTCTGCTGTCCCACATACACAAAAAAAAGCAGGGATACTTGGTGTATCCGCGCTGCTGGCCAAGGAGGAGGCAGACCATTTTAAGGTCAACACAGAGGATCCACTTGTGCATGTAATATTGCAACACATCAATGACTCTTTTTATGTTTTCATATTCTTTACGCAAACCAACTGAATGGCCTATTGGGACTGAACCAAATAAATTTCCATTGTGGAGGAGGACACACTTCAAGCTCTTCTTTGAGCTATCGATGAACAATCGCCATTCGGTTGCGTTATAGGCTGAAATTCTCAATTCCTCCATTAAACCACGTACGTTATGGGAATACACAAATCCATCAACACTTCGAAAGTATTGCAGAAACGAGCTTTCTCTTTATCGAAAGTAGGATACTTAGCTCCTTCTTCAAGTAAGTTTTTCGGATGCAGTCTTGATACTAACAGTTCTGAAGCTTTTTTGGATAGTCCCAAATCTCGTGCCAAATCATTCAACACAAGCTGGTCAAATCCCTTACGAACGAAATCATCTTCAATTTCAAAATCTTCGATGTTCACCAGACTCGTATTCCTGTATTTCCAAAGAGGGTAATTCTTAAAAAATCGGAACCGGGATTTCAGCTGACTGAGGCACTGGACGTGTATGGATGGTGTAAACTAGGATACTCTATTTCACATTTGTTTTCCTTGTATTATCCTGACGTTTTTAGTATACAAAAGTAACCATCACTTGAGTGATCTCTGGGCTATCGCCAAATCATTGGTATACCAAATTGAAATTTATCACGTGCTCCCTTCGTCCACATCCGTAAACTCTCGACACACTGCTTGCACACTTTGTGAGGGCCCCTTGATCACCAGCTTTCAGTTTAAAATAGGCAAAATAAGATTGCCTAGCAAATATGTTGATGTTTGTCTTTTGACTAGGAATGGTAAAACTGCCACATACATAACAAAACGAATCGAGGCTGTTTAAGCACTTACGATGCGAACTAGTAGAGGCAGACATAAGGAAAGGTTTCAGTTCTATATAAATAAAGACTAAACACGGCTAACCAGCACTCAACGTCTCACTACAGTATCTCAGGCTGAACTAGTCTAGACAAATATGCACCTGTCGCTCGTCTCCTAAAATGACGTTTAGGAGGGCAATAGTGCTTCCTATGATCCACGCTCGATTTCGCGTGTAGAGAAAAACTTGACGTGATAGAAGATAAAAAGCTAAATACAGATTTGATATCAGCATGCCTATTTAACCCTAAAACATCTGAAAAGTCGAACCCAACAGAAATTATGTTACAAATTGTTCCCCAATTATTGACGATGAAAGCTCCAATTGCATTTAAGTTTCTTAGTGGTAGTTTTCTTTTAATTTCACTCACTCACGCCTCCATATTTTAGAAACAACAAATACGGCTATAAGTCTTATAAAATACATTTCTAAACCAGCCACAGGTTTATACAGGGCGTTTAAAGTTTAGTGCCAAAGCCGAAAAACTTCAAACTTAAAAAAGTAACATCTTTCAAATGGAACATACACTGCTGGAAAAAAGTGGCGAGCACATCCCCCATAATTTTAGCAGTGCATAAAGATTTTCGCTAGACGAGTTGATGCATTTTTTAATGAAATCGTGTTGACAGTGCAACGATCATAGCAAGAATGGAATGTGCAAGGACGTACACATCTTCTTCAAGACAACTTGGAGCTGTTTGGTGAGTAGAAAGGGAAGGCGTATTCACTACCCGAACTTCCAGATCAGCGACTCCATCTAGCGGCCGGAATAAGACCAACTAGACAACTAGAGTATCAATAAGTACAATATATTTTTTGTTAACTTTCTTCTCTCTTTATTGAAAATTATCACAAGTTTTAAAAAGTTTGAGTTTATAAATTCTTTTAACTAAATTTTCCTTTCGTATTTATTTTTGCATCGTCAACATAGTAGTTTCAAATGTTGTCAATGCGATCTCTAAGGGTGACATATCTCGCTCTAATTAAACACAAACCTATCTCTTTCTCCAATCAAAATTCCGACAACAGAAGGCAAAACACATGCGTCAGGATTGCACGCCTCTATTCCTCGTTCTATTTTTAGTTGCGCTCCGATGGAAAACTTAAAATTTAAGGGGGAACTCAAACAGAAAGAGGAAAACTTCGCGAAATAACTTGTTAAGCATAATTAACTCTTTCTCTTAATTAACACAACAGTGACGCATTCCTAACAAGCCGTATAGTCCCGGGGTTCTTCAAAAAGCAAGAAGACAAATCGACGAAATGCGACACGTCGAAAGAGAGACAGCGTATTTCGACTATTGTTCGTCTTCTTCCCCGTTCTTCGTTCTCTCTTCTTCATCTATTATATTAAATTCAGTCCATTGTTTGAAATGTCACGCCGCAATATTACGAATTTTACTCTTAAGTGATTGAGATGATTTCTAAGTAAATATACTACGCTAATTTGCATCAAACATCCTCACTCTACAATAAGCTGCTTGTTACCGAATTATAATTCACTTTTAAATTTAATTAAATTAAATTATTTTATTCAATCGTTGATAAAACAATGTATGTACACATGCATACATACAGCGTGACAAAATATCGAAGGATCTTAACACTCCTCGAGCTTGCTAGGGACTTCAGTATTTCTCATGTATATTTCAGTCTGTAGCGATCCTTAAAAAGCGACAAGAGTCTTTTATAAGAGTGGCATAATTAACTATTGAATAAATTAACTGGGTCGGTATCAGATTCGCCACGCCAGTGGGATTATATCGATTGAGCAGTTCATTAGTTCTCCCCCCTTAATTAAGCCCGGCAAAAAGTGAACCTTCTTTTAAACTTAATGGTCTCCGCAAGACAAAATATCTATCCAATTTATAAAATTTCCCGAAACGGAAAAGAACTTATTTTCTTCCTTGTTTGATGGCGACGAAATAAATGAGTTGTGGTGCGAGGGTTGATTTTAATTACTGAAATGTTTGGAGGATTAGAACGAATTCCTTTTTCATATATTTGTTGCACCATATGTGTGGTTAATCATACAATTGTATTTTGTACTATATTAGCATGATTACTTATACATTTTGCCTACATATTAACAATTTAACTGCAACATTACCCGCTTTTTTTCCGTGGAAAACTCGTTTGTTTACGTTTAAAATGTGAGACTTGAGAGTTATAAAGCAATTTCCATATATCAACAGCATAAATAAGTTTATATACCGTGCATTACTTAAATAATTCTAATTTAGCGCGCGCAAAACTCATTTCTATAGTGGCACAACGGGAATAATCCGACATGCAATATTTAAATTATTTTACATTAAACACAGGAAAATGAGCTAATAATGGTATACGTTTAAATATCGTGGAAACAGCCATGAGAAAAACGAAAGCTTAAGAAGGTAACGAATCAAGTACAATGATGGACAATCTCATATGAACGAAGGGAAACCTATCTACTTATTAGCCCTGATAGGAGAGAGTGGAGTTGGTTTGGACACCTTTCTCTAAATTAGAATCGCAACAAAGACAGGACAATCTAGCGAGCGTACTTCGGAAAAAAGTGACGAGCACACTCTGTATAATCTGAATGTGTGATTCTAGCGAAACTTACTCCCATCTGGAGAGCCGTGCAGAGCTGATGGGAGGGGATGCATCAATGACGGGAGTATCCCCCGAGAGCGTATACCACAGGAGAAGAGACCATAAATGAACTATTTAAGGTGCACTTCTCTGGCTTTGAGATCGTGGAGTTGTAACATCTTTAGATGTAGTTTGGCTTTCGGCTACATACTGAAGCATGGGAAAGCAGGACAGACTACGCCGAAGTCCCTAAGACCATTAGCCTAATGTCCTTCACTATGAAGGCATTGGAAGAACTGGTGCACAGGTATATCAGGGTCGAAGTATACCTATCGGACAGGAGTCTCGACAGAAACAGCACTCCAGGAACTAGTCAGATTAGTGGAGGACACACTACAAAACAAGGAAGTGATGCTGGGGATCTTCATCGATATCGAGAGGGCATTCAGTAAGACGGGTTTTGACTCAATTACCAGAGCTCTCGTAGGCAGAGGTGTGGACGGCACTTGTGTCGCCTGGATAGACTCTATACTCAGGGAGAGAGTGGTGGAAGCCTCGGTCGCAGGCGAGACTCTGACGGCCCGGGTGGGAGGTGCTTAACAACCACGGTCACAGGGTACTGGCCTACGCAGATAGCTTGGTCATTATAGCGCGAGGCAGGTATAATACCACGGTCAGAGATCGATTGCAAGAGGCTCTGAATTTGGTTAGCAGGTGGACGGAGTTGGCAGAGCTGAGCATCAGTGCCGATAAGACCAACATCGTGCCCTTTACCCGCCGACGAAAGCAGGACGGCCTAAATCCGCTCACGTTAAAGGGGTTACCATAGAGATGGTGGGGGAGATAAAATACCTTGGAGTAACATTAGACTCCAAACTTACCTGGAACCAACATTTGGATAGAATTACCAAAAAAAGCGGTGACAGCGTTAACACTGGTAAGACGCTTATATGGAAAGAAATTAGACCAGACATGCTGAGTTGGATATACAGCATGGTGGTTAAGCCAACAATGACGTATGCAGCTTTGGTATGGTGGACAAAGACGTATCAAAGAAACGCTATTCAGAAGCTGAGCAAGGTGCAAAGACTTGCCTGCTTAGGAATAACGGGAGCAATGCGGTCGACACCGACTCCAGCCATGGAGGCATCTTAGACTTGCCACCGTTGTATCTGGTTATACAGAGGGAAGCAAGGATGGGGGCATACAGGCTGCAACACACAATGACTCCGAAAGGGGTCAATACAAAACACACATCGATAACCGAGCACGTGGGAAAGGGGGTTTTAGAAATGCGGATCGACCACATGCCGGTAAGGCATAGGTTTGGGAATCCCTTCACAGTGTCTATAGCAGACGGACGGGAGGGGGCAGTGGGTAACTTGAATATACAGATGTGGCATAATAAGCCTGAAGGCTGCTGTGCCCACGCGCCGGTGACCATAAGTCGGACAGGTCTGGATAAGGGAAAAAAAATTTCCGAGAGCAACGCGTACGATCTCTACACGACGAAGCATGGAGTCAATAAGTCGTTTTATGGTAGAGGGAGGGATGGCCAACCATACTGTTTCAACTCGCAACTCCGACCAATCATATCCCACATGTTGGATCGTATCCAGATCCGGAGAACGAGCCGGCGTGAGTGCATTTGTATGTAGTGATCTTCGACAAAGATGTGTACAATGCAGGCGACGTTCTGTTGGGTGTTGTCAGTCATTTGCATGTACAGCAGATCTGGACGTCGCCGAATGTAGGGGAGCACAACGGGCAATAGCACCTTATCATGTGTAATCACGACCCATATCATCTCAGACGAACCAAAATTCGCGCGTCCATCAGGCTCAATGCGAATCTCGGTTCGTCGTAAAATAAAATGTCCACTTGGCAACTCCGACTTGCCTCTGGCGCCGTGTAATCGGTGGTCGCGAGTCACAATCCGTTACAGCGCACGAGGCGCTCGCAGTACACTATTCTGCAACCGCCCTCGTACAGTTCGAGTAGTGAGTACGCCTTCCCTTCCTGCTGGCCAAACAGCTCCAAGTTGCCTTATAGAGGACAACGTCATAGGGCTGAACACAAAGGCGCGGTCCTCGCATGCTGTAGTCACGCGAAGCAGCTAAAGGCATTCATTCTCGCCATGCTTTTTACACTGCCAATAACAACCGCTCCAGCTGGCGCGCAAGTTCACGGAAGGATGTGCATACCCACAACCATTGCTCACTCAAACTCGCTTAGATAACGCGAACGGTCTTCCATTACGCACAAAGTACAACCATATAGTATCCCTTCGCACCACAGTAAGAATAATCGGTTTCTTCCACCCTTTTCGGTTTCCATGCTGACTCGAACGAAACTCGTTGTATCAACTCGTCACTTTTTTCCAACAGTGTATTTTATTGAAACTGTGTGGTTATAAATAATATTGCAGTTTCTGCTGAAGTGAACAGCCACTTTAGATCTATTTGATGACAACTTTTAGAGCTAATAAGCTATTGGACCTTCTGTACTGTGGTGACATCTGTTTCGTCAAGGGTGGAAATGTCTTCCAGTACACGATGGTGCTTGTCTAAGAGTTCTATTGAAGGAGGATGTTCGTCCAAACATCTGCCTACCAGTTATGTCCAGCCATCTTATTTTCTTTGCAGGCTTAACTAATATTTCCATCTATGAATTGTCTATCTCTTACTATTTCATACGACGTTTAAGGTTACAAAATGTGTTTACATTACAATATCCACGTGAAACAGGAGGTATGAAAAACCCACGGAAAAGGACGGCGAATTCTCTCCGATAAATATGCAAAAATTAAAATAAAACCGCAATTAAAATTCTAAATGGCAAATCTTTTCACGTAGGTGCTTTTTGTTCTTCGAACGTGCGATTAATAATTCTTTTGCGGGACGGGGAGATTGCGGTTTTTAAAATAGGCGTCCCACCACTTTTGTCGGTGAAAAACACAGCGCTCATCTTTCTATCTGTCTGAAGGTCGGAAAAAAAGCGGCCAACATCAGTGAGTTCCATTTAGTAATAAAAAGGGAGAGGAGAGCAACAAAAAAAATCCGATGCCCCTTTTTCAACAGTAATACCGAAATAAATCACGGGCGATAATTAAAAACTAATCACAGATCCCGCAAATTACCGTTTAACTACTGTAATTTGAATTTTTCAACGATAAATTCGGGATTATTAATATGCCGTTGGATGAGTACGGCTGCAGAGTGGGGATAATTCAGCTGACGCTTTCGGCTTACAAGTTTTTCGGGATCAGTTTTATTCTTTCCTGATTGACGCAATTGTACAAAGTAAATTGGAATTTAGTAATACGGATCCGACGAACAAATCCCTCAAATTCTTAAACTACTTGAATGACTTGAATTCAGAAGAACAAACAGTGTCGGTGGCTGGTGATTGGTGGTAAATAAACGGTGTATCTATAACAACAAAATGTAAATCCCAAAAGAATCCTAACCAAAGTTTGACGTTTAGTGTCAATAGTGAGATAAACGATACAAAGCTGTTATAAAATTTTCTGAATTGATACACTTAAATTCGTTCAAAATGGCGAACTTTTTGGGAATCTCACCGAAAGCCATCAAGGATAACAGAAGAATTGAGGATAAGTTCAGACTGCGAGCACTCAAGGCGATTGAACAGTTCTGCGTGGAACAGGAAATTATGGATATTCAACGGGCAAAACACGCGACAGGTCCGGCTACTGTAGACTTTTCAAGAGCTATGGGTATGTACATTATAGATACAGATGAATTGAAAAAGTAGCACCAACATCGTCTACCTTGTCGATGCCTGATATGAAGGAAAATATTATGATGACGATAGTAAGATTCTTCAGGAGTGTAAGTTGAGTTTTGTGTAATTCAAAGAATGATTTTAGTTAAGGATGCTATTAACCAGAAATTTCACTTTAATTTTTAGATGTATACCGATCTAAAATGTGAATTAACATGGCTACAATACATTTCAATCCTGTTGTGTCTCCAAATGCCACTGCCTTTTATAATTGAGCATGTAAATATGGTCTCCGTTTTTGGTGCTAGTAAGTATATTCTCTATTAAATCAAAATTGAAAGACAGTCGATTTCTTCGCATTTTAAATTCTGATCTGAAGTCCTGTGTCCCTGTTATCTGTTATAATGATGAATTTTGGAACTCTTAAGTTTGAGATAGCAAGAGCAATTCATGAACTAAATTTAGGATATCATTTTGGAAATATTTCAAATAGTTTTAGATAATTAACTTATGTGATAAAGTAACTGCTCATTGGACATTGGCAAATGCACAAGTTTCCAGAGGAAAGCATTCTAAAACTTTCGTTTAATCCTCGCTTTTCCCCAAGGCTGAATGAGATACTGTTTAGCCTTCTTATCTCTTAATAAGAGCGGTCCAAATCGACCGCGTGACTGGAGATGTTAAACGGACTGCAGTGGTGGTGGCTGGACGTTAGCTTGGAAGAATAAAAGCCTATCAGGATCCAACTCCTCAAGGTATTGAATCTATGGATTCTCCGGCCTATGAGTCCTTTCAAGGATAAATCTGACCAGTGTCCTCGCGTAAATACTCAACATTGAGGTATCTAGATCTCGGTGAATTTGCTCGTTGGTAACAAATCATGGAGCTTCAATGATCATATGAAGAGTACAGGGGAAAAAAATGAATGTCACAAATACTACTTTCTGAGAACAATGCATTTGAAAATTGGAAGACTCATACATTATACCTACCAGAATGTATGTGTCTCGGCTATTTTTTATGCCATACTTACGTCTTTTAACACTCTTTTAGTAGTAGTTAACTTAGGTTACTCGACATCATAGACGTAGATCACACATTATATTGGGACACTGCAAAATATTCAGGAAAACAAAGATGAACGTCACATAAATGTTTTATTAGAGAAACACGACATGGGTATTTTTAAATTATTATTGAAGCCTTCGCAGAAAGCGAGCTGTTCATCGGACAAGAGGTTGCTCTCAATTATGGCGTCTCTAGTTAATCCAGTAATGATAATAATAATAATAATTTGGGTGTGTGTTGAACAATGTTGCGTAGAAGGTCACTGATACACTATAGATCTAGCCAATTTCATGGGGTAACCATTTTGAGCAAACAAGACAATAAGACGAGTCTTGATATTACCATGAAATTGTGGATGGACAATTTTAAGAATTCTGTTTCTTAATGCACGTAAAACATTTGCTTTCATTTGCATAGGATGTTTTGAATGATGATTCAAATAACGACCAGAAAAGGTGGGTTTAGTGTACCAATCAAGGATTATTTTTTGATCCGGAGTTCTATGTACCTTTGTATCAAGAAAGGGGGTGGATCTGTTCTGTTCAAGTTCAATGGTGAGATAGAAAGAAACTATTGAAATGATAGAAAGTGTTGTCTTCCTCGTTCAAGGGAATGGAACATATCAGGTCGTCAACATATTTGTAGATGAAAGGTGAAGGGATCCAAATGAATGGAGGTGATTAAAATTAGCTCTAGAACTTAATGAATTTGAAAGCACTTCCGAGAGATGGATAGACAAATTATAGACTGGTGACCCACAAAAGGACACAATAGGTCGTAAGGGGTTGTTGATTTTATGTATCTTAGGTAAACCGTAAAATTTAGGGCAGACGCCATTGTAACAGGTGAGACGTCTCATAGCAAGTTCATCAATACAGCCATACCTTTTCATTTCCCTTGTATATTTATTAGTATGATAATGAAGGGAAGAGGTTGGATCAGTGGGTAAAATGAGATAAGTATTATTATCATGAAGTAGTTCGTTGTTGGGGGATGATACCGTGTTTTCTACAACGGATAAGATACGTCTTCTTATTTATGTCTTTCGCTAGATTGATGTTTAACTTGAACCAGTTCTTCAGGGAGGTGGTGGCTCTCTGACCATATTGTCTTGCAATATCTTCATAAAACCCCATCTGGAATGATAGTTATAGGGGAAGTAACGGCTGTCACAACGTTAACTAAACACAAATAAGATGATCCTAGAGTTAGTGGGGTTAGCAGCCACTAACTTTAAGATTTAGTTAATAATTATTTGTTTTTTTCTTCAACTAAATTGCAAACACAGTATTGTAATATTTTTTTTATTTCAGTTCCTGTACTAATAGTTCAAATACTGGTCAGCTTATTTGTTGGAATGCCTGTATATATGGTAATAATGTTCTTGGCAAATTACAGCAGAAAGAGCTTGTTTAAGTTCTGGGAGTGCGTCCCTGCACTAAAAGGTAAATAAGCAACAGCACTACATTAACAATTAAATATGCAATAGTAAGAGAGAGATCTATTCTGTGTGGTTAACACATTATTCGAACATTAATCTCATTGTTTCTTGGTGGTTTAATACGGTACCTTCTGGTTCTATTACAGTTGATCAAACAACTACAGGGGCAAAAATAGAATAAGTTATTGAGCACAAAACAAAAGAGTCTAGTTTTGCTCTAGAGCCAAATCTCCTAACTAATACAAGAACTTTCCTTGTAGGATTAGCCATTTCGATAGCAATTATGTGGGGTCAAACTGAATTATTCAACGTCGGCATTGCAAGTGTAAGTGTACGATACGTTTGGGATGTCCTGAGTAGCTCAGAATATCCATGGAAGGATTGTAACTTTGCGCGAAAATCTCCTGATTGCTATTACGCACCGACGAGAGAATACAATGCAACATGTTGTTTATTTAAGTACAACACCCAACCAAATTGTACGTACGAATATTATGCTGAGACTATTTTTAAATACGCAGCTTACGACTTTTACTATAAGAATCAGCTAGGGTTAGAGCATAATCCGGAGGAGGGTGTCGACAGAGGCATGCCAGTAGTTTATGTTGGGATCACTATCGGTATTTACGCTCTAGGTTTCATATTCCTCATGATGGGATTAAAACGGGTTCGGCATATTTTGACGCCGTTATGCACCATGGTCTGTATAATATTTTTGGGCCTTTCCTTTGGTTTACGCTCTATTATGGTGATCAAGATATGTATCCAGCTTTGCCAAGGGATTATCGAGTATTTCTTAATTACGAGGTAAGTTTTGGAAATGTCACAATTAAATTCAAGCAAATTTGCTTTCAAAAAGCGCCATCCATCATCCGAATAGCGTTCTGCTACATTTGAATAACCCTGTATAGATTAAAAATTTATTTTTAATGACAATTATTTGAATATTTCAGTTTCTATCAGTAATGATTAGGCAGGCGCTTTCGAAAGAGCTTCCCGCAAATATTATCACGTTTAGTGCCCTTGCTAGCCCGGATATAAGTCCTGAAATGAACACCATTCTTGTTTTTACCGCAAGGGTGCTGGCTTTGTTAATCATAACGGTATGGCTTTCAATGGGAGGCAACATGATAAAGAAGTACTACAGAGTTAATGATGCTAAATGTTTCAACACGAGGGGTATGTATAAATACATGTTTGTATGTATAGACTCGTGCAAAAAAAGATGGGACGATCTGCTATTTACAAAAATTTAAAAATTACAAAGGAAGAACAACAATCAGGAAATAATTTTTCCGACTGTAGTCGGTCATCATATGAGGACCCCATCTCCCTTGGTACCGAGCTTCCATGATTTTTTACTTAAACTTTCGGGAAACCTATCAAGATAACTGAAGGAAATAAAGCTTTATGTTACAATCTAGGCATTGAAACTTTTCAAGCATTGAATGTAGTCCAGGCTTCTGTTTAAGCTTCGCGCATAAAGTTGATAAAATTTGGATCTCTCATTAAAGTTCTAATCTGAGGTCCATCAAATGAGCTTTAAATCTTTCGTAAATTACTCTGTCGACTGAAGGTTGACTTATAATATTCATTTCTCCAACATCTAGGGATGTTCTAGGAGACAGTTTCTAAATCCGGTGTTGGTTTCTAGTTCCACTATTTCAGAAGCACAAAAGGCACGAAAATTTTGTATATCCTCTTTGCAAGCCAAGTAAAAAAAAAGTTTACCATTTCAATGCCATGTCTTCAGCATCTAAGTACTCAAGTGAAGGACGAAGCAATACCGCGTATAGCCTGTAATAGATCCAATTTTTTAACGTTGCCTTCGGTTTCCAATGTTCAAAGTAAATTTTGCTCTGTAATGAGATTTTAAATTGGCAATTATACCCTGATCAAGAAGCTGTAGACGACTTGTTGTATTTGCAGGAAAGAAATATGTTTTGATATTTGACAGTTCCAGACCCTCTACTTTGTGAGCAGCACAATTATTATCAAGTGTTAATAAAATTGTTCTATGTTGTGCGGTCACACAGCGATTGAGCTTAAGAAGCCATTCTCTAAATGCTTTTGCATCAATCCATGAACTTTTGTGGGATGCGTATTCATAAGATAAATTTTGCATATGTCAATGTTTTTAAAACATCGTGGATTTTGCGATTTTCCAATTATCCAAGCTTTATGTTTTTCTGATCCATCAGAATTACAACACAATACCACTGTAATTCTTTGCTTACTTCTAGCTCCTCCATAACATCGATTTCCTTTCAAGTCCAAAGTTTTTTTCTGGTAGTAAATTATAAAAGAACTCCAGTCTCATCCACATTAAATATATCTTTGGCTGAAAAGATTTCTTAGTAATTTCAAAGTCTGATAACCAAGAAGTAACCGTAGTTTCATTTACTTTTACTGCTTCACCGCACATTTCATGTGAAACAATACCATGCCGTTTCTGAAATCGCCACAGCCAGCCATGGGAGATTATGATCGAACCACTCTATTATTTCATACTCAATGTCTTCATATGTGGCAGTTCGCATTCGTTTGCATTTTGTAGCAATTCATCCGGATGCTAAATTATTTTCAATTTTATTCCGATTTTTAATTATTGTAGATAAAGTGGATTTCGAAATACTAAATTTATTTGCTCTAGCGGTTTTATTCAGTTCAGCTTCGTCAACTTCATTAAGTATTTTAATTTTTGTTTTAATGTCCAATGCTTTTTGCGTACGTTTAGGTTTTTGTTCTGACATTATGTGAACTGATACGTACGATGTACTACATATTTAACCGACAACTACTTACAGCTTCCAAAATATGAACGTTGTTCTTCAACACTCTTCCTCAACGTTCATATTTTCGTTATTTAATCCTAATTTAAGAATAAATGATTTAAACATTTTTTTACACATTGGCTTGATTAATACATCCGCCAATTGTTGTTTACTACAGAAATATTCTACATGAATTACATTTTCCTCAGTTTTCTATCTTACAAAGTTAAATTTTATATCCATGTGTTTTAATCTCTTTTGATCGGCACTTTTCACGGATTTGATTGCACTTTGATTATCCTCATAATAAATCATTATAATATCTGTTTCAACTTTTAAGTCTACCAGCAGTTTTTTAATCCAACACGCCTCAACTGTTGCTTCACATAAAGATACTAATTCAGCCGCAGTTGTACTGAGAGCAACTGTGGTTTGTTTCTTAGAACGCCATAAAACAACGTTACCGTAAACCTTAAACAGATAACCAGAAGTTGACTTTCTGTCATTATCTCTAGCAAAATCAGCATCTGTAAATCCCATTAAAGGTGAACATTAATTATTCTTTGTGTATAATAACTGTAAGTCAATCATGGGTCTTACGTATCCTAGATTTCTTGTAAGTGCTGTCCACAATTCAACACTAGGTTCTGATTGGTACCTACTTAAATAATATACTGATGCACCTAAATCAGGCCTTAATCAGCAGTATAATTCAATTATGCTGCCTTTTTAATTGAGATGCCCAGGTAAGTAAAATTATCTTTGCCCATATCTTTCATCCTAAACTGAGTAAACAAGAAGGTTTTCACTCTTTCTATCTCTGTTAGATTATCTCCCAAAATTAGTAAGTCATCAACGTACAATAACAGATATAAATTTCCTTGTAATATAGACAATAGTCGTTTTCTGATCTGTTAAATCCGTATATTTTAATAGTTTCACTAAAACATTCGTACCAGTATTTTGGAGATTTCCTTAATCCGTAGAGTGACTTCGTCAGCTTTAAAACATATCCGTTGGTCCAATGGTCTCAAATCTGCGATTAGTTTCTTAGTCCATTGCCCTGCAAGTGCGTTGCCGTGCCATCTTTCCTGTCAGGTATTTAAAGTTCCAGTTTTGGCGATCTCGGTCGTTTTCTCTCCCTTTGTTTCATAAATGCATCTTCTTACCAGTACCATAAGATCTATAGCTGAGATCCCCGTTATGACTTAGAAAGAAAAAATGGGTACGGTTTTAAAGGCAGCTGCACCATTTTGGAGCTATAAGGGACGAACAGAGGGAACGTTTTAAGCATGTGTATCTTGGTATCTTGGATGTTATTAAGGGCAGTAGAACCTTGCAACCTTCTACATTCATAAAATATTCATACATACTTAAATATTGTGTTTTCAAATGCACAGGTTTGCCACTACTTTTCGCCATGACGCCAGATCTGTTATCAAGATCACCTCTCCCAAAATTGTTTCTACTAGTCTACTTTTCCATGATGGTCTTCTGGAGCTTTTTCGGAGCAATTTCCGTCATCCTATCTTTAATCATAGCAATAATGGAAGAATATCCAAAACTGATGAAATTCAAAGGAACCGTGTGCGGCATAATCTGCATATCTGCATGTGCCGTTCACATACTGATATTGCAAGGAAACCCTCATACTCTTGCCGGCAGCTGGATGAGCGATACGGTTATGCAAATGAAGGTCATTATGCTCCATTGTACTTTAATTACCATATTTCTCTACACTTTAATTCGCATTTCGAACGATTATCATTTCGTTTTCCACCGTAAGATTCACCCTTTTTGGATTCACGGTGTAAAGATTGCTATGTTGATGGTAACGGTGAGTATAGTCATATTACTATCTATAAAATGAATTCTTCTTATTCACTCTTTATTGTTTCAGCTTATATCAGTAGCATTTTATATCGTTCGGTACACCACCACTGTGATAAATCCCCTGGAAATTCTTGTAATATGTGTTATATCTTTTCCGATATTTGCTGGAGCTATACTGGTATTTGTTAGGTACAAAAGTGGTGTAAGTATGGCTCCTTAAATTCTTTGTAAAACAATAATATTGATGTATCTTCACAGTTAAGAAAAACTTTCATAAGTCCTGACCCACAATGGGGACCAATGAATCCCAAAAGAAGGATCGCGAGAAGCAAATTCGATCCAAAACGGGCCCTGCGTTACAGTCTATCAGGACAATGCAAGCATTCATGTCTGTTGTATTCTCATTCGTTAAGGAAGGAAATATTGTATTGGACTGAATTGTGCAAGGAGCGATATGGAACTGTTATGAAACTTGATGAAGAATTCAGAAAATCGGAGGATGACGTAAGAGAACGTGAAGAAGAGAGAGGAGAAATAGACGACAAAGAAGACTACGATTAAGTTATTATTTAATATATGTATATCAAGTTAACAAACTGGTTTAATTAATTAAATTACACATTTTCCACATTTGCTTCTTCCCACAGTCATACACTTGACAAATTTTGGCTTGATTGAGTTAGGAATAATCATCAGATCAACAGATCATCAATTCGGTTGTACAGGCAACCAAAAGACTTGTTTGCAGTGCTTCAAATTTTCTTCAACTATATCCATATAAAATTAGATATTACTCTTTTGTTGAACATCAATTAATTAACGCGATTAATATATCACAATTAGAGCGGCATCGTCGCGAACAAAAATAATGAACTCGTTAGGAGCTGTAGCGTCAAGCGAAATACACAAAACAGAGAAAGATGAGGGCGGATAGAGAACGAACGGTCTGCATTAATCATAATAAGTGACTGGAGGTTAAAAATGTAGCTGTTTCGAGGCGCGACGCTGCATGGACCGCTCGTTGATGGTGGTTGCGATGCGGCTTGTTTTTTCCTTTTTTTTAACCAGCGAGTTCACCACCGTAACAACGCTCGAAACCGCTAAAAACGCGATCGCTCGCGTCGCATAAGAAAATTAGCCTGACTGCTGGCGGGGTAACTTTCAAATTGATGAATGCGAATTAGGCGCGCAGTTCGAATTGACAAACGAAATGGATAGCGCAATTAAGCGGCTAATCGAATGATTGATGCAAGCTCGGCTGAGAGAAACAGAAACACAAGACCATCGGAGCACAAGACAAAGGGATTGTAAGTGATGGGTTAATACAGGGCCGGCCTGCTTTGTAATTGAGAGAAAAGTTGCCGTATAACTAAATTCAATTATTATTATTATATTTCAAGAAAGAAGTTCTCTCAGGAGTTGTCTTGCATCATCTTTTACTTTATCATGCTGGAACAGAAATCTAGAATCTATAAGAATTCTAGCAGGTACCGTAAAATGGAGTGAAACGCGATTAAGGAAGTTCAAAATGGTATTTCACTTACAGTGGCAGCAGCTAAATATAAAACTGATTAGACAGTATTAAGCAGACGCAAAAATAAAAAAAAGAAAGGGGTGAAAAGTGTCTTTCCAATGGTGGTCAAACTGTGTTGTCTGCAGAAGTTGAGCTACAAATTGTGAACAGATTAGTTCAGTGCTCCAAATGGGGACAACCACTGGATTTATATGATTTGAGAGTTATAGTGAAAAATTTTCTGGACAAATTCGGCCGATGAGTTGAACGGTTTCAAAACAATATGCCGGGGAAGGAGTATGCTTTGGGTTTCGTCAATCATCATAAAGAGATACTTTCGATGAGGTTCTGTTAAAACATCAAAGGGTCAAGGGCTGGAATAACTACTGAAAATGTCAAAGCTTATTTTGAAAATCTTCTAAACACAATAGATGGTGTCAGTCCTTCCAATATCGTCAATTACGACGAAACCAATTTGACTGACGACCCAGGACGACAAAGAGTAATTTCAAAGCAAGGAATGAAATACCCAGCAAGGGGAATGAACAACAGTAAGTCGGCCACCTCCCTTATGTTTGCAGCCGAAGCAGGCGGAACAGTTCTACCACCTTTTGTCGTGTATACGGCCAAAGATATTTACGAAAGTTGGGGCGGAGGGGGGAGAGGGGTCAGCAGATGCTCATGTCAGTTCAACCCCTTCTGGCTGGTTCGACAGCAACTGCTTCCAAGATTGGATTGAGACAATTGTGACAAAAGTGTTAATAGGGGACAATCTTTCTTCACACATCTCTTTGGAAGCTGTAGAAAGATGTGAAGAGTATAACATATCATTCGTGTTTCTACCAGCGAATTCCAGCCACACGACTCAGCCTTTGAATGTGGCTTTTCCTTCGCCCATTTAAGGAGGCTTGGCGTAAGAATCGAGCATCCCAAAAAGCACATTTCTTCATCTCCTCAAATTATTGTTGGAAGCCATTAAATCTAATGCGGTTAAAAATGTTAGATCGGGTTTTCGAAGATGTGGAATTGTTCCAATAAATCCAGATGAAATATTATCAAGACTACCATCAGGGTCACAAGTTCCGGAAAATGAAGCGGAGGCTTTAACAGCTTCGGTGGTTGGTATTTTAAAAGAATTAAGATACGACAATCTTCCTAAACTTTGGTTTCGATGAAAAGACACGCAAATAAAACATTTTTTGTTTATCCAGATATTCCAGATGTATCCGAATTTAGTTTCGACCAAATTATTGGCAGAGTTAAGGACCCTGAAAAGGGTCGATTCTAATATCTCAAGTGAACGTCACCAAGTGGAAGTAACTTTGTACCTATTTGTTTTTTTTTTATAATAATGAATATTTTGTTTTAAAGACAAGAATTACATGTTAGTTTGTGTTTCTAAATAAATGTTTAACTTTAAATACAATGTGTCCGGGTAAATGTGGAAAATCTCTCTGATTCAGATAGAACATTAAAAAATAAGATGAGAAGTTCCCATAATTTTTTTCCTGGCGGCTTTCCCTACAGAGATATGGCCTACTAAAGGACGCCACTGGAAATAAATTTTTCTTGAAAAACTTTTAAACTACTTATTATAATTTAATGAAAATTTAATATGATAAACAGTAGTATGAAACTCTTAAAATACTGCCACTAAATTTAAATTAGCTTGTTTAATTTACCAGGGGCGGACTAGGTTGTACATTTTAATGCTTACATTTTTAACACTCTGTATGATAAGGAGTTAAAAAAACAAATTTGGATACCTTGAACATTAATCTAAAGAAAAGATACTCTTGTTCATTGTCGATAAAATGAACCGTTTTCGAGAAAAAAAATAAAAGAATTAATGTTTTATTTCTATTAAAAAGAACCATGATTTCTAATTTTTTTTTGTCTGCAAAAAAGTGTGATACAAAAGTCATTCAAGAAACAAAAAAGTTTTAGTTTAGGTTATTTAATTCAACAGAATTACAAAGATTCTTAGAAATGCAGTTTTGTCCCAGAAAGGCACCTTAACAAAAATTATGGTTTGAAATGTACTGACTAAAGCTTGCAACGATTGAACCTAAATACGCTAATTAGAAATAATGAATTAAAAACTTTATAAGTGGGTTCAACATGGGCTTCGTGAACTCTGATACACTCGCGGGCACGACGAATAGAGGACTGCTGTACTCGCCACAACAACCCAGCATTGTTTCTCATCACATCACAATGAAATGTGATTCTCTGTAAAAGTTCCTCCCTAGTATCAACCGGAGAGGAATACACCAAGGTTTTGAGATGACCCCACATGTGAAAATGCATTGGCCAGGCAATGGGGCTTCCTCTGCCTATCCAACGGTTTGGATAAAATACATGCTTTGGCGAGTTGCAAGTGGCAAATGCTTTATTGAATCCAGAAAAGCCTTCTGAAGGAACTGTAAATAAAGGCATCTTACAGTGAGTAGAAGTATCAAAATAAAAATGTTGAAATCTTCTATAGGGATCTGTCTACCAATTGACACACACAAAATTTACAAACGAAACTCGTGCCTTCATAAAAATAATTTGTGACGTTGTTGATTAAAAACGTAGGTTTAATGTATTTTCTTTGTACCTTCCTGTAGTCTGTTCATTATTCAAAAGTTAAACAACAAAACAAGCTTTGCTAGTACAAGTGGTTATAATATTTTACGGTATTAGATGGCTGTCTTCAAATTGACGAAAAATGACAAATAAATATAAAAGAAAGCCTGGTACCAGGAAATGTAAAGACTTTACGCCCACAACGTTGAAAAGGGCAATAAATATTATAAAAACTAACCATCTAAGTTACCATAGCGCGGCGAAAAAAATACGAAATACCTACCGCAACCCTGTATACAAAGATAAAACGGCTCCATATGAACCCTCACGGAGGTCCTACTGCACTTTCGGCAGCCGAAGAAGATTTACTTGTGACAAATATACTATATGCGAGCGACTGAGGATTCCCTTTCGAAAGAGATCATGTTAAGCAACTAGTTGCCACATACTTAAACAAAACAATTAGATTGTCCGAAAATATTAAACGGGCTAGGGCGGCAGTCACCATTGACACTTTGAATCAATATTTTAACGAATTACAAACCACTTTAGTGTTCAAGTCAGTACATCTTTGGTCAACGTGGACTCAAGGTGGACCTGGTGGAACCCGCTATAACCGATCTAGATCAGGGTGGTTTGACCAAGGACTATAACGAAGATTGTTTTTTTTTCTATTATTTTACCTTATTTTCGACGTTTGGATGGGACAAAGGTGACATGAACCCATAGTAGTTATTACTACGGGTCTCACGAGATTATATGCTTCCAACCTATGCGACATCAAAAGTAATTTTTTAAATCATATTGCACAATAAATTTTCTAACGTCGAAATCTACCCTAAATGTTGAAAAGTGTCGACAAGTCACCCAAGTTGACGGTATATGAACAAGAGCTGTATGAGTATGAAATGAGATTCCAGCCCACATCATATCAGATCGCGCCCAAATTCGTCCATCACAGCGTGTCAACCGAAATCTTGACTCATCGCTGGAAAGCACGGAGGACCACTGATCCATCTTCCAATCTACATTGTGTTGAGCAAACGCCAATCGGTTTCTTTTATGAGCTAAAGTCGGTCGTCGCTTTCGAACTTGCCTCCTCGATCTAAAATTATGTTCTCGCAACCTTTTTCGAATGGTTTCCATACGAAATTGCCGTTGCTCTTCTAAGATTACTCTGCTAGTCTCTAGCAGTGGATGCCCAGTTGTGCAAATATCTGTTTTGTTTTATCTTTACTACCTTGACCAACTTTCTAACATATCTTCCTGTCTCAGTAATACCAATTCCAAACCTTGCACATGACAGAAGAGCTGTATCCTTCTTCGATTAATGTTACGACTCTAACAAATTCAACAGAGAATTATTTAAGTCTTCATATCAGTCTTCATATTTTAATGCGTAAATACAAAAGAATTTAGAGTGGATTACAACATTATACAAATCAAATTATTAACAGATTAATTAATGTACACTTGTTTCAGTGTACTATGGACTCTCCAGTACATGACGTGATTTTATCAGCAACGCTATTCAACCTAAAAAAAATGTGCAATCATTATCGAAGTAATCTAACATTGATAAGTGAGTAAGTAATTTTATACAAGGAAATTAGTTCTACTGAAATATTAATGAATAGTTTTCAATACTTGAATAACTTGGTAGCGTAACAGGTTTCATTTAATACAAATTCTAATATAAAGCTATTTTGCATAATCCATTATAATAACTAAACTGTACCACTACAGTGCATGTACACGTCATTATAATCACGATACAAGGCATTGACAGTAGGTGTAGACATAACGCGGCATTATATTGACTTCCAGACTTGCTCTTTATTCATAATTCACTAAACGGAAAGGGCCATACGTCAAAGCATTTCTAGCTAACAGAGAAATTGAATTTATACGTCTATAATAATTCCGTATTTAGTATGCCAGCCGTTCATGCACTACTTAAACAATGAGCGATTACTGAACGAAAACTAACACAGACCAGCTAATGGTTGTTTCTTGTTGTAATAATGGACTTAATTTCGACGTGAATTGTATAAATGACGGGTTCGGGTAACAATCGGCTCAAGTAAGCCGGCAACTGAATTTACCACCCATAGTGGTAACATGTAACGTAGAACATACGAATTCCCAATTAGGAGGGGCTACCGATTTAGGGGATGTGAGGAAAATTGGCTGGGTACTGTGTACGCTTAGAACTAAACAGCAATATAATTAATTGCTAGTGCTGTTGGACAATCGCTTCGTGTACATTGAAAATCTCCTACATGTTTCTAATACATAAGTTATCGAAACTGTTTTCGAACTTGAAACTATTTCTGTTTTCCAATTTGTTTAGATACCTTGAAATTTAGAATTTAATTGATCAATAACCAGCATCGTTTCATGAAGAGAATACGTTAACATAACTTTTTGGGAACAATTTAAAATTAGCCTCAAAATAAATCGTTTCCTTGATTTGGCCAAACTAATAACAGACGTATAAATTATGGTCGAGGCCAAAAGGCACGATGAGAAGAAGCAGTAGATGAGGACGCCAAAGAACTGTTCAGAACGAGAAGCTAGAAAAGGGTAACGAAAGACGGAGAGACTTTGAGGAGGATTCCGAAGGAGGCCAAGGTCCGAGATCATCATCTTTATCTCTTTAAATACTAGCATTTCATTTAGATTTTCTATACTGACACTTATTTTTTCTAATCTGTAGCTTCAATTTTACCATATTACTTTGCAAAAAACACGTAAAACAACGTGAATGCAAATTAACACAAATGCATTGACATTCTGCTTCATTTTGAAACAGTACAATCTTCATAAGGCTTAAAATCATGCTTTGTTTTGTTATTCAAACTTTTCAATATGTGATAAGCTTCAGAAAGTTCTTCACTGGATCTCTTGGTGCAGAAGTAGAACTCTAAACATTTCAACCCAACAAAACACCAAAAAAACTTTTTACTAAAATCCTACGCGTTTCGATAGAAAAGCTGTCATTATCAAGGCGATAATAAAAACTCTTTTTTATAGGATTTCAAATTTTTTGAAATAGTATGTTTGCAGGCCTCCCCCTCAAACTGTTTTGTAGGCTCAGGAAACCGCATGATACAGGATTCTCTCCCGGCAAGAGAGTTTTTATTATCGCCTTGATGATGACAACTTTGCTGTCGAAACGCGTCGGCTTTTAGCAAAAAAAATTTTTGGTGTTTTGTGGGTTGAAGTATTTAGTGTTAAGCTACAGAAACCTTAGAATTTTTTAATTTATAAGATATTAATCGTGAAGGAGGTTTGAAGAATAACAAAGGTTCACTATTTATTGTTGTTTCTACGAAAGCACTAATTTCTTCATGCATGCAATAAAAGAAACAGACGTGAATTGCATTTTCCAAATTGCTTTCGTATAATGGATGGCAGTCACGCCATTAGTTAGTGTAGGATGTCAATATATTTTGGAGAGTGAACTCCTTAGAAACTCGCTCTGTTAAGGACAGGTTAGTACCTCTACGATATGTTGAAACCATATTTTGGAGTTCGAGAGAACACTTCCAAAAAGCATTTTTTAATTACTCTACTACAGGAAATATTGTATTGATTATTGTTGCTTGCATCTACTTGCATATTTTTTTCAGTAAAGAGGATATCTTCTTGAATCGCTCTTGAGCAATAATGTGTCACTTTTCGCTCTTAATACATAAATAACTATTATAAATCATGCGAGTTATTACTATCGTGTGTTAAATGCGCTCAAATATTCTATGGTCCTTTTTTCGATGTCAAAGCCCTTCAATGGGTTCCATGTTTGGTGTTGCAGAGTTTCACTGTCCTAGTAGACCAGATCTGGACGATGTTGCTACGCTGAGATACGGTCCTCGTCATCTATCGCCAAGGTGCGTCGTACGTTGATTGTAGGTGGGGGCCTGTCCAGGTCAAAGTTGGCGAGCCTGCTGATGAGGGGCCGCTCGATTCTCTGCAAGATCCTCCTGGCTAAGTTGGTCGTATATTGCTTCAAGTACTGTGCTCCCAGCTCAGCTGTTGATTTCGACTTCGACCTCTAATCTATTAAAATGTGATTTCGCCATACTTGAGCCCGTCAAGGCACCATACGTCATTATAGGACGCAAGAACAAATAGTAGATTAATAATTTAATCCTAAGAGACAGTCAACTTTCGCCACATAGTACAGGGTATATGTAACTTCGAGCAACATTAAATTTCTCGATGGATCTATCAACATGGAGCCGCAGGTTCAGTCGGCAGTCCAGCCTTATGCCCAAGTACAGTACGTAGGAGCTCCAAGGGAGTGGAAGGATCGATATAAATGTTGTAGGGTGGTAGCCGCTACTTGGAAGCCCATCCTAAGATGCCGTCAAGAGAATTTTGGAGCCTGCGTAGGAGAAGATTTTTGTCCCCAGAAGATGTATATATGGACATATATTCGACATATATGGCAAGCTCCACTGCATCAGTCTTGGGAAAGTCTCACATATAAATAAGAAAGAGACTGGGTCCTAGAAAGGATTCCTGCGGCACCCCAGTAGCAATCGATCTTTTGGAAGACAGTTTATTATCACACTTAGCGGAAAATGTTAACGGGTCGATGGCCGCAGTGGTTAGGCGGCTGACTATTGTTGTGAGAGAACGATAGGTGCCGGGGTTCAATTCTCTGGAGGGACGGTGACATTTTTTCAGAGAGTTTAATCCCGGATCGACTTGCCATTCGCTGTTGGGAGCAAAGTGATTAACAGCGCGGCATCATAAAAGGCGATATGATGCTGTCACAAAGCCATTTAAACACAACTTACACACACTAAAACTACACCGCAAGAGTTGCAGTGATAGCCAGACAAGTAATACAGCTTACGGAGTCACTGCAACTAAGCACCCACCACACATTAAAAAAAAATAAAAAAAAAAAAAAAAAAGGTAAGACTGTATGACCCTGATCGGGTTTGTGTTAATGCCTTTGAAGATCATTTTGACTACTTACTTGACTTATTTACAGATGTTAGTGATTTGTGGGTTAGTACCATATGTTAAAACCGCATATGTTAAAACCGTATTCTCGAGTTCGAGAGAACAGTTTCAAAAAGCATTTTGTAATTACTCAGTCAATAAAATTTTCTGCAATGTTTAGGGAAACCTGTGCTTTTAAAACAAGGAAATGTTGTAGTGATTATTATTGCTTGCATGCAATTGCTTATTTTGTTGAGTAAAAAGTATATCTTCTTGAATCGCATATTGCATCAATCGTTAGTTCTGCACTGAGAAAAGTGTTTTCTAAGACCAAGAAAGTTGAATTTCTTACATTCATTTTCTTCAGGGAAGGAAGTTCTTTCTTAGAACAAGAATACTTATTTGACACAAAACGATGACTTTTCTTCGCAACAGTAAATGTTTTTCTTAAAAAATCTCTAAGGTCAAGCAAAACATTTCTTGATTTTAAACTTTTAGTTAGCATAGTGCATAAGTAGTACGTATATTGACGCGGCGCGATTGAACAGAGAGTTACTTGGTTCAAGAAAATATATCTTTGGATTTCCAAGAAAGTGAAATATTTCACAGAAAACAATACTTTCTTGCTTATATAGTAGAATGAGAATTACTTAAATTAAGTAAATCTTACTTGTTCTTAGTAAACACTTTTCTGAGTGTATATTTTATTTTCAGTATTATATTTTTATTTTTTCAAAGAACTCACAAACACATATAATTTTCATATCATATTATTGACATTAAATTTTTACACGTTAAGATTTTCAAATTAGAATTAAAATAATAGTCAGTGATGCTATAATGACTCACAAGGAATATCCAAAGATAAAGTTGAACAACTATTATCAATTTACTAAAGCACGCATGCATAAAGTTATTCCTAATTAGTGATAAATTAATAGCAAGTTACATTCTTCGAAAATCGATAAAATATAACTAAAGTGCACGGGATATATCTTTAACAGCGAAGTGAAGCATTCAACAGCGTATTTTACTCGACAATATGCATTATATTTATCTCCGCTTGAGATTAGAACAAGAAAAGCTAAAGAGCCCTAATGAGTAAGAGGTGATAAGGTAATTTAAATGCCAGTGTTTTATCGAAATTTCTGCATATTTAGAAATTATATACCCTAGTGCTTTTCCACGTTAACACTGAGATCATATTATGTGTATAAACAAAATTTCTAAATTTTAATTATAAATTTCATCGCCATTCTCCAACTCCACACTGTTAGCTGATTAAATTAGCGGCGAAAGAATCGGAACAGAATGGACCGAACAATACATTAAATTTAACGTTTTCCTCCTCGAATCCGGATTTAAAATACTGAGCGGAGTGCTAACGACTTGAAACAATCGAATAAAATTTTGTCCGCCGGTGAATTTGTATTCAAATGCAATTAGAATGGAAATTGAAACATCTTTAGATCTTTCTTAATAATTAGTAAACAACGGAGCGAAATTCTAAATGTTTTAAGCTGAAATCCCTTCCTCTTCTACCGTATTTTGGCCTGTGCGAAGTTCATTCGTTTAGCAGACAGTTTTACTCCGACCGTATAGTTTTAAACTTGCTTTGCACTCCTTTAAATTGTAAATTACTTACCAGTCGAAGAAAGGGATATTTAAATCTAATTCAATGTGTTTTAAATGCAGTACCGATTTGTCTTCTTTTATTTATTTGCACTACTGTTTTAATTAGACTGTATTAGCATCGATTCTCACTCTAGATTCTATTTATGTTCTATATTAGTTTATTTCCAAATCTATCAAGTGTCAACTGTAGAAACACATCATTGTCGCTGCCGAAAAACGTTAGAACTTGTTTCTTACTGTTTGTTGAGTGCTCTGTTACTTACATAGATATTAATGTATTTTTCTTTAACCTAACAATTGCCATGTTATTATTTCTGAACCAAGATGTACACTCAAAGAAAATAGAAATGGGACAGTTACAATATGTATCGCTGTTGTAACTGTTCCATTTCTGTTTTCTTTGATTATACATGCGTTTTTGTTTGAATGATTTTCTGCTCAAAATATTTCTGTTTTAAAGATTCTACATCAGGTTGTGGTATTTGGTTCTTACAACTATAGCTTGAGGCATGTTTCAATTTTCCGGTGTAATGTTCCTGTTGAATAGAAACTTCCGAACTTTCCTGAATCTATTGGAAACGACGTCTGGAGCTCTATTTTTCCAAGTTTCATAAAGAACTCGAGAACATATTCCTTTTGGACAAGTTATCTCTACCAAATTACGATTTTACGATTTAAACTCCAAGAGAGCTAAAGGTTGCCACAGATAGTTAGAGTGGGGTGGTAATTTTATTATTGTTTTCTGTTCTTTAGATTAGATTAGATGTGGGTTGTGTAGACAATGCTACCTCTCTTCACTGCGACCTGTAAGATCTATTGTGAGTTCCTATTCGTAGTAGTGGAGTCTCTGCCGGACCACCGCCACGCAGTTGCACGTAATGTGCTATGTTCCGAACAGAATCACAGTCTACCTTGCTCATATTCTTCAGGTGGTGCCCAGTGAGTAAAGCCGTGATGGTGGGTCTTCTGATGAGCTCCAACCGAGGTTTAGCCCTGATGACCGAAAAAGTAGTGCACTTTTTTGATTGTCTTAATTTTGGGGTGTTAGCTCAGTACGAAATTTTCTTTAAGCTTTCCCACTATTGGAGATGAGCTCTTATACGGCTTTTGGTGAGACCACAAATAGGAACGCCTCGTCTTTCTTTGCAAGGTGGTCGGCATTTTCGTTGCCTTTACACCTCCAGTGACCGGGTACCAACATCAGTGTAACTGTTTTTCTTAGAGCCAGAGCATTGAGCGTGAGCTGCTCTTTGATAATAATTTTCGATGTGTCCTTCCATGTAGACATTTTTGCTTGCTGCATAGACGATTGCTTTGAACTCGGTGGAGCAAGCTACTGGACATCGATAATCTTAGTTCATGTGAAAGTCGCTGAAAGGTTAAAGCTTGCTGAAGAGCAAGTAGGATATGTGGCACATTTTTGATCCAAGCTATCTACACCACTGTTTGTATTGTTGTAAAAAATTTATTATCTCTGGTGTATCTCCTATATTCGCATATTAATGATGCATAAAATACATTACCATTTTTTTAAACAAATGAAACCGTATAGTAAGAATCATGGAGATCTTTCCTGTAAGGAAAGAATCTTCTTTTTATTTGTATACAAAACAATTACAACTCAGATAGACCTAAACCAGTCTTCCACGGTTACAGTGCTTCCAGAATTGAAGTAGGATTCTGACAGCAGCAAAACAGCTTGGTTAGGAATCGCAACTTGTTTGCAACAACATTATTTAAAATTTTTCCATCACCAGCCTTCCTAGCACATATTTATATTCCCATTAAAGGAACTATGAAAATCGAGCAATGAAATAAATTAATTACCTTCAAACCATATTTATTTGGTTTATTAACTATGTATTGTAATGGTTTAGGGCATTAAATATAAGAACTCCTTCATTTAAACAATGTCGAAGGTGTTTGCAAGATGTCATGTCATTTTGTGACAATTAATTGTCATAGGAGAATGTAACGGGGGTTGTTGATTTTTGAATGAAAAAAAAAGTTGTGATAAAAAAAAATTGTAAATAAAAGACGTTTTATAGAATATTGAGTCTTGAATTTTTTTTTATATTTACAAGTGGTTATAGAGAAAAAGAGGAGACTGCAAGAAACGATTAAAAAAGATCAGGTTGAGTTAGAGATATTATAAGAAGGGAAGTTCACTTGAGAAGAGGCTGTTGCACGTTTCCTGTGGGACCAAATTACAGACTAGGATGTAATGTAGCAAGGTAGGAATAATATAAACGATTTGGATAGTGCACGAACTTTGAAGAAAAAAAAATACACCCTGAGATTAAATATATTGTGTCCAATTATCAATCTGTCAAGAGTCTGAATTGCTCAAAGCTTTTATACTAGTATATTCGAAAGGAGCAGCGTTTTCTACGATCAAATATCTTTCCACAGAGATGGCACACCTAAAAGTGTCTAAGTTCTCGATGAAATGTAACAGGCCTCCTACTAAAGCTCTTACTTCAACCAGATCAATATCTGTTCAGTTTTTTCTTATTTTCATAATTCTCGTTTTCGATTAGCACTTTCGCTATCGTGTGCAGGTCTGCTTCATTTAAAACATTCTTCGTAAGCAACCCAAAACTTTTGAGGTTTAGGCGGTATGCCACAAGTCTTTAGCAGAGTCCTTTATTTTTAGAAAATGCTGCTTTTTTATTTCACATTTTGTTTGCGCTTCGTTTTCTTCATTTTTCACTGTCGTCGTTTATTTCATGTTCAGATTCACCATATTCGCTTTCTGTGTCATGTTTGTTTCCTTTTTGAGTGTGTTGCTCACCTTCATCCACTTCCTCCGCCACGTCAAACTATTCCAGAACAAGCCGTTCAAAATCGAGCTTATTGATAATTCCAGTTCAACTCACTTTGTTATTTGGCGACACAAACACATACTACTGAAACGCCCTCATTTATCTGCGTAAAAGATGCAATGTATGACTTAGGTATGATTTTCCCCACCCCACCCCATCCCACCCCACCTCCTCAAGAAGAAGTTGACAACAGCTCATAGTTCTCAAAAACTGGCTTTCGCAATCTAAATGAGAATCCTCAGTTATTATTAGTATCTATGGTTTCGTACGTTTTTGGCGACAGTTGCTCAAATAATTTTAGTAATCTAGAGAAGATATATTTGATTGGGTTAATGGATGCTACAGCAAAAATTGAATACCAAAATATAAACGCTCAGATAAAAGTATCCAACCCCTAGTATCTAGAGGAGTTCTCGGACTTTCCCCATTGAACAGTTCTTTTTAATAGCTTCATTGGCATTATGTCAATCTCTAGGAAAAAAAAGAACATTTTGAGTAACCAGAAAAAGAAACAATAGGTGATTAACACTCGAGAAAAATAACATTTTAATGACGTTTTACAGTCATTTTGTTTCGTCCTCGATTAAGGGGAAAATATTAATTATATTCGTTTAGATTTACTAAGCTTATAAGAGAATACTCCGAAACAATACGTATTCAAATCATCTAGAAAATATTAAAATATTTTGATTAATTACGCTTCGCGGGATATTTTCATCGTAAGATCCATATCATTAATTTAACTGTATATATACAGTTAAAGTTGTTAGAAAACAAATCTCTCTCTTTCAAAAATCACACCTTCCGACTTGTAGGGGACCCACAGAGTTGTAAATACATAGTAGAAGAGGGGCTGCGTCGAATCATCTGTCTTTCAGTCTACTCACCACTCGATATTAAATTGCACGGATTTGCAACGAGAACAATCTAGATTCTAGTTGGCACAGATGCGAAATATGTACATTTACACCTAAATTTATATTGTGACAATTTAATGCTGCATTGTAGTTCTAAACAGATTATGAAACTGACACCGATGGATTATGGAATGAAGCCGTCAGTTTATTATGTATGTATGTAACGTTTCTGTGTGTGTACTGGTGTAAAGTTGTGTGTGCAGAGAATTAAGCTCACAGAAACTGGGGTCCTGTCTAATTTGGAGTTGTTCGTGCGAAATTAGGTAGTGTGCGATGCACGTTATAAAAGTTATTCGATATGTTGTGTTGGTATAAAAATAGACGTTATCAAACGTGTACACTATGATTTTCACATGTGTTTTGTTTTTCACCAATTAAAATACCGGAGAATATCGATTCTATTCGTTTAGAATATGAAATTTTCCTGCAGGCGTGTTTTCTGTGTTATGTGAAACGTAGTTTGGATTTGCACAACCGTCTCATAGTAACGAAAGATAAAAATGCATATTTAACAAAGCGCTAAAACTTCAACGCATTTGCGATTCGTTTAATATTCAACATAACAGCTTCACATTCTGCATCAAAGACAACAACGATGGGTAAAATGTCCCTCTTACGTGTACTTTAGATACTTACACCGTATTTATAAGAGCAGATTCATTAGATAAACTAAATTAATTAGTTAATGAAGTAAACTTGTGTATACACTTGAGCTTGAAGAGGAAGGTAAAATTTCCGCTGCCTCTTCTGTAAGGCTAACCTTAAACTTGTGCGCACCTCTTCAAGCTCTAGTATTCTCTCATCGAATCCATTATGGATAAAGGATACAAGAAACGGCAAACAAAATTCTTATACTAGAAATACGAAACCACTACATCCGACACAATTTCGGTAATATCATTATAAATTTAAGGCAAGCGGTCGTACAAAGTAAATAAAGAGTTATTGTTGATGTTTAGTTTTCATGCGAAAATTCAACATATTAATTTTTTATAACGTTATATAAACTTTAATAGAAGTCGCTTATTACACAGAAACATGTCTGCAATCGAATACGGAGAGTTAATATTGGAGAGGTTACTAAAGCTACCAATTATCCGCGCAAATTGGGCAAGCTAGCCATATTGAGATTCTCCTGGCAAATCCTGAATATAACCTTCTATAGGGGAAAATCGACATAAATTGCATCCGTGACAATCCTTGCTATAATTGCGAAGGTAATTGAGCTCGCAAAGATTTCTTTATCCTATACTTATGTTTATTTACTTTTATTTTTACTTCTTGTCCTGTTTGTTGAACTGTTTTTCGAAAAATTATACAATTCAACACTAAGAATCCTTTTCGACATTTTCCCGATGTTTTCTCGTCATTTTTTCCTTTCCAGCTACAGCAATTTGTTTCCAAAATCACCAATGTTGTTTTACATAAAGCAATTCACATTCAATCATTTTCCCGACATTTTTTCGACATGTAAGTAGTCGATATTTCTTCAACATTTTAGATATTCTTTCGCAATTTCTGACAGATCCGACATTTATGGATTTTTTATTTTGCAACTAATATTTTCAGACACAGATCTTCCGCATTTTGTACATTTTCTTGGCCTATTTTCGTAATGCTCCACATATATTCTTTCTTTTAATAGAACATATTATTAACATTATAGATATTTTGGCTATCTTGTCCACATTTTCTACACATGTTCTCGACATTTTCTATATTTTGGCTATTTTGTACACATTTTCTAAACATATCTTCGATCTTTTCGATATTTTGGCTATTTTGTCCACATTTTCTTGACATGTCCACGACATTTTCGATATTTTGGCTATTTTGTGCACATTTTCTAGGCGCATGTTCTCGACATTTTTGATATTTTAGCTATTATATCCACATGTTTAAGGTACGTTTTCGACATTTTCAATATTTTGGCTAATTTGTCCACATCTCCTAGCCATGTCCTCGACATTTACAATATTTTGGCTATATTATCCACAATTTTAGACACGTTTCCGACATTTCCAATATTTTGGCTATTTTGTCCACATCTTCTAGACATGTGCTCGACATGTCCGACATTTTGGCTATTTTCTCCACATTTTCTAATAAACACGTGCTCGACATTTTCAATATTTTGGCTGTTTTGCCTACATCTTCTAGACATGTCCTCGACATTTCCGATATTTTGTCTATTTTTTCTGCATTTTCTAGCCATGTTCTCGACATTTTTGATATTTTATTATATCCACATGTTTAAGGTACGTTTTCGACATTTTCAATATTTTGGCTATTTTATCCACAATTTTAGACACGTTTTCGACATTTCCAATATTTTGGCTATTTTGTCCACATCTTCTAGACATGTGCTCGGCATGTCCGACATTTTGGCTTTTTCTACAAATTTTCTAGACACGTTCTCGACATTTTCAATATTTTGCCTGTTTTGTCTACATCTTCTAGACATGTCCTCGACATTTCCGATATTTTGTCTATTTTCTCTGCATTTTCTAGCCATGTTCTCGACATTTTCGATATTTTAGCTATTATATCCACATGTTTAAGGCACGTTTTCGATATTTTCAATATTTTGGCGATTTTGTCCACATCTTCTAGGCATATCCTCGACATTTTCGATATTTTGGCTATTTTATTCACATTTTTTAGGCACGTTTTCGATATTTTCAATATTTTGGCGATTTTGTCCACATCTTCTAGGCATGTCCTCGACATTTCCGATATTTTGTCTATTTTCTCTGCATTTTCTAGCCATGTTCTCGACATTTTCGATATTTTAACTATTATATCCACATGTTTAAGGTACGTTTTCGACATTTTCAATATTTTGGCGATTTTGTCCACATCTTCTAGGCATATCCTCGACATTTTCGATATTTTGGCTATTTTATTCACATTTTTTAGGCACGTTTTCGATATTTTCAATATTTTGGCTATTTTGTCCACATCTTCTAGACATGTGCTCGACATATCCGACATTTTGGCTATTTTCTCCACATTTTCTAGACACGTTCTCGACATTTTCAATATTTGGCTGTTTTGTCTACATCTTCTAGACACATCCTCGACATTTCCAATATTTTGTCTATTTTCTCTGCATTTTCTAGCCATGTTCTCGACATTTTCGATATTTTAGCTATTATATGCACATGTTTAAGGCACGTTTTCGATATTTTCAATATTTTGGCTATTTTATCCAGATCTCCTAGCCATGTCCTCGACATTGTCAATATTTTGGGTATTTTATCCACAATTTTAGGCACATTTTCAACATTTCCAATATTTTGGCTATTTTGTCCACATTGTTTGGGCATGTTCTCGACATTTTCTCTAGATTTTCTAGCTTACTCTTATACATTTTGTACAGTTTATTGACATTTTTATGTAATTCTTGACATTTTTTCCAGCATTTGAACGACATTTGCCATTTTTATTTTTTTGTTTTTTTTTTAATAAACCGATTTGTATTTCTTTTATTTTTTTTCTATATTTTATATCTTTTATTTTCAGTTAACATTTGTTTACCGATCTTGTATACTTTGTTTCAGACAATTTTTCGTCATTATCGACATTTGCTCGATATTTTCCATATTTCTCTCTTTAAATAAAACAATGTGTACTCAACATACTCACAATTTTCTATATTTTCTTGGCTTTTTCGATAGTTTCGGCATTTTTCACAATTTTTTTTCCATTTTGGACATTTTCTGAGTTTATTTTGCATTTGTTTAACTAAAACAATTCCTATCCCAACCCACCTATGACATTTTCGATATTTTCAATATTTTCTCGATACTTTTTCGACATTTTCGAGATTTTCGACATTCTTTATTTTTTCATTAAAACAATTGCTTACCAAAATCACAGCAATTATTTGAAAAAACAGGAATTAATGAAAAACTCCAAATAAATAAATAAATAAATCCATTTTTAATTCATTTCCATTTTAACTGAAAAGATTTTTCAATTAAAACAATACGTTTCTTGAAATCGCCAATCTCCTACATTTTTTCGACAGTTTGTCGTCATTTCCTTATAATTTTTGACACTTTTTCGGCATCTTCTCAATATTTTCATTTTTTGGCATTTTCTATACATTTTCGACATTTTGTCGGCATTTGCATGACATTTTCTCTATATTCGGCATTTTTTCAAATTTTTCAACATTTCATTTGACTTTTGAATAGTCACTTTCAACCATAGCTGTCGTTACTTACGCAAATTTATATTTTTCAATTGTGTCGCTTTTGACTAGTAGAATTTTATTGCAAATAAATTGGAGATCAACTGACATGTACAATTAAACGATCTAGAACTCTATATGTTTTTGATAGTCTGGTAAGAAAGTGTACTAATGCATGTCGTGCTAGTTTATATTTCCTTTTTTTTTAAACGGGGTTCAATATTAGTTTGACCATCACTCGAAACATTTACTTCACTTTTGCAAATTTTGCAGTAAATAGAAAATATGTAAACAACTACATACATGTAAACAACTATTTCTTATATTAAAGAAATCTACTGCCCCAATAAACTTCTTTATAACTCGATACTTCTTTAATTTTACTAAAAGGTTTCCACGTGTATACGCATATATTTAGTGTCCACTCTGATACGTGAAAATTTACATTATTCCCGTTCAGGAGAAATAAGAAATTAATATGGTACTAAAAAAAAATAAGAGAAATGATTACCCGAAGTCTAAAAAGCTCTCCGCATATATGAAGTTTATAATAAGGCGGCTATAAATTTCAAGAACAACGTGAGCGGCAAACTAGGGAAAGATATCTAAAATTTCATCTTGACATTCATCGAGTATGTACCGCAACAAATACACATACCTTCTCATTATGTGCTAGGTAAAATGCGTGCCAGCTCATATCATAAACGTAATTCCATAATAACGTTTTCAATATCAATATATGGCTTCAAGAAAATTGCTTTATGTAAACGACTCCCCGTGCTGTATTTTTACACACTGCTCTCAGAGACACCTGTACCACTCATCGTAATTACAACTTCCGCACTTACTCGCTCTATCCTGCTCCTTTCGCGTTTGTTTTGGCATGGTTTACGCCTTCGCGAGAGCCTGGGTCTACTGTCGCGCCATCTAGACTTATGTAATTTATTTATAACACCGAATTTATTCGCTGTAGTATATTAATTTCATTTATTTCGGCTCTAACCTATTACGTTATGAGGGTTGTACGTTGAAAATGAGCTGTTTGTTTACGGTAGTATGTAGCAATCGGTGTGTTTAAATAATGGTCCGCATGTTCCGTTGTACGTTGAATTGTTAATTAAAGGACGAAGTCATTATTCATTAGAATTGTAGTTCTTCAAGATTTCTTCGCGTTTTTTAGCTAAAAAATTACAAATCTACATGTACTACATTAGATATTTCAGAATAGTCAGACACAATTTCCTTGAATTTCGTTAGATAAGTCACCTTTCATTCATTGCCACAGTCAATTATAAAGCACAAAACATATGTAGATGATACAAAACTGCTACTCTACCACGTGATCTCGACAGGAGAATAGCCTCAACAACTCCCGCAAGCTGCACCAGTCTCTTGATCCACAAGAAAAATGGTCGCTCAAAATTTATACTATGCTCCATCGATAGCGGTTCCCCTTCCAAGTTTTTGCTGTCAAATTCGACTTGAATCTATCGAAAAAACTGCAAAGCAATTACTTCGCTATCGGTGCTGGCAAATAGATGAAGTTCATTTGATGAATTGTTGCTTCGCAACAGTTAGCAACTGAATTACAAACGTATTTAGAAAATATATCTAAATGCATCGGTATAGCATTTGTTCAAAATGTAATCTTGCACATTGTTCATAACGGTATTTTAGATTGTTGAACATGTTGATAAAAACAGCCACACAAGGTGTTAGACAGGAAATTATGTGATCTTCAGTGTTATTGCAGAAGAGTAAATGACTCCCTCGCCGTGTGGGTGGTGTAGCTCCATCTTGCTGTTTCTATTGTAATCGCAGTGGCAGGTTTCTTGCGCGGCAAAAGTATGCAAATCCTGCACAAAAGAGGCAATAGTAATGTCTCTGTAGCGACCCTGGTTTACTGTTAGCGAATTCTTTGCATCTTCGACGAGATCAGGACCCAGTATTCCGTGTCTCGATAAAACGCACCAAATTGTAACCCGCGCACAATCCAGTGGTTTCTCTATGACAACATCAGGTCGTTCAAATCCTAAAAAAACGAGTTGCTTAGCGGTTCATGTAGCCAATAAGGTGAATATGGCTTTGAGCACGACTTGGGAACTGTACTAATTGTTGGAGAGGTCGTCCATGATTCTCGTTTGCGTTAACGGTCCTTGGGCGCCTCGTTATTCCTTCAGTTGACACAAGACTGATCCTGTACGATGGAATTTTTTGACAATAGCTAGCTAGTCTTATTACTTGGCGTCCTCTTGTGAAATTGCTCCTCGTAATATTCTCTAACATGGCATAGATATGGTCCATTCTGACGCTCAGCTCCGTATGACAGCAAATAATATTCGATAACGTTGTCGAGGAGATTCTCCTATCGGTGATATAGGAAACGTCAGATAAAGAAAGAAAAAAAAAATATATATACACACACAATCAAGTATACAAAAGAAAATACAATACATCACTATTAACAGAAGACGAACAGCACACATAACAGAGTCCATAAATAAAATCAGAACAAATTCCATTATCAAAAAAAAAACATAAAAATATAGTAGGTACGTAAATAACAAAGATCCTATGATCTATAATTTAAAAACTCCTCTACAGAATAAAATGCTTGCACGGTAAGAATTGTTTTTAATTTAGCAACACTACTACTGCTGTTACTGTCCTCTCTAATATAAAGTGCTTACTTCTGAAATAACGGCCTGCAACTATCTCTGGGTTTCAAGCCGAAGATGAGTCGTAATATTCTTTTTTGCTGAATGAATACACGTTGTGCATTAGCAGCACTCCCCCATGCAATGATGTTAAAACTCAGAACCGAGTACGCTAACCCATAATACACATTATGCAATTGTTTCTCGTCAAGCATCGATCTCAACTGTAGGATTGCATAATAGTAACTGTTCAATCGGGTACATACATACTTTATGTGTGACTGCCACCCAAAGTTGTTATCAATGTGCATCCCTAGGAGGCTGGTTGAGCTCGAAAATCCTACCTGTACATTATCAACATTGTTCAGTATATCATCCGTTTTTCTCCGATTGAAAAGCTGCGTTCCATTGATGAAAAGTCGATTCCTAGTACAACAATCCCTAAACTACATATTAACTATTTTCAAGTTTTGTTCGAGTTCGTTTCTATTTTGTCCTTCAACTATAATTGTAGTATTGTCTGCATATAAGATTATTTTACCTTTTGTTGTATGTAGAGGCAAGTCATTTATGAATATGGACAAGATTAATGGACCCAACACTGAACCCTGAGGAACATCCAGGTTGACGTTAGTGTAATCAGATTTCGCGTCACCAAGTTTAACACATATTTGTCTACTGCTTACGTAGGATTTAATCCATTCTAGAAAGGTGCCTCTAAAACCTCAACACAGTCAAAGGCTTTCGTTAAATCAAAGAACAAAGCTGCAACGTATTTACTCTGATCCAGGCAACCCAACGTATACGCCAATAGATCACATATAGCTGTTTCAGTAGATCTTCCAGGATAAAAGCCATGCTGACAGGAGCTAATCATACCAAATTTAACCAGATATGCAATCATCCTCCTACACACTACGCTTTCAATAACTTTATCCAACACATTTAGCAAGGTGATGGGTCTATAATTCCCTATTGATCTATTTTTACTTTTCTTAAGGATAGGTAGTACAGTAGTTTTGTCAGTTATTATTGTATTATCAACCTCCAAGTATATGTACAATTTGTGATTAGCTTTCCCAGTTCTGTGTCTAACGAGATTCCAGATTTTTCTGATTGGGTGTCGTTTGCTATTGTTTATGTACTTATTGTAATGTCCCTTTTTTGTTTCTATTATTTAGCTGTATGTTCGTTCTTTGCGATTTCGTAAGTATTCTTAATCTCTTCATGCCTTGTTTGTGTACATAACCACGATAAGTTTTTTAAGTTTGTGCTGCTAGCAACAATTTCGCTTGTAGGCCTTCGTTGTTTTTTCAGTCACTACTTTCATATTTCTAACAAAATCGCATTAGTAAAGACTATTAATAGTTTTGTGGTAAATGTTGTAAATTGGATAACTGTAGCGTCGCATTCGAAATGGTTGTAAAAGAAACAAATATGAAATGTTTTTGACAAGCAAGATTTTTATTTCACGATCAATTAGTGACACGAAAATAGATTTAAGATCAGAAGAAGATTAGATCAGATTATATTAGCGGTGACTTGATTGATTTACTCCGACCAATAAGATCTATTGCATCTATTTTAGTCCCAACTCATCTCTAAACCTCTGAAGAAATGTAAGATCTTCTTTGGAGCTATATCTGTGACGTGAGCCGGTTCTAAATGCGTCTGTACAAGATGATGGTACCTTTGTCGGGCCACCACCACTCAGTTCCACATAATTTTTTCCAATTTTGGAATTCGCCACCATCCCCCTCGTTCTTCTCTTCTTGAGATGATGTCTCAGAGGGCTGTGCTTTGTAAATAGAGCCATGCAATGTTAGCCTAGTTCAAAACGTTTTGATCAGTCTTCTGGCCTCCGCGCCTTTTTGTTTGCAAGACAATCGACAGCGTCATTATCATCACATCTGTAGTGATTTGGTACCCACATCAGTATGATTGTGACAAGAAGATGAATTTAGCACTCCATTTTCGAGATGAAATCTTAAGTGATTTTGTTGTGACTTAAATGTGATCCCTTTAAAAAAGAGCATATGATAGAAACACATCAATACAAGACTTAATAGAGAAAATTATAGAATAGTTATTTTAAACTCGTGGCTTATTGATATTAAATTTGATTGAAACAAGTTTAAGAAAAAACATACATATTTTACTTGTTTGGCCACTAAAAATGCGTCGCTGACAATTTCTCAATAAAAACAGCTATACAATAAACCTGAGCGAAGGAAAACACTGTCTGAGCACCTAATATTTTAGAACGCCTTATTTCTGAAAGCGATGTAAATCTATAAAACACGGTTTTAAACCCTTATCAATAAATTTACTTTCAACGTTTGTTCGGGGCGAGCATGTGCGTTATTACCCGACGCTTTCTAACCTCCATAAAACAAGCTTTCGTATAAAAGTTTAGAAATGTCACTAAGCAGAGCCTACTTTATGTTATGTTTGGACAACACGTGCTCGCTGACGTTTATACTAGAAATATGATGTAATATTTCTCGTTTTATGTCTTTCTACTGCCTTCCGCGGAGGAAAAAATCCTGAAAGCTCTGGCCTCCTCTGGAGTGCTAATACGATTACTATACATTTTCTTAGAGACGAGATGCCCGTTTACAAAACGATATCGCGGTGAAATAATAATCCATTTAATATTCGTATGTTTCGTTATATATCAAAACATTTTTTTGTATTGTGCTCGCCCGGTATTGTTATTACTTATTACTGTTATGAATAGCGATAGCGTCCACCGACGAATAGAAATATTAACGGTTGAATTCGTTAATGGAATTACCAGGTACATACGTATCATCACGTAACTGGATATACATGCGTACATACATATACAATCATAGAGTTTACGTTTGTACAATGGCGACTAATTAGTATCCAATTTATATATTGAGTAATTTGTTCAATTAAGCGAACTGTCCGTTACAAGCAAGCACGTCATAGTCGTGTATGTAATACGCCATTCGCAACGACTGACTATCCGGTAATAAGCTGGGTGCCATGATGGCATTCTGCGGTTTTACCCGATATATCTGTTATTACTGGTTCGTGTATATACACTACTACCGGTTATTGTTGATACATAAAATTTAATTATGGTTGCGATCGCTCAATGAGAGCGGTATTCAAGTGTTCGATTGCAGCAGTTACGACATCTATCGGCCGTGTTTAACGGCTTTGTGCTCCGCGAATTCAAGAATTGTAATGGTCAGAGGTCTCTAATTTTGAACGTAATAGGTTCGGCTAATAACGTTCTTCGTGGGATTGATATTCTATTACACACGATAGGATCAAATTATATACCGGAATGTCAGAAATATCATGCATTATTTATAGAAACCTACATCATTATATCCTACTGATAGAATAATCTTATGTTGTGTCAAATTTATTCATTTTAGAGCTTTAGAAACTTAATGAAAAAATGACTTGACAGTTTGTAGAAAAAAATGGTCTTCACTACGGTTTCTGTAATGCCGAAAGAAACAGTCGGAAATGCCTGGCATCCAGATTAAAAAACAGGACCAGGAAACCAGCTCTACTAATGCTAGATGATCAGCCACCTCATTCTAACAGAATTGAACTACCAGATGTAGCTACCCAGAATGATGTATTCCGATGCCATTCAAGTCAAACTACTCAAGCATTACAACGATTAATTATCTAGGCCTACTTTTTTAATGAAGGTAAGAATTGGATGCTACAACACAAGAATTTTTCTGCAATGATTATCTTAAAATTTAGAGCTGCAACTGATTCTGGCCCCAAACTATCCCTCATCATTTTTTTACAATACATTATGCTACTTCGTCTATCTCCACAAATATAATGAAACATCTGAACTAAATGCATGCTATCAATGCCTGTAAGTCGTGGACTTCTTGTGTTAGTGAATATGTGAGAATAGCTAGTGATGTCGGCAAATTCAGCTGGTTCCAAGGAGCCAACCACATCAACTTCTTTTGATTTCGTCCAACTACTATGCAGCAAAGCTCCTGAACCCTCTCTTCCTCAGATGCTACAGCCCTTACCGGCTGTGGGTTGGTTGAATGTTGAATTAAAATTATAGTTAATTCGGGTTCTGCCTTTTTTGCCACTACAGCGTTGGACGATCTTCCTATTCTTTCCAGCGTCATTGTGACGAGTGTGTGTTCCTGGAGTGAAGGGATTCCCAGCTCGCGATGAAGGTTTGAGTTTCGGACAAGCCAAAGGACGCTCACTTAATTTTGGCGATGAAAGCCCATGATAATGCTCTGTAGGTGAGGACAGGACGGGGAAAGACACAAAGTAGACTTTTAACGCATAAAAACGGGTACAGGATTGACTTGACGGCACCAAAGGGGTTGGAAACTCGATTAACATGTTGGCGTAGTGTTGGTCTGCTGTCAAAAATGATCCCAAGGTAAGTCAGTGGTGATCACTCTACCTCTGCTCTAATGGAAGATTGAAAAGAAATACCTTCAACATATCGAAGGTGATTCAACCAATACCCAGTATTCCCTATGAGGTTTCCAAGAGAAAACAATCTGGGCTTGAGTTAATTTCCTCATATAATAGAGGTAAGAGGATGATTGAAGAAAAAAGAAGGCGGTGGAAACAAAAAACTGAAGAATAAATTAAAAAATAGGAAATAAAACCAAATAGAAGAAATCCAGAATGTTAGCTTGAAGCTCCTTCAGTTCCTCGAAATAGTTTATACTAAGTTATTATTTGACGAGGCTGAAGACATTAGTGTTGAGACTTTCACGTGCTATCTTTCATTGAAAATTATATTGTCCAAATCTTCTCTAAATTCCCGATTTGTGTAATTTTTTTTAATTTTCAAGTCTTTTTCAAGTCCTTTAAATGTTTCCCATCTCACTAAAATTAAAAATATAGAATCTGAAACTTTCTTTTTCATCTCCTTCATGGACAAGCTTTGTCATCTTGTAGAGTCAAGAAGAAGGAATTCCTTTCTATTAAAACCATAAACTATCTTTTAGGAACCTCTTCTATCTTATTTAATTGATTTTGGAGTTCTACCAAGCGAGGGAAACACATATCTCAGTGGAGTGTTGGAGCTCCTCCTTTCCCTATTTTTTTCCATTTTGTAATTATTTCGTGCCAATATTTTTTTAACTAGAGCATAAAACGTAACATCAACTTTTAAAAACTCAGACTCAGAAACTGAGCAATTGCAAAAACATCGATGACTCCATAAGATAATGCCGCTAATTTAATTTAGAAAGTCTGTTCGATATGTGGTGTTTGGGACGTTGTAGGAGGTATGTAACCCAATTTTTATTAAAACAGCATTTCATTAGATTTGAAGAATAAACAGTCAAATCACTTCAAAATTTCATACAAACATAACCATACTTCTAATCTTGTTAACAATGTAATTTGACATGCTTGCGCTGGTAGGCTAATGCTGTTTAAACCACTGAAATAGTCTAAATTTATTTTAGCAATTTCCGTCATAAATCGTCATGAGCACAAGCATGTGCAATTGGCAAAAAATAAAAGATTATTGATATGAAAGCTGACAGTTCTTGGAGTTGGTATGGACGATTTTATACAAAGCTTTGATTGACATTAATGCTTCACGATAATGCAACACCTCAAGTGTTAATTAGAGCGTTTGCCTGTCCAACCTAATCTAAGACCTAACCACTCTCACCTACTAGGATAATTTGTATTCTAAAGTTTAGCCAAAAGTAGAAGAGGTGAATCCACCGTTTGATTGCTAAATTTTATCCAAAGATGGTCAATTGGTGTGCCTCTAACGTTTCCACCATGATAAAAAAGTGGAACTGCCCAAATAGATATGGAAAAGCTCAATGAATACTTTGGTAAGTCACACCCTTCAAAACAAAAACCAGCATATTAAGTTTGAAGGGTGTGTTGGGAGACCTTACTACCTATTTTAAGACCAACATGAAGCTTAGAAACATTTTTAATTTCTACAGTTTCTAGCTACAGTATATGCCATTTGAACAGGACGTAACAACTAATGCTCTTAACGACCTGTAATCACCATATCTTGCCCTCTCATTATAATATCCAATCGCATTACAAAAGCTTACGTGTATATTGTACATACATACATACAATCTGGATACCACGTTTACGTAGAGGAATACCCGGTATACGTATACAAACGCGCATATAGTCCGTTATACACCCGTATAATATTTGAATAGGTCGTAAACACAGGTAGCATAATGGCTGCAGATCATAAACGGATTAAGCTAGGCCGGTAATTTATGGTCAGGATCAAACGTTCGCAGCGCCATCTCTTAATCCAAACGAACTATCAATTGTAGGATTTTTACCTGGATCATTTATAACTTTTAAATCTTTTTATTTGCGCCAAATCAAACGCAGGTGCTGCACAAGCGATACGACATTAAGCCGATTCGTTTTGATTTATGTACAGTTTGTTAACGCGTTTGTTTATTGTCTAATTTATTGCGTGTGTGTGCACCACCTATGTATGTATATATACGAGTAGGTACATACGTTTTGATGAATCTCTTTGTAAGTACATAATGGTGTGGAAGCAATTCGTGCGTACGATGTGGATTTAAACGTTGAAAAATGTATAATACATATCTTAAAGTTAATGCAAACCATTCCATGTATACATACATATTAGTAATTAGTGATATAAACAGAAGTATTAATAATACACATTAATATAAATCACTATATTAGCTCGGATTGTATGCAGTGTAATGCAGGGTATCAATTTTAATAAATTGGTTCTATTATGGACGTATGATATCAGTGCAAAACTGTTTGGTAAACATCCCGGAAACATTTACGAAATTAATACTCGAATCAGGAGTTTTCTCTTATTGAAACCGTCTCATGTCGCCTTCCAATAACGCTAAAAGGTTTCGAGTATTCAAATATGTTTATGGCCGATATATTACTGGAAATGATTGGTTAATATTGTAATAGTGCGCGAACATACAATAAGGTTAAAAGGGTGTGGGATTACAATTTCGGTATTTCAGCGTCGAATATTATAAATCTTTCGGATGTATTTGTTCTACAAGGTGATCGAAATAAACGTAATTATTTTGACATGCACTCAATTACCATCCAATTTTATGTTTGCACTTCCTTTATTTCTTAATGCAGTTTCAGTGTAAAATCAGTCTGAAAGGATTTAATCCGTGAACGTAAATAGGACATGTATGCATCCGATGAAGGCCTCTATGTCGCTCACGATTTCTCAAGCAGATAGAAGCCATTAGAAGCAAAATATTACAAAAATTAATGCGTTGGCATCCAACAGAAGAACAGAATTCCACTAAATCACTCCAACAAGTAATTTAAAAACATCTTGAAGCATGAGGCAAAAAATGGCAGTGGAAAAAACAATTTGACCTCTTGGGCGTTCTGGCATCAAATAAAACTAGGAGATCAATAGACTAGCCAGGCATTGGGGCAAAATCCATTCGTAGAGTTGAATGGAAATGTCAACCAAACGCTGGAATTGCTGGTGGAGTAGTACTAGTTAGGAAACTGGCAAATCTTTTTTTGAGAGGTCATTTCGCTGCAGGACTAAAAGGTTATTTGTCTTAACAAGTCTTAACAGTATCAGACGTGTGCCATTAGTCAGTTAGTGCAATTTGGTATTAGGAAACAAACCTTAGGCATCGCATTCAGTAGTATAATTATCTGTCATTGAGGTCCAGCGCATTTTTTAAAGCACAGAGCTTGGGGAGCCACCCCCATCCCAAAAAACTCCTATTTTTCGGATAAAAATGATAGTCTGGTATCTGAGGTATCTGAGTTTCTAGCTAGTTAATGTAAAAAAAATATTATAACAAGAAATTTATACAAATACAACATATTAGGGTTTGAAAATTAGTTACGTGATTTTGAACTGTGGCTACCGAAAACGATATTGATTTGGTCCATGATATCGTACGAGAACAAAAGCGCATCCGTCGAGTTACCACTGAGATTAATTTGGCGATAATTAACAGAGATCTACAGAACTTTTTGCAAAAAATCATCATAATAGATTAAAATTTAGTTCATCAAAAATTTCGTGTCGGTACATCTCAATATCAATGGCAGAATAAGTTTTGCGAGGACCTTTGTCCTTCGTGAAAAGTATGTGATGCGAAAGTAGGTTTGGTTGTTTGGATAAGGTATTTATTATGTTTGAGAGAAATGCTAAATTTATATAAATAAATAAAATTTGAGTTATTTTAAAATATTTTACATTGAAAGATTTACAAAATTAACAAATACAGAGATTAAAAGATTAAAGTCTTTAATGAAAACTAAAGCACGATAATCTAAGGAATGAGCTACGTCATTTTCGATTGAAAGAATAGCAAGGGCTGAAAGCCGATCTTGTGTCATCGAATTCCTCAAATACGTTTTAATAATTTTGAGTCTCAAAAAACTCCTTTCAGCAGACGCAACTGTAACAAGTGTGATGGCAATAATTTTTACGACGTCTTCTAACTTCTTTGAACTGTCTCTCAATATAATTTTCCTCAGCTATTTCTCTCGTTGTTATAAGGGATGACTGAAAACCATTTTTTGATAATTATCGAGGCCAATTTGTGAATGGGTCTAGGTGTTGTATAGCCACATCTAAGTGCATGTTTTCGCTTTGCCACATTTTACTTATAACATTTATCTTTGTAAAGTGAAACTACAAATTCGTAGGTACTTATTTCCTTTTCTATAGAATGGCATTCACTGACCGACTTACAATCTGTTGTATTTTCTGCTAAATCCTTTAAAGCATCACATATATCGCTTAGTTGGTATTTAACGGCCTTCACAAATGCTACCCTACACTCCCATGTAGTTTCAGAAAGTGGTTTTAACGATAACGATTTTACATGAGCATTTAAAATAGCCCACCTCTGACTTGAGCCGGCGAACAGAGTGTACAACCTTCGCAGCAAACCAAAAAAAATATTTTGCTTGGACACAAGACGCATCTCCTAGAATGCGATTCCAGCTATGACTCCCACAAAAAAATAAGCAAGTCGATTAATTTCAAGAATTCCTTTTGTGGACATCACTTTTTTCATCTCGCATATTGGCACCATTATCATATCCTTGGCTTCTGCAGTTTTGCAATGGTATACCTAACTGTTCTAATTCTATGGTTATATAATTAGACAAACTCTCAGCTGTGTTTTTTTCGACGGCTAAGAAAACAATAAAATGTTTCTCAATTTCAGCTGTATTTGTATTAAAAAATCTTATAATAATTGAAAGTTGCTCAACACGAGAAACGTCGCGAGTACAATCCAGAATAATCAAGTAATATTTCTTATTTTTTCAATTTCAGTCTTCACGTGACTTGCGATTAATTGTATGAGCTCATTTTGAATATTTTTTCCGATATAGTAGTGATTAATCATCTTATCCTTTACTTGTTTTAGGTGAAGTCTCAGCACGGGATCAAATCGGGCTATTAACTTTACTAAATCTATAAAATTGCCGCTTGTCTCACTCGAATCTGAGTCAAATGTTAACTTCTCTCTATGACCCCTGAAGTCCAAATTGTGAGATGCTAAAAAAATTACAATTGTGAGCAATCGTTCTAAAATATCTCTCCAACATTGCCTTTCTTGTTTAATTTGTGACTGGGCCAAGGAGTCAATAGTGGAACAGCTTTTTAAACCATTCTCTAAATTAATCCATTTCAACATACAATCTTAACGAAATACGAATAACGAAAAAAAAATTGAGACAAGATGTGCTGTTTCACCAAGCTGGCTGCCATTTACGATACTAGGTTTAAAATTTTTGAACCACCCTCTTATATTTTTCTGATCTAACTCCTAGTGACTATCGTCTATTCTCAAAATTAAAAGAACATGGTTAGGGAAACCACCAACGGACAGTCAAGCGGCGTTGAAGGCTGGGAGTGCTTACACCTACGAATCCCTGTTGCATGAATGTATGTATATGCAATTTAAGGCAATTGGGAGACAATAACCATGTAACTCTTCAGTGGATCCCAAGCCCTTGATGGCTTGGGATTGAAGATAACGAAAAGGCAGATAAGCTTGCCAAAGATGCAGCGAAAATGCCTTTCAATGGACCTTATCACTGTTGTGGACTGCAAAAGAGCCTCCCACTGGCAGAATACGACAGCACAGTCGTTGCTATCTTTCAGCAAAGGGGACTTTGGACTGCTGGCAGGGTTGCTGACAAGTCATATGGCCCTGACGTACCACCTACACAAACTCGGAAAAGCTGAAGATCAAATCTGCCGTCTATATTAAGAAGATCTAGAGACGGCAAAACACGTTTGGTGTAAATGTGATTTACCGACTTGAGGTTTATCGCAAATAAAATCTTTTGTCTTGTCAAATAAGGGGAAGGAAGGAGGAGAAGCTTAGTTTTGAAGGAACGCTTGTAAGTCAGGTTCTACTTAACCTTGTCTTGTTGAAAACAATTCTCCTTTACCAACGTAATTCTTACCAATTTCAACGAATCTAATAAGTGACGTGCATCCTAGAGGGCGTTTTAATTTTTTTGCGATTGTAAACGTATAATATATTTTTTCATCTCTAATACCGACACATTTAAATACATTAATTTTGATGAAGGTTAAGGAGGAATTTTAAATTGAACAGCTGGAAGTAACAGTACCCTTATAGTAACCTTCTCGAATTATCACAGGACATTACGTCGCGCCATTTCGCATCCAGCACAGTTGCATTAATTCGGCGACAAACGGAAAGTGGAAATACATATTTATATTAATAAAATACGCACGGTTACACGACATAATTAAAACGGAGGGCAGCCCCGACAGGGCTCACCGTGGCGTACTTCAGTTGTTGGCGTCGTTTGGGGTTCGGTTACAGGATAGCCCCCGTTTCTCTCGTGGCCGTTACGTGTTGCAGACAGATTGCTGTCATGTAAATATGGCTCTGGGCAGATTTAATTAACAATCTGCATATCGAAAATAATGCCCGAGATAGCCACGCTCGGTTAGGATCCGATCCTCTCCCCCAACGACTCGATATGATGATGCAGGACCGGAATCGACACCCACAAACGTTCATTAAACCTAATCGCGTTGGGCGTAATGGAAAAGTGTCCAGTATTCGGTAAAGTATGTCGGTGCGTACTTCTATATTGAATGTTTCGCTTGTATATTGAATATCGAAGCGAAACGAATTCATTTTGCTTCATTAGTGGAATTGTGTCCGCTAATGGAGATGAACTACTAATCAATTTCGATTTTATATTTATCCAACGCTATTGCATCTTTTCTGTGTTACATAGTGTTGAAAATAGTAAGTAAAAATTCGTTGCAAATATAATTGTATCTGACGATCCTCTTTAGTTATTACTTGCTACAGTGGTTCTAATAATCGATGCAACAGGAAGATATAATGCCTTATTTTTTAATACAGTACGAATTATGAATGATATATAGGAAGCTTTTTCAAACCACATTTTCCTCCACCCACACTAAAGTCATATTCAAGTTCTTCGCTGCCTCTTTGTTCTTAATATGTTAGGTGGCTTTTGTTGATTGTCGTCATAATCGTTTTGGATGTTCTCTTGTCAAGGAAATAACTTTTCATCGCTGAAAATTCAGGAATGTATTTCAGCTTCTGTTAACTCTTCTCTTCCACTTTTACGTGATCTGTGCTTCTAAACTGCTTAGAAATCAGAAGTGATTAGTGATGTGGATATTGTAACCGAGGAAGTACTTTGCCATGCATGGAAATGTCAAAGGACAACATCTTTTAAAGTTAGAAAGGAGTTAGTCAGAAATATTAACCCTATTAGATGGAAAAATGTGACTTAATAAACTCTTTTGAGACGCTAGTTTTGTTAAATGAACATTTTGATCGAGAGGTTAAATGATTATGCAATTATGTTTGGGAAAGGAAACGTTTTTCGTCTTCTGAATCAACTTTCAACAACTTGATGACAGATTGATAATTCATAATAATCACTGGCCCACAAAATTGAACCTTTCTTATATGCCTACGCATTTTCCTGCTAAAAGTGTTTGTATTCATTCAAGAGAATCAAAAACAGGGACCCATTCCCTTCCTACACGGCTATTTTAATTTTTGCTTAGGATAGGAACAGTAAAATTTCTTAATTTTTAGTATTTTCAAATAATTGCCAATTACAAAAATAATAAAGAAATGGAAATGAAAGTGATGAAATTTTATTTATAACTCTTTGAAAGAAAATTATAAATACTTTATATTGAAATTGTGAAACGTTGTCTATGACATTTTTGCTTATATTCAGATGTGGAGTCTGTCCTAAGGATACAACAGTAGTCACCCATCATTTGTTGGTCCCATCTACCCTGGTATCTCTGTTCCATGGTTTTAATGTTCTGACGGAACCTCTCACCCTGTACATCGCTGACGTCACCTAGGTTTTCCCCTAGGAAAACAGTCTAGATGACATTGACGGAAATGCATTTTTAATGACATTCAACACCCAGATTTTTGGTAATTTTCCAACAAATTGTGTAGCAAATATCGGTAATTGTCTGATTTTTTATTACCCAAAAACCCATAGTCACGCTGCAAGTTCGGTTCAATTTAGTTTTGAATCAAATTCTCTGTCTGCAAGTAGTTTTCTAATTTGAGGTCCCATGAAGATTCCCTCCTTAAGCTTGGCATCTGTCATATAAGTCGCACAACTTTTCTTTTAAGTAAAGAAAAGCTGCACTTTCTTTGTTTAAACTTTTAACAAAGTTCTTCATTATCCCCAGTTTTATATGTAACGAAGGCATCAGTACTTTTTTGAGATCGACAAGAGGTTGGTATTTCACGTTATTTGTACCTGGCACGTGCTGATCTCTTGAAGGCCTTTGCGTCTTAACGTAATAATTCTCAGTGTCTCGACTATTCCATAAACACAACAAGCAACAATGTTTTGTGAAACTCCCTTGTAGTCCAGTCAATAACCCAATCACCTTAAAGTCGCCACAAACATCCCATTGATACATGTTATATTTGATCAGTTCCAATATTTTCAGATTGTTGTTTGGAAAGTCCTAAATCTCGAACCAAATCGTTGAGTTCAGGTTGTCTAATTAATTGTGGTTCTCCTCAGTCATAATACGTATTACTTTCAGAAGAAAAAGATGACTCAAATAGGATCAATTTCAACAGGCAAATTTGATGATGCACTGCATGTTTCATAAACTGCTGGTATTACACTGTCAACTATAGGGTATTCCATTTGGTGTCCGTTCTTCGCAGAGAAACCACTAATCTTGGTTAAGCAGACATAACAGTCTTTCACATGACCTTTTTGCTCTTTCTATATGACAGGTTGTCCAAAAGGTAAGTTTTTCAATTGTCCGTTTTTCCATTTCGATAAATTACAAAAAAAATTGAGGATTCCAAGGTTTACCTTGATTCTTTATATCAAATCCGAAATATTGTTTATACGATGTTTTCACAGTTTCACTGATTTTCACACGTTCATTCTTCGTGATATATTTTCCGCATATATAACAAAAGAAATTTGGATTGGTTTTGCAAAAATATGTGCGATCCTTTTTTTTGGCATGACTTCACAAAATTATTCGTAAACACACGACACAAACTGATTAATTTAACAGACTGTTTACACGACAATTGAATTATGACATACGCCTACTTGTTAAATAAGAAATATATTAAGTTATTATGCATTTAGAAATAGGTAATGTTGCACCTCAGTAAATAATTCAAATACATAGCTTTTAAAAATAAAAATATTGAATGACGTGCAGCTCGAAAACGTGACGTGACAGAAAATGTCCAAAGGCAGATCTGCAATCAGCATAAAAAATTGTAATAAGTGCATCTGTTAGCGGCGTAAAAATGTTGTGAACCAGTGAAGCTACAGAGGAGACAGCATTACGATGTATGGAATTAGTAGTCTTATTGAAGAAGCATTCTCACGGACATTAAAATCGTATCGGATTTGAGGCAACTGGTTTAGAGTCCCTTAATGACCAGATATTTTTTGGTGAAGCTTCTTTTGTTGTGGTATGTCACCGATATTTCCGCTGGGTTAGGCAATCAGAAGCTGAACCATCGTCATTACTAAGAAAATCACTACCTTGTGGACAAATTTGTTAGCCTAGATCATTACATACTGTAAATCCTCAGTAAATTCGGCCGTATCCAAAAGCTTAAACATGATAGCAAAAAAAGCTGTAAAAAGACTGTAATTTCGATAGATCTTGAGAATTTTGATGATTTTTTAAATAATTTCGATAACGGAAATCACTTATTTCAACAGATGCGTTTCTAAAAGAAAAGTTTGAAAACAAGCTGTAAAAAGACTGTAATTTCGATAGATCTTGAGAATTTTGGTTAGCTTGGAAAGAAGAGAAAAAAATCTGCTTAATTACGCCCACATTACATTACACATCCACGCACGATATTTCGAGCTCGTAGTACATATAAAGGAAAGCCCTTACGACAAAAAAAAAATTAAGAGTTGAAGTGTTTATTTGCTAATTGATGAAATTTAGTATTTTGTTGGTCCTCCTCTTGCATATAAGACCACTGCAATTCTTTCTATCACACTTTACACTAATTTATAGCAAGTAGATGAAGGGAATTGTTTCCGTTCTTCCAGGATAATGGTCTTCAGATCCTGTTTTGGTGAGCATTTCCGATTCTGCACTCTTTTTTTAATAATGACCACAAATGTTCAATCGGGTTTAGGTCCGGACTCTTACTCCATTTTCACGAAATCACTCTGTAGAAGATCGTATCGTATGACACAGCAATTTGTTTCGATCTTCTTCTCTAAAAATTTTGACAATGGACGGGTCCAAAATCTGTTCTACGTACGACACCGAGTTCATTCGTCTTGTACAAATGAAGGCAAGTTTGTTTAACACATGGACCAGAGAAACTTTAGCGCCATCTATCAAGCAAGCAACCTACACAAAACTGAAATATTTTGATTATCCATAAATACAGATTTATAGAATATTAACTTATTCAATTGATCCAATCAAAAGTCAATCATCAAACTAGAACTAAAACTAACTAAAAGTAGGATGCAATGATTATTCCAGTATAAACAAAAAAATGATATAAAAGAACAATATTTATCCAAATATGCAATATAATCCGCTGTAACTAAATAACCAGTCTACGTCGTTCGTTTATTAGGTGAAGCGGCCATTATTATCGGTAACTTGATATGTTTAATTAGGAATTCGCTACTGGCTTTGACAAATTGCTAAACTCTCAAGAGCGAATTAGAAACAACGCTGTGCTAGAATCAGATAGGGTGGAGGGGAGACACCAGAAGAGGTAGATTAACTATTCATTCTTCGAGTAGATGTAGGTGAATATTTAATTAAATATCGATTAAATTGTAAAATTATGATGTTTATTCGAACTACCCGATCTAATCACAAATTTTGATTTTAATACTTGCATGTTGTTATAAACTACCTAAACCAAAACAGCATCGCATATTTCCATGTTTTTTTTTCTCCCCTTCAGATCATCGACGCGGATAAATTATTTTTCAGGTATTAATTAAAAATCGCCGAAATGGTGCAGAATAACCAATTAGGCCCGGTGGTAAAGCAATATGGTGCAATGATTGATTTCATAAAGAGAGGAGCCAGACCGGTGTTTGCTAATATATCAATGATGGGACCGTAATTTGTATATTAGCGGCTGCGACCGGGCGATTGTCGCGCCATCTGACGCCACGCCGCGGAACTACGCCCATGACCGGACAGTCCCGATATCATTTGACCAAAACTTTAGACGTTTCGGTGTTATTAATGAAAGCGTTATTAAACTTCACACGATCCGTTGACAGAATAGAACGCTGCCTGCTCCGATATCTGCATAATACAAGGGAATCGTGGAAAGGGGTACCGGATAACTTGTTTATTACGTTTGTTATCGCGAAGTTTTATTAAAAAAACTGTTAGGATTAGAGATTATATGAACATATATCAAAATATTAAATTAAATGTTCTGTTGATTGTTTGAAATTTAAAATTTCACTCAATCTTTAAAATTTAGTAACACTTATAATAATTTAATTAAATGAACGGGACGATAACCGCACTGGTTAGGCGGCTGACTATCGGTATGGCAGAACGATAGGAGCCGGGTTTCAATTCTCTGGAGGGACGATGACATTTCTTCAGAGAGTTGAAATCCGGATCGACTTACCATGGCGACATGATGCTGTCACAAAGCCATTTGAACACAATTTACACACACAAAACTACACTCAGAAAAATAAGGCGATCAATTCTAAAGAGTTAAGTTTATCAATCAAAAATCATAAAATATAAAAACAAAAGTTCGTAAAATCAAATATTTTACATGTTAAATTAAAAGCGACTCTCAAAAATTTCCTTTGATTTAAAGTATGTAAAAGTGTTTACTTTAAATGTTAATTTCGTTTAATATAAAAATTATGCTTTCAAGGTGAAGTTGCATTGCACTGATAGTAAAAGCAAATATCTTTTAAAACAAACGCTTTGCTTGTTTATAAAATCAAATGTTCATAATTTCGTCTCAAACGTGGGTATATTTGTAAAGAACTACGATTCATTCTATGGAATGACTTTTGTAATTAAATTGAAAGTACTCTTTTTCGGTTTAAGGTATTTGCTGTTGATTTGGATGTTAACAATGAAGTAATCAGAAACAAGTGGACGACGCAGTATTGATAAAAAAATGCTGAAACGGCAAATGCAGAAGACAGATGCAGATAGCTTCAATACAGTTTGAACAGTGTAGTGAAGTTTGTGATTGCGTTTTATGAACAAAAAACGAATATGGTTAGTAGTATATCCAGTAAAATCTTTATAATTTTTTAAAAGAACATAACATTGAAGAAGCTTATCAATACTTTGCAGGCAAATACTCAAAAATCACACTCTATGAGAATATTTATTCAGTTTTGTAAGTTGAATCATTACCGGTAATTTGTTTTAAGAAAACAAATTACGGTGTCTTCTTTGAGGTACGAGAGAGCGTTTTTATATTCGCGGAATGGGGGATAAGGGATGGACTCCTTGACTTCATCATCGGCAGTAAATTTTTTACCCCGCAGCTCTTTTTTCATTTTCGGAAACAGGTAATAATCACTCGGGGCCAGGTCTGGGCTGTAGGGCGGGTGATTCACAATTTCGAAGCCCACCTTATGCAGGGCAGCTAACGCAACGCGGCTCTTGTGGACGGGCGCGTTGTCGTGCAAAAGCAGTACACCTTTCGTCAAATTTTCCCGTCCTTCCTCTTTAATGGCTTCGTTTAGTCGCTCTAATATTGAAGCGTAATATTCTCCGGTTATAGAAACACCTTTATCTTTATAATCAATCAACAATATTCCTTTTGAGTCCCAAAATACCGTTGCCATGAGTTTCCCAGCTCGGGTCGTCTTCAAGGGATTCCCTTCCTTGTTTAAATAAACTATACCATTTGTACACCATGGTTTTTCCTTAACAAGAGTTTTTCCTTAACAAGGTGCTGTGCCCCGACTGATTTTCCTTGCCTGGTAAGGAACTTTATAACGGCATTTATACTAATTATGAGTCACTGCACAGGCCACGCCCCCAATGCGCCTAATCACCCCCCTACAACCCGCTCATTCCGCGAATATAAAAATGCTCCCTCGTACATTAATGATTTCGGTTTAAAAGAACTAATCCCATCCTCAAATTTTGGATTACGTATTTTTGTTAGACGGCAGCTGAATCATTGAAAATTTATTGAGTTTTGCAAATTATGTTTGTTGTAGTTTGGTGAAGAAAATATTCAGGAATCATCATCCGCTAATGTAGTACGTTGGTTAAATACTAACGCAAGCTTTTGTTCATCATCGCCGTCTAGTAATACTGAGAATATAGTATGATTTTATTATTATAGTGAATAATTTTAAACCGATTTATTTTGCAGAAAGTGTGTGATATTCCAGTCAGATCATTGGAATCATCTTTATGTGGTTGTATCAAAAGATGACGTAATCGGTTTCGTAGGACACTATCAATCGTTTCAAATAAGAGATATCAGCCATCATATTTGTTTCCAACCAGTTATTTTAGTAGTCCACCATTACATGTTTATAAAGTTAATGATAAATTTATGTTTAGAACTAAGTTTTTGTAATATTTTATAACAGTTTTATAAAATAAAATATATTTCTTTTTTATATTAAAAGCAGAGTTTTTATTTTTTCTTTCTCCATTTAAAGAGCTTAACTTTTAGTTCAATAATAATACTTTCAAACTGAATACAATACTTTAAAATCAAAAACTTTGATGTATTCAAAACCAAATACTGTTACTGTCAATTCGGTTATGAAATACTTTTAAATTGAATGCGGTACTTTAAATCGAAAACGTATTTGTTTGTTTTTAAACCAAAAGAACGCTGCTTTCAATTCAAGTACACGCTTTTTTAATATAAAGTAGACTAATTTCAAAATAAAAACATCTAACTTCAAAATGAATGCAAACTATTCGAAATCGATGCTTTCGAATTAAAGTCGCTCTGTTTTTCAATTAATAACAAATAATGTGCTTTGAACTTGAGAGTTTTAGTTGTTGGCGCCTTTTTAAAAGTAAACTATTTTAGTTTAAGCTGCTTTTTTGTTCTGACTGCAAAATTTTTCTGGGTGTACACCGCACGAGTTGCTGAGTCACTGCAACTAAGCAAGAAAGAATTAGATAAGCAATTAATGCAAGTTATACAAGATTAATCAGAAAACAAGCTTTGGCCTTCAATAACTCAGATCAGCGTATTCGAACAGTTGTTTAGGAATTAAACGCGAATGAAATGTTAAACGAATCGAGTTTTGTCGAACCTTCTTGATATTACAAAACAATATACCTAGCATTGAATACCGGCTATTTATAAGAAGAGGTTCAACTAATAAATGCCACCACTATTCCTGGGCAAGTGAAAATCCAAGAAAAACATAAAGAGAAATAAAGCAAAATTAAGCAAAGCTGTAAGTTGCTGCAATACCTGTGATGGTTTCAGAGAAGCCATTCCTTCTTCGTCCATGACGTCTGTACCGAGATAATTAGCTCGGGTTTCCGTGACGGCGGTGCAATAAGATGTCAGGTGTTCTGGATTTTCATCCACAATCCCACAGAACCTGCAGTCGCTATTCTGTTTTAGACCTATCCTTATCATGTATTCCCCAAGATGATAATGCCCTGTAAGAAAACCTGTGAGGATGCGTAGTCTATTTCTGCTTAGTTCTAGCAAAGTTTTTGCCCTGTGCTTATTGTAGTTTCCAAGGAATATCTTCGAGTATCTTAGACCAGAGAGATTTTCCCAGAGGGGTGCTCTAAGCCTTTCTTCTGCTCATCTCTATACCACAGAAAGGTTCCGGTCGCACAAATAGAGTTATGGGGGCCTTCCTTGCTAACAGATTAGCTTCTTCGTTGCCTCTGATTCCAGTATGTCCTGGTCCCCACCATAATGCAACTCTGTTGTCCTTGTCTAGATTGTTTAATCTGTTAAGACATTCCCAGACTAATTTCGAGCTGATGATGTCAGAACTATCGAAGTGGTGGGACTATCGGTATAGATGACCTACCTTGTAACTTGTTATTCTATAATTCTATAAGGAGGATGCATTGAGATAAAAGCAATTGTAATTTAAAACTGTGAAAGTAAAATCCTGAAAAAATTAACGATATATAACAAAGATAATGACTACAATATAAATAATTCACACATTATTGAATCGTCTATAAACTAATACGATGTATTAACAACAGGACGTGGAAAAAATTGAAATACACGAGAACAATGTGCTGCAATTTACGATTGCCTATTTATTACTCTCTCAAAATACATAAACGAAATCCCCAATACAGAATGCACCGGTGCATCATTTACAAAGAACACAAATGGTATTACGCACAACATACATTCATACCACGCACTTCATTCCCTATTACTGATTTGAAATGCCTATTAATTTATCTACAAAGGTAATATGATATGGCTGCAGGTTATTTTCGATAATTAACGGATTCCACTGTGTTGTAATTCCAAAATCTACCAAAGAGTTAAATATCAGTCTATTGTTGTATTATTATAAAAGCTCGAAGGCTTTTAATAAAGCTATTTATTTATATTATTTTGTACCGTTTATTGCTTTAATTTCAAAGAGGTATTAGTGAGAATGTACAGAATAATAATACCTTCAAAATTTTTAGTTTTTAGAGCAAAGTGACTTACGAATACTACTGAAGGATACAATTGAGCTAATTTACATGTATTTAATATGAGAAAATAATTTCACCATTGTTTAGCTGAGTATATCGAATAATAATAGTTAAATTAAAAATATATATAAATTTAATCGCATAATATATGTATGTATGTTTCTACTGGACAGGTTTTCATTATTGCATTATTTCCATTTTGAAAAATTATTGTTTCAAACGACGGAAGAGGCCCTGCAGGCGTACACACCAAATACAAAATACAAATGAATCGCGAACAAACGAGTGAATGAATACAATAAAAACATATCTGTCGAAAACATATTTGCGCGAAATGTAATGCGAAATTTATGATATTTGTTCGGCAGGAATACATTTCATATCGTAACCGATAGTTCCGTTTGACGTTAGCTGGTATGTTTTATGAACTTTTACTTCCTGTATTAATATTATCAGTGATTTTGAAATTTATGGCACGATCAATGATAAAAACTCAGTCGCGAAAATAGCATGGAAAAAAAAATACGTATTTTTGCGTTCACTGTCATACCATGGCATGATATTTCTATTTATACATACTTAATGTAAAGTTTTTTTTATTTGCTTCGCAATAAATCTAAAACGATCTAGAAAATAATAAATAATGAAATATCTAGTAACAATTACTGATCTAGTCATATAGAGATGCGAATTATCATCTTCCGGATTGTCCAAACAGAATTTGTGAGTTAAATCATCATTTTGTGTCTGCAAGTTGAGACGTTGGCACTACTGATATGTTGCAGTATCCCTTTCAATTATGGCCTCCTTCCTATCATAGAACAACCGACTAGAGTTAACTATCAATCGGAAATAAGGCACTTATGAATCACTTACCACCATCACCATAAATACTTCGACGAACAATTCGAAAGTTTCTTAACAACGCTTATTCACTATTATGAAATCCCATTTCCAAAATTATGTACTCCATCAACGAGATTGCTTCCGCAGAAGAACTGAGTATCAACCACTGTTAAACAGCCTAGAGTCCATTTAAAAGACTTACCATACATGCTTTACAGTAACGCTTTCCATGCTTACGGGTAGTCTATCAGACGCATAAAAATAAACACAAAGCTCTAGTGAATCATCCAAAAATAGAATATCATGATAATCACCTGCAAAACTCGTGTAATAAGATGAAAGCTATGTGGCAAATGATAAAGGATCTAACAAACTCGAATGTATCCCAACCAGATACTTATATAATTATTGATAATGTGCTCATTACTAACCCAGTAACCCATCTCTAATTCTTTCAATAACTTTTTCCATAAGACTGTTGCTAATGCCGTAGCAATGCTGTAAAAGTTTCGTCAGTGATACCAGTTCATAAAAAAGGTGATAGCAGCAACATTAACAACTGTAGGCCAATAACACTAACATCTAATATCTCCAAAATCTTTGGAAACTGCATTTTGTCGCGATTAAACTCGGTTTTAGATAAATACGAAATGATGTCAAAGAATCAACACGGCTTTCGTAAAAAAAAATCTACTACGACCGCACTAATTCAATTTTATAATTATATAATTGCAGAATTCAACAACAATAGGTACCCTCTTGCAGTATTCTGCACTTTAAGCAAAGCCTTCGACTGCATAGAACACCATGGTCTACTGAACAAATTATATTTCTATGGTATAAGAGGAAAGGTTGCAGATTGGATAGAGAATGACCGTCAGAGGACTATAAAGTCGCAATACCTTCCTGTACTTCATGGTGTACCTCAGGGATCAGTACTCGACCCAATGCTGTTCACACTCTACACTAACGACATCTTCCAGTGATTCACTGATTTGTACCTCCTTATGTATGCTGATGACATAAGCTTTATTACTAGATTAACCAGTTCTATAAGAGATACTGAGCAAGCAACAAATTTTTATTTGAAATCCATTGCTGATTGCTTCGCATGTAATAAACTACAACTAAATCATGAAAAAACTACCTATCTATTCTTCCACCCTCAGCAAAAAAAATCTTGGATAATGAACTACCTGTTTCAATTACCCATTCATAAGAAGATAACCCTAAAGAGATACCCATTCATAAGATTCATAAGAGATTTCTTCAGAGATATCGTTTATTAACTTCTACACGATTTGGTTTTATTAATTCATGCTCTACAAATGATGCATTTTTAACGCTCTCGATCATATTTGTGAACTGGATAATGGCTAGGTTGTAGTTGAATTACTTTTTCAGTAAACTCAAGCCCTTAACAAGGGATCACAAAGGAATCATCATTTGCTCTTGCGTAAATTGTCCTTCCATGGAATTGATAGTATATCACTCTGAAGTAGTTTTAATCTTATCTCAGGAAAACTGTTAAGGTTTAAAGTAAAATCTTAGCTGCCTTATCATCAGCTTATACTATCAACACGTTTAATTTACGCTAACGATCTTCATAGTAGCCTTGACGTTGCTGTAATTTTACATGCTTGTAAAAAGTTTCAGTTAATTATTGTAGTCTTAACTTGCTTTAATTCTTTTGCATTGCGTCTATTATTAATTTATGTATACGTTCATGTAATTGGGACTTAGTTTACTATGTAATTCCGTAGGCTTTCACGGCTTATGTCACCTGTAATAGAATCTTCTTCTGGGTTTCTCCGTGTAGTGACAATTCCAATCGACATTTCGCTGTCCATGCTGCTAGCTTCTTCAGGATCTGCTATCAGACTAATTATGTTGTCTTGTAAATAGTTTGTAAACCGTTGGGCATTAAATATTATTATTGCTATTATTAATTATTTCTGCTCACAATTCCTTCCTTGCGCTGGACAAAAAATAAAATTGGTTTTCCATTTTTTGGCTATTAAGCATCCTTAAAGGAGCGCGATGGACGAAGTGGTAGAGCATCCTTGTTCTGAGAGCACTTCAAGAGCTGCCATGATAGCCCAATAAATGATGCAGATTGGAAGCCACAGCAACTGTATTCACCACAGATAAAGAAGCACTGCTTACTGCATACTTTTTAACAATTTTTCGATGTTCTCTCGCGTCCATCCGTGTTTCCGTCAACTAATTGACTCACGAAACGTAAAGATATCACTAGTAACTTAATGTCGCCAACATCTATACCAAGAAGCTAGAACTTTTACAAAACAAAATGCTCAGATTAATTGTGGTAGCCGTATGATTCATTCGCAATATTCTGTTTCAACACGACTTGGGTATGGTCACTGTTAAGAATCATTGCAGTGGTGTTGGCTAAAATAGCTTTGACGATTGTGAGACGATTTTGTGAGGAATATTGTGAAGCTTCATCGGAACAAACTTCCTCAGCGATGCTATTTCTCATACAATCACTCAAGCAATTTTTGAAGAAACAAAACTTGCAGTCCATAATAAATAATTAACTTTAGGCATGCGTCTGAGGTCTCGAGGACGATGTTCTAAAATATATGTAGAAAATAACAGAGATATTAGCAGACATTCAAAAAGCCAATCCAAATTCATTTCAATTCATTCATTCATTTCAAACTCGTGTTAAAACATTCGACTAATTTAACATTTTTTTAACGAATTTCGTACACTAAAGTTGTGACAGCATTTACAAAATCTACCCGCAATCCTCTTCTGTCGTATTTTTACTCAACGATGTAGCTACCTGAAATCAAAGTCTGAATAAATTCGAGCTTTAATGAAAGCTCTCTCTCATCGTGCTTTAACATATAAATTCCAACGTCCGTTTGAGGAGCGTTTGCATACTCGGTTAAGTATTTGTCATGCTATGTTTTAATTAAGCACATATTTCGCGACAAGGAGCAGCAGGTATATACGTATATATGTATATAGTATATTAGGTAGCAGTAGCGACTCAAAGCTCCCTCTAGCAGGCGTTCTGTTTTCCGTGTTAGAACACGCCAAGGGCTCCCTATACACTCTTCGTACGTACCGCGAGTGCCTAAGCTAAACTATGCACGGCTGCGACATCAAAAGGACGAAAAACGGGTTAAATTCTCGATATTGTGTACTTTTATCTGTATTCGTGTGCGTTTCGCTCGCGCTCTAGATTAGCTTAGCAGAAAGGTAGGCGGATGTACGAGCGTGTGCGCTGTTCAGGAGGCACGAAATCTACCAAAGAGAAACGTTGAGTTCATCCTTGGTTGATTTTTATGCAAATAATGTTATGTTAGGGAAAATGCAAGGTTAAGGATTTGTGTTTTATTTTCTGTGTGTTACATATTTGGGACTTAAAAATTGCTATAGATTTGATAAAATATTCGAAATATTAGATTATGTTATGTTTATGCTCGACAGGTTATTTGGTAGTACTCCTTTGTAGCTACAATACTTCTAGAAGGATATAACTGGTAGGTATGTGTCCTGAAATTTTATGAAGTCTGTACGCCTTACAAAGGAATCGCACACTGAATATTACATCAGAAGAGAAAGTATGGTTGTATATTGCGATTTTGTTGCTGACTCATGTAGGACACTTAAATATATTTGTATATTTTGAAAAAATAAATGTGGAGCATATGATGGAGCTGTATTTAACAGTAACACTATAAAAATTTTCCAAACGTTTCAAGTTATTTCCACATATCATTGATGAGCCAGTAGTTCCTTATATTGCCTATCATTGAATGAAACAGCATATTCGTATAAAACGTTTGAGCTGTACCAAAGAGTCAAATCAGCAGAGTTACCCCGTCAAGAAGAAGCTGGATTTGGATCTGGATTCTCCAGAAGAAACAACTCGTTAAAAGTTTTATTTCGACAACTTTTTCACGGGCTTATCTCTGCTGAAATTACTAATTGAATATGACAATGCAGGTAACAGGAGCAATCAGAGACAATCGCTTCGCTAAACCAACTTGCTAAAGAAAAAACGACAGGGCGGTTCTTCATATAAGACAGATACTAATGTGAGCAAACCTCATATCGTTACTTTTGGCAACAAATTCCTATAACTTGGCACTCATTCAAAAAGTAGGCAAAGTGGCGTCCGTAAGCGATCCGTTGTACAGAAATACAATTGCTATATGGGAAGTGTTGATCACTTCGGCAAATGAGGGGGTGGTACTCATTTTCTCATTTACATTTTGTTTAGATGCTTCCAGGCTTCTCTGAGACCACAGTCGGGAACCATACAGCCAAAGAAGTTCTGCTCTGTGCCATAACATGACAAAAATTATGTGTAAACATTGCGAGGGTGGACTGCATATACACTGTACCTACGAATGTAGTTCCAAAATATAGTTCTTTTGAGTTCCTTCTATCTAACAAGACTTTTCTTTGTATTTTTAACCATTTTCAATTAAAACTTTAAAAACATAACTTTGTTTTATAATGTTAATGAACTGGCAAATGATTTTAATAATGTTTGTGGGGACATATTTCGCGATAGTAGAACATGAAAAAGGAAATATGATAATTTAAAAAAAGGACAAAAGAAAAATTTGCCAAAGAGAAAGCACAAATTCAAAGAGCTGGTGGAGGTCCACCTGAACACTGTGGCATAACCAGCATCGAAGCAGAAATAAAGGATCTGATAAGTGTGCAATTAACAAGTCATGCATCTGAAACTTTTATGATGATCGTGGTAAGAAATATATGACAACATAACATTGAAATATTAACATTCCAACAATATTTTAGATCCAATAACAACTAATCATGATTATGCTAACGTAGGTGAAATAGTATTAGATATGGATACTGAAATGGACACATTAAATGGTAAGTTGCATTTTTTTATATTTCCACATATTATTTTATCATAGCAGTTAAAGATGTGGAAGTTCCATCCTGTACAAATTGGGCCAAATACAATCCCAAAATGAGACTATTAAATAATAAAATAAATCTCAGGCAGACTCCAAGAAAAGCTAGCAGAATTACAAAAAATATCCTTCTTGGAAGAGCACCAATTAAAACGCAAATTGATGCAAGATTCCCATGATAACGAAATGGAAATTAAAAGAAAAGAAAGTGAGCTACGGATAAGATTTATGGAAGAGGAACATAATATGAAAATGAATATATTAAAAAACCAAATTTAGAATTAATATAAATATATACAATAAAACAGTTATCATATAATATTGTTTAATTTATTTACAGTGGTGTTCAAATTCTGAATTCATTAATATGCCACGTACATTTCCATTTCCACCATTCACATTTTCATTCCCTATAGGCTGAATATCATCATTGATTAATACCTACCTGGACATCTTCCTTTATACCTTTATTCATTCATTGCTAAGGCAATATTGTGAAGCCCTGCAGTAACTACCACAATTACTTCAACCTTTTGAACACATAAACGGATTTCGAGTATTACAATAGAAAAACGCCTTTTCCATATTCCAAAGCACCGCTGAATAACAGATCTGCTCAAGTTTTACAAAACGATATTGTTTAATTTATTTAAGATCTCACACCATAGCCGCTGTTACCTACCATGAGAGCATCTCCAAAATCACCATTTTTACTAAAAAGCTAGAAGTTTTACAAAACAAAATGCTCAGATTAATTTCACCATTTCATCAAATTCTGTTTCATCACGACTTGAGTGCAGACACTGTTAAGAGCCATGTAGTGGCAGTGAGAGCATCTCCAAAATCACCATTTTCGGCATACTATATTAATAATAGTCATCTTAGCATTGCAAACAATTTGGGTATTTATTGAAAAAAAAGCCTTTTCGATTCCTGCTGATCCTGTGAAATTGCTGTTTGCATTTATTCAGTTCGTGAATATCACTTGGCATCTTGATAAAATGTGGTACTAACCCAGCTAGTACTCTAGTTATCTTGTCAATGAGTCTACTAGCTGCTGACTTATCAACACCCCCATTATATCTCCATTTATTTGTAGAAATGATCCACATTCCAGAAAACGCAAGGTTAGAAGTACCATTTCTGTAGGTGTTAGCGCATGATTTCTCAAATTGATGATAATAAGTACATATATCATGCAATGCCCAATTTAGATATTATTTAAAATTTACCTTTCGATTTGAGAACGAATATTATCGGAAATTTCACTTGTACCTAATTTAGCGGACAACTGGTTTTAATAATCTAAATCTATGTTTAAATTCATTATCATGCCATTACAATATTAACTAACTCTAGAAAGTCTTCAGCCTCTGACAACTCGTGCAACATATTCATTTTAAACAAAGGTATCTCAAACCTGAATATGAATGAACGTAAAGAACTCTAGGTTATGTTCGCTTATATTTAAAGTACCAAACCGAAATCCAATTGTACACGCATTCTCCATACACAAACACTGCTTAAACCGACGTTGAACGGTCTAAACTCGCCATTTTGCTGACCAGGCTTTTGACCTACAGCTCAAGTCTAAACTGGGCTGGTACAACAGTTTTCTCTCTCGATCTGTAGTTCACGTTGAACTGACGGTGATCTTCGTTGGTACAACTGGCCCTAATGACGCGGATTAAACCACAATGGATTTGTGCGTTAGTCACGTATCAAGCTGATACGACTATGGTGCTCAGCACCCGGTTTTGAAGGACGTTAAGTTTTTGACTTGTGATTTGGTACTTAACCAGGTCAGAACACCCTAAATTAGAATCGGCACAGAAGAGAAGTCAGGGCCGCACGTGCACACAAGAACTTCGTGAACTATTTACAGATATAATTAAATCATATCATTCGACTATCCCATTCACAAAAGAAACAGCAATGCTTGCTGAATCTAAGTCGCAGATCTAGTAGAATTGTAATTATTTTAAGATCAGCACTGGTCTACCATTCATAGAATCTGTAATTCATTTTATCAAAGAGGCGTTTCATAGACTTCCTTTATATATAAATACCATACCCAAGAGAAATGGAAGGTTAGACGTTTTCGATATATAAAAGGACAGATTTTAAACTCAATTTTGAAGCATCTACAAAATTAAAACATCTTCCATATGGAAAATTAAAAAATCTTCCATATGGATCGTGGACATCGTGAGCAGAAAGTGTTAGGAGGTTTAAATCATGGCAATATTTTGAGTTTTGAATAGAAATTATGCACTTTTTAGAAGAAGCTGACGTGATGGCCTATTTCTGAAAATGTGATCTGTGGTGATCTGTGTAATTGTTTAACTTGAAGCTACCATATAATATCTCCCTTATGTGTGTATTAAATCGTGCGAACTTGCATACGGTACACACTGAAATACAGAAAACGATTTTCCTTTTGAATCGCATAATTATTTAAAGCCAGATAAGTGGATAATTTCGTACTTCCAACGTAGATCCACGAAAGGTTCCTTTCCATTTTTAATCCGAAATTACGTCGTTGTTTTTTCCACATTCTGTCAACAAAATTAGCGGCCAAAGAAACCGACAACACAGACAAACAAACTCGGAAAAAGGCTGCACACAGTACGCCTCGTATACGAGCTAATGGCAAACGATATAACCCGTCCACTTATATATTTATACGGGCGCCTCCGCACTTCCATCACGCACAAAACGTCCATTGCGCGCGGGAACCCTGCATAAACGCTATGTTTTCTTCTAATTTATTCAAGCCGCTTTCGATGATACGAAATAGTTTTAAAGATATTTAAACTATATACATACATGATATATTGATAGCAGTCAAAATGGGCTTTATTGTGGTGCTCATTCTCCTCCACGCTTTCCCAAAATTCGACATTTTGAAAGTTGTTCCCGGCTGCACAAAACATCGTTTCAATATTTTGAAATCAAAATTTGAGCAGCTCAAACTAAAAAAAAAAGAAATAGACAAAAAAACTACTTCCTGCAACAGATTTCCTGAAAATTATTTTATGTAATTGCAGCTTTGAAGTTACCTGCCAATATTTTATAAAGTATCTATTGACAGGTACTCACCAACATTTCAGCCATTTTGGACGTACAATTGTGGTTTGACAATCTTTGAGTGAATCGATGTGAATGCTTTTAAATTAAAGATGAGTTGAAAGCTATATACGGGGGCTCTGCACCATCATTTACAACAGTGAAATTTTGTCCAGCAGCATTTATATGTAGCCGTACAAGCTTTGGAGACGATGAGCGTTCGGGACGTCCAAAAACTGTAACCACTGACGGTAACATCGCTAGGTTCACCTAAGAGTGCTAAACGACCTCCGAATTAAAATGAGAGAGATAGCCGAAGTTATGAACATGTCCAAAAAACGTGTTTGTCATATATTAAATCAAGATTTAGGCATGAGGAAGCTGTTCGGGCCTTGGGTGCCGCGCTTGCTGTTAGACCAAAAAGGTGTTCGAATAAACAGTTGGCGCAGTTTAAGCGAAATAAATCGGAACTTTGGCGCCGATTAATTATTGTAGATGAAACCTGGATACAACATTATACGGCCGAAACAAAAATACGATCAAAACAGTGGACTGCGAAGAGAAAATCGACTCCAAGAAAAAGCAAAAACTATTTTTTCGGCTGGGAAAGTGATGGCGACTTTTGTTGAAATAGTCATGGAGTTTGGATGGATCTTAATTGATTATCTTCAAACAGGAAAACCATTACAAGAGCATACTACGCATCATTATTTGACAAGCTCAAGACAGAAATTGCTGAAGAACGTCCACATTTGCAGAAAAGAATTGTTTTACCAAGACAATGCGCTGTTACATCTCAGCGGTTGCCATGGCGAAAGTCCACAAATTACAGTTTGAACTGCTTAACCACCCTCCTTACTCGCCATATCTAGCCCCAAGCAACTCTGTTTTGTTCCCTAATCTAAAAATTACGCTCGGAGGACAGAGATTTTCGTCAAATCTCCTTCGTAAACAGTTACTTTGCCGCAAAAGACTCTACGTACTATTTGGACGGGTTGGAGAGATGGGAGCATCATTGCGAGGAGTATATAAACTTACAAGGAGAAATTTTAGTAAAAAATATCTTTGTTATGTTGGAAATTAGACCACCCTCGTAGTAACCAAGATTATATTATTAATGAAGTAGTAATTCACACTGGATGGGAGAATGTAAATGAAAATAAATCTGCCAACCTTTATAAAGCACAAAACTGTTTGCTTATTTTTAACTTAAATTTTTTTGGTATTCAACATTCCTCTTAAATTAATATACTTAATAGAGCGATCCTGCAATGCTTCTAACACTTTTAATGAAAAGAGATTTTTCGTCTTTTCTCTCTTATTTTCAATGTGCGATGTGTGATTTGTATTAACATTTGTATACAACTTTCACTAATATGCCACATTTTATCTCTTTAATTTTCTTTCTTCTTTAATTGGTTTTTAGAATAATTATCTCCGGTGATGGTTAGATCATCTGAATATCTGAAGCATGTTCTTTACCAGCAAATTTGTTGAACTCGAAACTTCTTATACCTTGGATAATTATGATACTGCCATTCTATCCATTGCTGTTTTGCTTCTGGATCATAAAAATCTATCCATGTTTCATCCATACTCACAAGGTGGTTGAAAAAATCTATCTTCTTCAAAACAGGCACAGATAGACGGAGATTCTTTCACTCTTGCGCGTTTATATTCGGCGTTTAAATATTTGGGAATCCTTTTTGTAGAAATTCTTCCATATTTAAGAAGGTAAATAAAGGTGAAAACTGACCAACCCGTTCATATGAAATCTTTAGTGCCTCAGTTATATACTTCTCTCATGAACTGCGTTAATATTTTCGAGGGTGGACTTCAAAAGCGGTAGTTCTGGTCACTTTTCATCTTTAAAAGAATGTTGTCCTCTTTTAGATGACGCAATTCAATTTTATACAGTCGCATATGATGGGCACTAATCGTCAACTCCTTCAAATAGAGATATTTGATATCAATAAGTTGCCATGGTAACAAGATTTTTAAAATTTTGGAAATTAAACTTTATCACTAAAGAAGAAGTATCAAGTTTTAAATAAATAAATAAGGATTATGTGTTGATTCCTTTACTTGACGAATTGTATAGATTAAAATTTGATATTTATCATTTCATAAGTACTTAATAGATACGTTAGTAAAAAAATAATTTTGTCATGATTATAAATTGAAACGTACCCTAGTAACAACCGTAAAACTACACTACCTTTTTTACTCGAGCTTAATGATGATTAACTTTTCTAAATAAAATTAATGACATGACGTGTTGGACCGTAAAATACGCTCTCAGACAAACTTCTTTACATCGCTCTTGTGTACCTTGGAATAGTTATAAAAAAATTAATGTTGATATAGTCCCACACGCATAATTGCAGGCCAAATATTAGTTTCTCCGGCTACAATATAAACGTCTTCGAAATGTTTACCTAGTAATTACCTTTATTTACCCTCTTAAATAGGACCACGGTGTTCCGTGAAAGAATCGAGCATTGTCTTGAGGTGAAATGGCATATTTTCATGTTGATTTTACGTTGTTGTCACAACTGAAACGAGAAAACAACTTCGCATTCGAGTAGTATATTCTCGTTCACCGTAATAGTGAGCTCTCCTTGAACTAAATCTTTGAAGGAATAAAGTCACGATAACCGTTCGATTTTATAGTTTCGAGCTTGTTCAGCTATAGAATTTGTTTCCTCAAGATTTCTTCGTCACTTCGCTAAGGAATGTAGGAATGCCACAGCGGTTTTAATCAAAAAGTGTGATTTAAGAAATGCTAACATATTTCAAAACAATAGAAAAAAAAACAAGACAACTTCTCTTAGAAATTAATAAGTTTATGCCGAAATTTTCTAACAAACAACAATAATATATTTGTAATACTGACTATGTAATACCTAATTTTGCAAATTCCAAATCACAAAATAATTAATGAAAGGAACTATCTATATGCAAGCCTGTACACAACTTTTATATGAATAGGGAAAACCCCTAGATGCACGTGTACTTTATCTCTGTATCTGTTACAACTGTCAAGTATGATTTTATCACGGCAAAAACATTAAATAGAAATACATCTACGATACAGCATTTTATTGATGTGATTCATATAATCACGAAAACAAGTGAAGAACATATTAAACATATTTAACGAACATGACGATTGACAATGTAGAAATAACACTGTGTTAAGTGCTCCTAATTAGCGTTGGAGATGAAACGTGTTGTGGAAAAGACTGTAAATGCAGAAACTGTCCAAGAAACTTTGAGGATGAGTGCCAATTTGTACGAACAAATAGGCAGGAGAAGGAATAGTGCGAAGAAAAAGGAATGAAGAATTAAAACCGCATCATTTAGAACCAATTGTTAAACATGGAAGTGAGTATAATGGTCTGAGGCTGTTGGTGTTGGAAACCTTGATTTTATTGAGGTTTATTGAAGGTTTACATACTTAAACATCCTTAAACAGAATTTAATGTCTTTTAACAGGACAACGATCCGAAACATTCTTTGTATGTGGTTTAAAAATCGTTGTTACATAACTACCGCACTACGATTTCCGGTACAGCAAACTCGTTCTTAAAAAAGCACTTCCGATACAAGAAAAAAGGTTTTCTTTAACAATTTTTTTTTATTGTACAAAATATTTAGAGTAAATAGAGCCTTGAAAAATGCATCAGAGTTATTACTATTTTTGAAAGCAATTCTTCATTTTTCATAAACATAGTGGTACATTGCAGGTTGAACATTTTTAGCCCATCAATCATTTTTCTGGGAAAATTCTTCATGGTCAATGTTTTCTTTATCGATCAAGAACAAAAATGCGATGCCACCACTTAGCGACGACTTTTTCGATCAATACATTATGTCGCTCTATATACTGATCAAATACGTCAACAAAATTCATATTATTAATGTAATCCACAAGTAATATAGGGCAAGGACCTTCTCTAGATGTTCCAGTTGTCACCTGTGGATCATGGTAATTTGATATTAAATGGACACATCTTTTGTCTTGCTATTTTACAGCAGTCAACTCCTCATTGCTACTAAATCATTCGTACTGTCCTCTTTGTAGTTCCTTATCATCCTTAAATTTTGGCATTTGTTTATGATTGCTATTTATCGTAGCACAGGTATGTATGTAGGTGCTTATAAAGAAGGTCTTTCATAAGTTGTTGCGAAGCAAAAAAATCATTAAAGAAAATTTTATGGTTTTTGTTGACTAAATTTGGTGATAGTGTTTTGACTACTCTTGACCTTAAATTTCTGTCACTATTATGGCCAACCTTTCCTGTATATATTTCGAAATCGACTCATAATCAACTAGTGCGGTGGTGCAAATTTTGAACCCTGCATTAGAATATACAAAATGAGTATAAAACATTATTACTTTATTTTGATGTTTTATATTTCGTCTGAAACAATAATTTTCTGAAATTATATGTTTAACATTATTTTTCATGTGTGTTCATACATATAACCTCAGTTTAATTGAATTTTACACCACTGTATTTGAAAGAGTTAAAAACTCAGCTATAAGTCACTTGACATAAATATTATCGAAAATTTATAGCATATTTTTGCAACAAAATTCTCAACTCAAAATTCAGCGCATATCCAATTGAAATGACCTAAAAATGCTTGCTGTTACAAGAATGCAACAATATTTCGTCAAATTATGCGCGTAAGTAGTAGAATCTGTTCCAAATAGATGAGAATTAAGTATAGAATCTAAAAGGAACCCAACATTGTTTCTTTATTAACTTTCAAAAATATTTAATTCATTATTATTGTATGCATATAGATCATTTCCACTGTGATGTTAAATATGTAATAGCTGTAAAGTTATCTAGTTAGAAATCGTAATACCTGTTTGAATTAATTGTTTTATTTTTGTAATATATTTGAATAATAGAAGATATAAAATATTTAATTCATTTTTCCTAAATAATTACCTTTCTTAGTATTTTCTGGTTCGTACCAAATTTCACATCACTGCATCATTTTAACTGTGAGTCACTGTATAATGCAACAGATTTATATTTTAAAATCTTCATATGAACATTATATAATAGGTATATTATATTTTATTTCAGTAAACCTTAATTTATTCATAAATACAGTAAATGCCGATTCAGAATCATTTTCTCCAGAATTAATTTCGGAGAATAATTCTCTCGAAAATTAATCTTCAAGAATAATTCTGAATCGACAAATGAACACTGCTTGTGTTTTGAGTTTTGATTATACAATTAGTAATACAGAAATTTGAGCCCAGTTGTTTTATTTACAAAGAATTTTACACGCCAAAGAAACAAAAAACATCTTTTTTAAGCTTGAGTAGAAGTACTGGCTGTACAACGCTAAAATTCAAAATGGGGGGAAAGATAATGGGATGACAGCCGTAAAAATAAATTCGATTCCACGTCCTACTACTAGTCAGATCAACACCATTATTGTTCATTAATAAATTATCAACCCAATCATCGTGTAAATCATGGTGGAAATTAATCGCACAATCTTCGAATGAAAATTCTTCAAAATCCTAACCTTTATCATTAATAAAATCCCGAACATTTTTACGGCTGCCATTCCATTATCTTTCCCCCCTCTTTTTGGATCTTTTTTAACTTTGTTCTCAATACAATATTTAATGGTTTTTGGTTTCACACCAACAACACTTTGTTGAATGTAATATGTCTTTAAAATGTCAAAACAGACCTGAAGCAAGTTTGTGCATTTCAATTTTACTCATCAGCACGAAAATTACAAGAATCAAACTTTAATTTCTTTTGTTTTCCGATGGATAAACAAAGATAATGATTAATAAAAGAAATAAAAAGTATTTCTCTAATATAATAATATTGCAGATACAAACAATGGAATAATTTTGATTTTTATACAAGCAAGCGTTAACAGTACATTTTCCAAAAAAAGAATAGTTGAGAGAAAGATGCGGTTAATGAACTGAAAAATATTAAAACACCATCATCATTATATCTAATCACATAGATGAATTTAAAAAAATGGATCCGTATTTGTTATTTTGCTATATCTTTATTATTTATTCACATATACATGTTTAAAGTTTCGTTTTTCAGCGCCTTTATGAAAGATGCGGCCAACTATTGAAGTACAAAGTAAAAAATGTCACACACTACAATAGGGTACTTTTTTATGTTGGCTTGATTGCAGTTTCGATGTAGATTTCTTTTTCAGTTATTGGCTGCCATGAAAATATATCTAACGTGACAACCTATGATGACAATCATGACATTATTTATCTAATTTTCGACCAGTTCTGAAGTAACTTTCCATTACAAATATTTTGCGTTGTAACTCCAATATGTTGAATAAATAACCAAATCTAAGCTTCTCTAATTTAGGTCACAATTTGAAGTACAATTTAAAACTATAGCGGTGGCGTCAATCTTTCTAAAGAAAATACTTTATGTTGACATGCCTGATTTTTAAATTTATATATGTCAAAAATTTGACAGGATAAAATCATTGATTCACTTAAGTAATTCTAACCTAAAATGTTTCGCGGTTGCCAAACTAAATATTTACTTCAAACATTTATAGCTAACAGTATAGCTAACCTACAACACGGTCCACAACTGTTACTATATAATAAAATATTCTCATGGTTTGAAAATTTTTAATCGAACAGTTTTGTGAAACGACATAAAGTAGAAATAAAATGTACGGATTAACAGATAAACTATTCACGATGGTATTATCACACTTTGATTGATTCTTTCAATTGAAAAGTTAGTTTTTCTGATTTCGAATTTTGCAATTAAAACAATGAAAACATCTTTCCAAAGAGATATACAAAGTTTTTTCGGTATGCAATAGGCATTCTGTTTATATATAACTCGTTAATTGGAGAATCCTTTTTTGAAAATATTTATAGTTAATTAATTTTAAGACTAGAGAGAGTTGCAGGTATATTATTACAACAATCATATCTAAGAACTAAAAAAATACGTCCTAAAGCGATTCATTTAAGCTAATCTTCCAGGAAAGATATATGTATCTACCATTGTAAAAAAAAATTTTGTTCTCTGTTCGTTACTAAATGTGAACTTTCAGAAACGCTTAATTATGCGGATACTTCGACCGTTTCGCGTCATTTCCTTCGTCGACCGGTGACGTTCGGTTTCCGCCCAGATGGCGCTAGGAGAACGCGGGCCACGCGTACCCCCAAACAGAGGAGAAAATCCGCCGTGGGGGCAGCAGCTATTTCAGCTGCTTGTATCAAACGTTTCTTCTGAGATGAGGATACAACCAAGTGACCGCCCTTTTGGAGGCTGCGGTGCTCCGCCTCGGTAACGCCCTCTTCCAATCGCCTCGTCTACGCGGGCGGACGACGCCCGGACGTCCCGACGCCACCAGGACACGTGATCTGGTCCACGTGCCTCCACTGAAACAGAGACTACCTCCTGGGGCAGGTCCGCGATGCTTTTTGGTCGATTTTCTTAGTGTAGCTCTACGCCACGGAGGCATGGCTCTATCCGTTTGGGTTAAAAGAAAGTTTTGTTGCTGTTTTACGCGTGGGCACGGCCGAGGTGGCGGCGCTTCGGAAACGATCCTCCAGAATAGGTTGAGCCTCCGACTTCAACGCTCTCTACGTAGATGTTTTTTTCTCGTTTTTGTTAGAGGTATAACGTAAGTATATTCATTTAGATAAGCGAATCAGACTTTTTTTCAGATAAAATATATTTAGAGAGTATGGCGAAGATGTCATAAAAGTTCGCGCATGGATGGCGAATTAAATTGAAATCATGATTAATGCTAGAAAAACATTCTTAAATATTAATCCAACATTTTCTTATTAGGGTGAAGCAATAACATTTTTAAGATCTTCAGATTCAACAAAATTAGCAAAATCATACAGCTTAAACCGCAAAAAACCGGAATTATATTATTTTTCAAACAAATCTCAACGACTCTAGTTGAGTACTTCTTAATTCTGTTTGATAAAATTCAACGAAAAATATTAATATTTAATCTTCAAGACACTCAAAATATCCAAGAACAAATTTTTCTACGGCCTTCTGTAATCGAATAGTACAGTATGTCATGGAGGTCATTTTGTTTTATTTTGTAAACCAAAATAAGTCAAGGTAGTTCAGGTAAATCGGGTAATCGTACAGGCAATTCTTCCAGTTGATCTGTTGAAAAATCTTTCTTTATCTGGTGTGCTTCCATTTACTAAAGGAGCTGTTAAAGTTTGTTGTAACTTTATATTAAAAACAAAATTCAAATCTTATTCTGTAAAAATGGAACCAATTATTGGATAAGCAAAAATTCCTGTTCTATAAATATTGTATAGTAGCAACAATGTCAACGATTGACCCGACGGTTTAGGAAAAAGATTATTCGAGCTGATATGGTTTACCACAAATTTTTTATTTCTCCGTAATACTTTAATGTTCTGTTAAAATAATCTTAAGGGAGTAGTTTTTCAGCTTTATACACAAACCCAATGCAAAGACTACATACTGAAGACACTATTCGATTAAATTAAAGCCGAGGGTCGATTGCAAAATATCAAAAATCTCTAATTGTATAACCTCAAGGAAAACTTCTTGGTGTTTCTCTATTTGTAATTCAGTTAAAATTCACATTTCTTGACTAAATATTTAAATGACATCGTTGATTCGTCGTCATTGTTTATGAGCAACTTGAATTTAATAAAATATTTTTTTTTCTTAGAGGATTGTTTATTAGCAGTTCAGCTCTACAGCGGCTCAGTATATTTCTTTTCTCTCTACAAGTGTGTATTTTAATTGTATTATGTTTAAAATTTATATTTTCACAACATTTGATTACAAGTACGAGTTTATTTCGTGAATTATATTGAGTAATTGTCCTGAAGATGACCTTTGAAGGCCGAAATATGTAGAGAAACAAATTTTAATAAATAATCCTATGAGAAATAACACGTATATATTTTATTAAATATTTAAAAATATGTATAATATGAAGATTGATGATAAATGGATCCAATCGAACCTGAAATAAATCTAACAAAATAGGTATACTACAAGGAAGTATTTTGGGTTCATTATTATTCTTAGCACTTATTAATAATTTATCGAATATTGTAGGATGACCAGCTGTCATATACAAGACATGCTTCTGAACAAATATCCATTATTAGTATCATAATGCTTGTTAATTAATATTTATATTTTATGTTTTGTATTCACGTTTATATGACACAGAGTGCTGTAGTATTTATATGGATTACATATAATATAGCTGCAGGAATAATAAACAGAGTTTGGCCTATGAATATGGGAATGGAAGTAAGAGAAACCAAAGAAGAACGATTTGTTGAACTATTTATTTACTTACTATTCAATTCACAATTACAATTATATGAATTACCACCGCCCCACAATAACAAGTGAAAGAGAAGTTAAGACAACCAATATCAGTTATGAGGTCATTTCAGAGAGCATGGTTATTTTTTTGGGAAAAAAAATCAAATTCAAGTATCCAGTACGCCTTAAAATCAACCAAATAATTAAAAACAAAGTGCTGGCTGAAGAAGAGAGTCAATATGTATATACACAGGGCAATCCAAATTAAGACAAACCATTGATAACTTCGTTATTATTAAAGATACAAGACTGTTTAAATTAGCAAACTTATAGTACTTTTAACGCTCTTTAAGATGGAAGAATTAAAAAAACAAATGCGCAGCGCGTTTTCGAGTTTTGCCGAAAAATATGTTTTTTTCAAATGGAAACCCCTGTATATTATACCATTTTCTGCTAGAACTTTTTATTTAAACAAAAATCTTATAAGAAATTTTTCCTGGGATTAAAAATACTTGAGTTATATTGACTAAATAAAAACAGCTAAGCAATTCGAGATGTTCGGAAGCGTGTACAAAAATGTATTGAACAACAAGGTGGTATTTTTGTATATGTTTCTAGTTTCTAGTTTCTACTATCTCTTTGCTGTTGGAATGTTTGACTTTTCAATTTATGATCTTTCAATTTTATTTCAAAAACCACACAAATATGGTAATCTACTGATATTAGATTAGAATTAACTTAAACTACAGATGAGTTTCAAAGTTAAATTACAAAGTATTGGTGACCTATATTGAACCCTATTTGATAGAATTAAGATTTTCTGTTTCTGAGTGATAAAGATTTCTGAAGCAAGTAAGGTAGGTGTATTTCTGGTGTAATGCATTGATATCTAGATGGGTTTATTATCACCACATAAGATATTTTTAGCGTTATGTAAAATTTTGTCATTAGAATTATGGCATTTTGCCAAATACTGAAAACTGCCAAAATTTCAATTTACTGTGCAAAAGTAAAACATAATTAGATAGTGTAACTTTTATTGCATGCAATATTGAATATACTTTAGTTTAGACAGATGATCAAGAGCTCTTGTTCTTGTAGTAATGGTTCATTTGTCGTTAAATATAGTAGATAACGATGTTAGTTGGATATTGAAACAGCGCATTATTATTCAGTCAATGCGTCTTTGAAGCTGTTTAAATTTTACAGATTTAATGCTCAATTTAATGAATATATGTCCTGAGCAGTAGCAAGTGTTTACTTGACTTGATTAAGCAAAAATGAGTAAATTACTATTTTGAAAATAGTAAAATGAATTAATTTAAATAGAAAAAAATCACTCATAAAGACCTCAAGTTAAAGCAAATCTCAGCTCAATGGGTGCCAGATAAACTTTCTGACTCAAAACCCAACCTTATTCTGCATTTTACTTCAGTTACTTAACCGTTTCAGGAAGAAGGATAGACATTTTTAGAATGTATTATAATATGTGCTGTAATGTGCATTTATTCACCATGCACCTGATTCGAAGCCTAAGCACGCAAGGAAACAGATAGATTCACCTCTACTAGATACTATTGACAAGACTGCGTCCATATTTTGGAACTGCAAAGATGTTATTTATATCGATTTGCTAGAACGAGGTGAGACAATACACAGTAAGCATTATATAGGAGTAGTTGACTTGACAAACTTCGCCAAGCAACTCGAAAAAGAAACGGAAAGAAATGTTATCAAAAAGAATTAACCTTACAACAACGCATTCTCAACCACATCCTATATTTAGTCCCGGATCGCTTAAAAATCATCTAGGAAGCAAACGATTTTAAGGCAACACGCTTGAAAGCCCTATTTTCAAAACGACTAGACATGACTCATTAGTATTAAGTATGACATATGATTCCAAATGCATTACAATGACACACAATAATAAGTTAAAAGATATCTTATATATAACATCTTGTTTTGTTTAAATTAATATTAATATTCATTCAGAAGCAGTATTGACATAAAAAATAATTATTAATAACGCATCCTGACATGGATATACCTTATATTTTAAATCGCCAATAATAATCATTAAAATTATCATTAAAAATGCATGCAAGGTGCACACACACTCCATAAAATAAAATTCTTACATTTTGATCTGGAAGTTTTATAGTTTATTTCTGTTACCATATTAAATTAAATAAAATGCACTTAACACATCTGTTTAACATAACCGCAAATATTTATGAACATGAAAGCACTTAAGATGGTTTTAATTTAGCGATAGGGGTAAATTTTATGTTAGACTGTGAACATATTTTATGATAATTTCCTGCATGCGCTCATAATTAATTCTCGTACCTTATTTAGCGAAATGTATGTCCTAAACGGTCGTTTCGTATAAAAATAAATTCACTTAATTGTCATTACCGCTACAATTCCGAATAAAATTTGCTGTAATAATGCCGAAAAGGAACAAGCAATCGATAAAATAATGAAGTGAAGTTGCTTAAAACGTACGAAATGTTCAAATATATCTACCTGTACGTAACAAACTTTTGCTATATAAATAAGTACAGATGTTGGCAATAATTCCTATCTTCCGTTTTAAATGTAATGCCGTGATAGACCGTTGCAGGTGATGGTTATTTTTACGAAATATTTTATTGCTATATATGGCTTTTCCTTATTTATAATAAACCTTTAACGCCAGATATGGAATAACGATTTTACTCGATAAAAGTAAAAATATCATACTGGGCGTTAAGGTTATTTTACTTTAATTTTATATAAACAGAAAATGTGACTAAGGCAAAATAAAATTGTTAGATTCTCTGTAGCGCTCTTCCAAATGCAAATCTTAATTTCATCGCAGTTCGCCCCTGACGAGAGCTAGGAGGTCAAAACTACGTCGTCTGCTTTTGATAGTTAATCTATTTTTATAGCACTATATATTGCAGTATTTCTCAACGTTTTCAATATGTTACGTCATGGTAAGCAGTCCATAGAGTCACCACTAGACTGCTTAGCATATCTCGACATCTATAGCGGGACTGACAATCCATGAATTGTCCAAGTTAGATACCTAGTTGGGTTGTTTCACACCTGGCAGTACTAATTTCAACCTTGTTAACTAGAAGGTAGGTATGGGGGTTGGAATTGTCGCAGATGTTGTAAAATACAGGTAGAATGAAAAACTGCAATGAAATTAGGTTTTGCATTCGGAGGAGCACTGACGAGTCCTAAAAGGTCGAAAACACATGATCTGCTTCTAATGCTCAATCTATATTTTACTCGTTTGCAGTAGTGATTCCAAAAATATACCATAAGCGCCTATTACAGGCATTTTCTGTTTTGTCTTTTAAATATTATGTATGATTCTTAATCACTTACTTCTATATTAGGAAGTAAAGAAACCTATAACTTCAACGATGACAGTTGTTCAACTTTTTGTATCGATATGGCTAATGCCATTAATTCAATAATTTCGCGTGAGATTAGAAACAATTTTATATTCATTAGACGAAGGTGACATGAATTCCTTTAAAACGGGAATTTTGAGTAAAATACAAGCATCACATAACTCAGCCTATTTAATGAATGTTAATTATTTTGTCCAATACTCTATGACGGTATTTTATTATTAGAAGGAGCTACCACAGTAGGATTTTCGGGTGATCTGTCTCTTAGAGTAGTGACTGAAGATGAGGAAGAAGTAATTTAATCAATGAGTCCCTCAGATGCATAGACATGTGGATGTGTGAGCAGAAACTGTTGCTAGTGTCATAGAAAATTGAAATTGAAAATTATTAATCTAAGATAGAAAAAAAAAGGAGGAATGCAATACGATTCTTATTAACAAACGTAACAGTTAACAGTAAAAAATTGTTTCAAACATAGCAGGTAACTTCTTTCTACCTCTTACTTTTAGGGTTTTAACCTATAGGCGAGTTTTAGTCCTTGAAATGAAAATGAATATTACCTCAATTTGCTTTATCTTGCCTGCTTTTTTGGCTATTTTTTTAATGATGAGAGATTTTATTGAAAGACAACAGAGAAAATTTTTGGTCAGAGCTGTTCAGAATTCAAGACCATTGATGTCCGCTAAAACCTTAGACGTTATCACGGCTGTAGTGCAAGTACATCATCGAGCTGAAGAGAGACTACCGATACAAAATCAATAAAAATAGAAGAGGTCATTCTGAGCTACAAAATATCGCCAGGGTAGCAATTCAGGAATAGCTGTTGGAATGGGATTTAAATGAGGCTGTAAGATAATGAACAAAGAAAGTTATAGCACCTTCAGCACCTTTACGAAAAGAATAAGTATGGTACACATTGAGAAATGTAGAGAGAAACAGAACTCGTGTTAGGGTTGGAATGTGACTAACTACCAGCAATATTATAGCAACTATTGAAGATATATTCCACCAGAAAGACAAAGGAGTCAGAACGTTCTACAGAAACAAGTGTAGGGACAGCAACTGTATACTTCTTTAACTCCAAATCTTCAAAGATGTCAAGGTAGGAACAGAAATAGAGAAGAGACAAAGACAGCTCAATATCCATAAAGTGATGTTTCAAATGATGGTCTTTTAGATGGTCCACTATCACTTTGACCATATTAGCATTTTAGAAGCCCGACCGAGGCGTATTATTTAATTTCAGGATTTAACCAATATCTGGAAGCTTATTACGATATGTGGCATTGGTTACATTAAACAAAATTGGTCAAACATATTTAATATTTGCTCATCAAATCTATATTTGCCAAATAAATTTGCTAATCCCTTCACAGATCAAATCTAATCAGACTCAAGCAAAACCAGACACTTAATTTAATTCCCAAAACTTTCCTTTAAATACAGGAAGTTCTTGATACCCTATACTTACCTTAATAATTAATTTATTCAACGAAATTTTATAGCTTTAAGTTATTATTATATTTACATATGTATTTGCTAATTGTAAATAAATTTAACGTTTAAATACAATTTCGTTAAATCGTACATTGTTTATAAAGCGAGGAGATGAAAATTAAACATAAAACAATTAACCCTTCTCGTCCATCACAGGCTTCCTTCCTAGAAATTTAATCTCGAACAAAAGACTACTTCAAAAAGCCTACGTACCACTAAAACGTATTACACGGCATCTGTTTATGAAAAAGGAATTTACTTTTCTCCTTTTTAGTCGTCAGAGATGTCCTTTTGCGTTGTGCACACAGAGGCTCCTACACATAGACAATCCGCTGGCACGGAGCGAGCGTGTGCAGAGACCTTTTAAAATGAAATTTCACTATGTTTGAATACTCCAAGAGACCACATTAGTCACTTGTCCAAACCGGATCGTCCTTAATTTGCGTTCTCCTACCTCCCCATATACCCCTCGTCAACGTATTCTCCTCCGCCTCCCTTGAAAAGGCAACCCGTATTGCCTCGCCGCTGGGGGTAATTTAGGTCCTGCTGTAAACAATCTGCTGTAATTGGCCTGTCACTCAACATATGACTGATATGAGAGTGAGTGTACGTGAAAGTGGAAATGTAGAATGAACGTTAGTGTTGTGTAGGTATGTGTATGGATGTTCGTGGAATGAAACGGACTAAACGTGTCAAGGGATTAAATTTATTTTCGATTCGGATCCGCCCAATTAAATGAAAAACCGGGAAAAATTATCTATGCTCTATGCATATTATTATGCTTAAATATTTACGTTTTATTCGCGTTGATTCGGCAAGAAAACAAATTCTATTAAAGCTACTATGATTTGATTATAAAAACTTAAAGAGTGGGGTTGAATTAATGAAAGACGAACGTAGAAAGGAAAATATTGTTTGAAACAAGGCAATTCGGAAATATAACTTCAATGTAATAATGTTTTAACAAAGCAAGTTCTTCACCATTCAATGTGAAACGAGAAGAAGGCACACCCGAGGACGTCATTTTGTAAACTGTACCCTTCTGAAGTAGGAGAATGATACCCAAAAATCCACAGAAATCATTGCTTTAAATAAAGTTCAATTACTTTTTTTAGGAGGATAAACGATGCAAAACAATTGAAGTTAATGGTATTTCATTATTGGGTCGGAAACTTTTCTAGTTCTCCTTGCACAAAATGTCTTTACACCAGAAAATGATTTGTATCATGAAAATGTTTGTACTGTACTGATAATAAAGCACTACTACTACTGTAACAACTTCTCCCTTTTACTTCTGAGTCAATACAGCACAGAAAACGTTCAACAATTTTTTTTAAACATTTTTTTATACTCATCCTCTGGAATGACCTTTAATATAGCGGTCAAAGATCTTTAGATGATCGGGATGGTATCGAAACGATTCCCTTTCATCGTCAGTTTCAGTTTGGGAAATAACCAGAAGTCGCACAAAGCCAAATCAGGTGAATACAGTAAATCGATAACAATGATGCCTTTTTTAGTCAACAATTAACGTACCATGATGGCTTTGTGTGATAGTGTATTGTCGTGCAAAAAAAGGCCAACTGCCTGGCTCTCGATGTTCCGGTCAAACTTGTAGAATTCTGGCCCACAATCGTTGTAGAACTTCCAGATAATATTCAGCGTTCACCGGCTGATCTTCAGGGACGAATTCGTTGGGAAAAATTCCCTTTTAATCGAAGAAAACGGTCAGCATTGTCTTGAAAGCGTAATCTTTTTCTGTTTTGTCTCTTCTGGTGACTTCCATGTCGCATTCTGACGTTTCGTTTTTGGCCGATGTTGAAAATATTATATTTCATCACCAGTTACAATTGCTGATATGCTTGCCAGATTCTTTTTGGACATTTTTAACGTGTCTTTGCAATGTTAAATTCTCCAATCATTTTGGTCGTCTGGCAGAGTGTGTGGCATGAAGCGCGAACAGACCTTCTGTTTGACCAAATCTTCGGTCAAAACTCACTAGATTGTGCTTTTTGGAATCTTAGTCGCTTCGAAGAATTTCTATTTTCTTCATATTTTCTTCATTGCGAGTGGTTTTTTGGCGTCGCTGCTTGGTAATCGTCTGCAAGGTTCTCATGACCGTCTTTGTTTCTTTGATTTAAAAACTGTAGTGATTTTATAATATAATTGATAGAAACTGAACGCAATATATCATTAATGTTTCACAAAAGACACAATTTTACATTAACGTCGCTTACAATTACTGAATTTACATATCATTAATACATCCCGTATCAAGTTTGTATATTCGAAAACTTTGCTCCTGCCATTATTTGTACGCCGTACCTTGTTGCCCGTATTCCAGGTCGTTTAACTTATTAACAAATACAATCAACTTACCGGAACACGCGTTACCTCATTAAGTAAATTAATTTAGCCGTACACCTGTCTAAGTACATGAAATTTCGGATGCCTCTCTGGTCAAAACTAACAAAGTTAACTACCAACTACTGGCTGGAATAGCGAAACACCCTGAAGTCATATTATACACAAGATAGTTCGGATATCCAGTTTGGGATCCAAATCAAATTTAACTGGTGATGAACAACTGGAAAGTTGACGAATTATAGTTTATAATTAAACTTTCAAGAGAATACTTTTAAATAGTACACAATTTTTTAAATATTTTTTTCTACGCTTACTTCTATATTTAGAAGATCTATTAACAATTATTAATTAATTAATGATATACAGGGTGTGGCAAAATAGCAATGGCCGGAGAATTTAACGAAAAGTTATGAATAAATTAATAAGCAATAGATAGTCGACAGATATATCAAAAGGACAGATAGTAAAGCTCGATCAAAACTGCATTTGCAACTAATTTTCTGAGTTAATAAGTAGTAATAAAATGGACATTTTTATTAATTTCTCTACATGTTTCGGCCAATGGCCATCATCAGGAGAATTAGTCAAATGGCCATTGGCCGAAACATGTAGAGAAATTAATAAAAATATTAATGTGAGAAGAACCCATTTTAATACTACTTATCAACTTGGCACTCACATTTGGTCAACAATGAATTAATTTTCTGAGTGTTTATATTGTAACTCTCCTAAAAAATGGTTTCTAATAAAAATATCACTGAGGGATGGTTCGAGGACAAACGAAAGAACCTAAAATTTTGTACACATTTTGAAATTGTTAACACATTCTTAATATTCATGCTAAGGATTCATTTTGCATCTGAATCAATCTGGCAAAAGATTCGTGTGGATAGAACTCTAAAATTGAAATGTAATTCTACACCCATGACATGTTTCTTTAACCGCAACAATGACGTTCTCTAAGCGAAGTTATTGATTTACAACCATAAACATTGAAAATATTAAGTCGCAGTGATAGCCATACAAGCGATGCAGATTCCGGAGTCACTGGAACGAAGCAGTCCTCGGAGTTGGTTAATGGCAATGGTCGAAGTACAAATGATTGAAGTTGATACAGTAGCAAATTTTCTCTGTTGAAACAATGATCAAATTTTGGCAACAACACAAAAGATACTAGATGAAATGGGAATCATACTTAGCAATATATACAGGGTCCGGCACTGAAACTTTATTTTTTTCAAAGGTAAAACATAAAAGTATACATTGTACATTTTAAGTTTCTCGTTTGTTAGCATTATGCACTAACATGAGAAGTTTGATATTAAACCGTTTTAAAAAGAATATTTGTTAAGTGTCCACCGTTGCCGTCGATGCATTGTTCTAGCCGATTTCTGAAGTGCAAGTGGACTCTCTCCAGCATAGCAACCAGTATGTTGGCTATTTCGTCACGAATATTGTTTTTAATGCTTCCAGAGTTACAGGATGGTTGTTATAGACTTTCGATTCGAGGTAGCCCCATAAAAAAATTCACACGAGGCTAAATTGCGGACCACTAGATAAGTCACCCTGGAAAATTCTCACTAAAAACACGCATTGAATTTCCTGATGTGTGGGCAATCGCTCCATTTGAAACCATCCTTCGCCAACAGCAATATTTTCAAGAGCTGCCAAAAATAAATTGCCAATCATGGCCACATAACACATAACTCTACCGTTACCGTGCGATTGTCCTCCTCGAAAAAATGTGGCCCAATAATCCCTACACTTGATATCGCAGCCCAAACTGTGACTCGATCAGAATGAAGAGACCTTTCATGAACTTTCTGGGATTGATACCGCTCCAATAACGCATATTTTGTTTGTTAACACATTCTGAGATGTGAAAATGTGCTTCATCATTAAACCACACAATTGCGTCAGAAAGCATATTCTGAAGGAGCGTCTCGCATGCTGTTTGTTGTGAAACCAAATCACGTTCGGAAAGTTGTTGTAGGACAAGCATTTTGTTATGGATCAAAGTGAAGGTTATCAGGAGGAATTCGACGAGTGGAACGATCTGACAATCCCAGGGCAGCCGCATGTTTTGAAGCAATTTGCCTAGGAGAACACATTTTAAACTGGCCTAAAAGCTTCCACGTACGATAAGATGGATGCCACGGGCAGGAACAGTACCTCTAGAAGGAATATTGTACTGTAAACGGAACGCGCAACTAGTTCCAGTCGTGCCACTACGTCTAATTGAAAAAAGAAAGTTTCAACGCCGAACCCTGTATAATACCCCACTTTACAAAAATTTTAGATTTGTTGCGATACCAACAAATCACAAACAACACACACAGTAACTGCAATATATGTTATTGTCGTCTTTCCATTGCAATTTTGCTAATTAACGTCAAGAATAGATTCTGAAATAATATTATCGAAGAGGTTTTTATCATCTGCAGTCGGCTGTCTCCACTTAATTTAACATAGACTTGCTTCTCTGTATCACTATCTGCGAAATCTATATTTCTGTCCCTTCCTTCTTTCTGTTTTATTCCTTTTTGTATTTTTGTACATTCGATTCCTTCTATTTTGTCAATATTCTGTATATTTTAATAACAATAAAATGTCTGTAGGTACTATTATTTTCTTCTCTTATTGCATTCGAAAATATTTCTTGGTGATGACATGTTATTGTACAGCTCAGTCATTTCCGATAATAGAAGAATTGTTACAAAAAGAATTTTTACATTAGTTTGAGATTGTGATTTCGAAGACTGTGGGCTTGTAAATTACAGATAAAACATCAGTAACACCAACACCACAACGTTTGATTACCCGGGACATGAGTTTCGGGAGCACATTGGCTATCATTATTAACCGAATACCGAATGCGCTCCCGAAACACGTGTCCCAAGTAATCAGACGTTACGAGCCCACAGTCTTCGAAATTGATCGATCAAATGAAATGAATCGATCAAACTAAAAGGAGACTGCAAGTTGGGTTAGCAAATTATTAGTTTCGTGTTACACCAGGAATGAAAATTAAAAAAAGAAACATTCAAAGCCTTTTCGGAATAACATTTTCATGAAGTCACACCGAGCAGAGTTTTGAAACAAAAAGTCTGGATGTTTTTTTATGAAACGAACAAAACACCAGTCATCGCCAGACATTTTCCTCTTTATTTTGAAATTTCTTTTTCTAACTCAGCAGTTTTTATTTCTTCTTCTTCTGTTTTGTCGCAAGAATATTTCATGTGAGCCTTCATTTTAAAATGCTTTTCTAATTCCATTTCAACTTCTGGTGTTAAAACTTGACACTTTTCTCTCTTCTGGGTCTTTTGTGTTTTTCTTGTCCTTATATCCTTTGACATCCGATGTCAGGCTCATCTTTTATGAGAGGATTGATATTTAAGATCGTCCAAGGAAGAGATATTGGGGATGGAAAATAATGCGGACTAAAAATTCATCGTGGGGGTTAGTTTATAATATCTCGATGTTGGAAATGATTAGCTATGGAACTTAGAATGCTCTGACTCTGTCGATCTTGCGAAGTACCGATGTTCAAAAGCATTGGTAGGGGGATTGGTAGTCTGCCTTGTTCTTTCCAAAGTCGATCTTGCTGTATTCTTTAGGTATTCCTCAAGGCTTAGAATCTGCAGATCTCTGCCTCACTGGACGTTACTGATTAAATAAGGCACAACATCCGCAGGGTTTTGTTTCGGAGGATCTCAAGTTGGTTTCTCTCTCTCTGACACTACTTTCATTGTTAGTATTTGTTAGGTACTTTTTTAGCGTTCAGATAGGCTCATAAGATGATCATTTTATCACAAGTTATAGAATCAGATGCATGCTCCCTTATTTGTTTCAGTAAGTTTCAAACAGTTTGTGTTTCACAAAATTGATCACGTCGAAATGCTCGTCATCAACGCATGAGTAATTCTTATTATATTATTATTGTCCCTTTCACCGACCTTCAATGTTTCCCCTTTTCCCAAATTTATTTAATTCTCGCATTTTTTCCTACTACACATTCTAAAATGCATCCTTAAAAGTGCTTCTGATTGTACATTTCACATTAATATCTACATTCTCCAAGAAACAGACGACTGAAAATGGTAAATTGCAATAATTACAGGGTTTAGCGCAACATTAAAATGCACCCGTATTTAAAGTCTATGATCTTCCGGTCGGTAATTTCCTCCAAGTCTCGGTATAAAGAGGGCATATTACCGACACGAAGCCTAAGTCCACTGCAATAGGGTCTCCGAGTTCTGGAAGGCGACCGAAAGGGTTGCTTTCACTTCTCGATGGGCACGCAACGCCACATTGCATGAATATTAATGTAAATATTAGAAGCGATAATTTACGGTCGGAAAATACGTTCTCATTAGGTGGGAAAGCGAAGATAGGCTTTCATTGACGAGCTTAAAATTATTTATCTTCCGTACAATATAAAGATGGGATTATTTTTAGGTGTACATCGAATTTCTTGATGATCATACACCCTGTAGATACAACAGTGTCGTGTGATATACGAGAGTCAATAAAAGGGTTAAAACATGCAATGCTGATTCATAATTACCGTGAGCGGCGGTGTAAGAGGGGGACGACGCGGACTGTTAGGCCGGGGGGCAAAAATACGCCACCATCGCCGAACGAGCAGCGCGGCGGGGCCCGCCGCGTTTCAAGCTTTATATAGCACGTGCTCTGATAAAAATCAGTAATTAGCAACAGTAATTATAGTAACTAACGAGCTTTTTGGAAGCGCAACGTTTATTCAGATTTAAATCCTGGGGATCAGGTCGGCCACGGCGATGGTCATTTGTTCTCACTGATTTGTGTTTGTTCCGCTTTTTATTATTGCGGGGATTTACTTAAATTGGGTGTTTTATATTCGGATGTACGCTAAACTCCGGGGATAATACTTTACGCATGCGTTTCTTTTTTATTTTTAGACAATATAGGGCAGATTATCGTGTTGCTGGTTAATCCTAAAAGTTATGAGATTTTTGCAAACTAGATTTCAAGCTAAGTTAAGCATACGACGAAAAAATGCTTCAGTTTTTCGTCAAATAACGGGAGCACAGGATCTTCTTTAGCGCTTAGTTTTGAGAGCTTTATCATGCCCTGATGTTTTTCTCGATGTCACCTTTACCAATTCGTAGATAACACCACTCTATATGTCAGATTAGTTTATAGAAGAGTGATGGTAAGATTTTGGAGTCATAATCCATAACGTGATTCTACTTAAAACGTTTCAGAAGACGTCTTTTTAATAGACTTCAATTTTGTTTCTGGATTCAGTAGACATCCATATCAGGCTTGATGAAGATCACCTTGACACTAGCAACCAAAAGGCTGCATGTCTCCAGCCCTCCCATAACAGAATTTTAAAATTCTCTCTGGACTAAACCCAGACAGCACAAAACATCTTATGGATGTCTTATTTAGGTTTGTATTATGTCTGAACGCCTAAAGATATAAAAAGGACATGTTATGGACGTGGTTTTAAAGATGTCCCGCGGATGTTCATTTATGGCATTCATAAGACGTTTCTCAAAGTCTAAAAACCACATTTAGATTGAAATTTTATATAACAAATTCGACGAAATGCGAAACAAGTTAAGCACTCTAGTGTACTTGAGATGTTCATGTTTCAGAAGTACATACAGGCTAACAACTTGAACTGCGAAAGCCTATGAATGGGAGAGGGTGGTGGGGGTTAAAATTAAATGTATCCATTTTACTATTCGCCAAAATTTTTCCGGTAGAGGCGTTGGTATCGTTATGTCAAATTTGACTATAACGGGAAAAAAAAATAGAAGCCGTTTACAAGTGTGTATGCCAGTGTAGTAGCCAGTGTACGCGTTGTTTGTGCAAAGTTGATGCAAGTGAAGTATGTATTTGTGTGAATATTCCATTGAAATTCTTAAATTTTGCGTCATGGTCACGGTAAAAATAAGTTTATCCGACATTTTCACGTACATACATAGGTGAAAGAAAACGTCCGATAATTGAAAGGAAAGAAGTTTTCAAAGCCGGTCATGTTATTATATGTCAAGTTGTGAGACAACTAACAGAAACTAAAGAATATGAAATTGTGAGTCAAGTTATCAAAACTTCTGGGATATATTCAGAACCTCATGAAGTTAGAGTGAATTTAAACGGATTTTCAAAACAATGGTTATGCTTATGTTCCTTTATATAAAATGCTATGCGGTAAATTTTTCGAAGGAATGACATTTTTCTTTAACTTTCTCCCTTGGCAGTTTGGTATGACTAAAAAGAAGAAAATGATTTAAGATTCAACATAACTTATATACCAAATTATAACATTACCTGCGAAGAAATCATTATCAGCAAAGTGTTTGCTACACACAGACATTCCTTTTGTTATTGGTTTTCCAATTTTTAAATCTGACTGCCATTTTTTTCTCATCTTTTGGAAACTGGTGGATTGAAACATCCCTTGATTTATACGATGAACATTGAGGCACCGAACAGTATCTTTTACACTTACTCCTTCCGTTTTACTCATCATTATATGCTACATCTGTTTGCATTATGTATAAAATGTTTATTAAAGTTAAGAGAAATTTATGCTGATATACAGACAAAACGCGCTTAATGCGAATATACAAAATTATATGATTGGCGCTTTACGATAGGAGAAATTAGTGGGGGGCTGTTAACTACATATTGAAGGATGATTGATTGAAGGAATACATAAAGGTGGTATAGACTGTCTACGTTTATTTTTGTATAGTGATTGTCCATTTTTTAAGTTTGCATTTAACTATGTATTTTTAAATATAATAAGGTATTCAATAGGTTTTTTTGAGTGCTTTACAATAGTTTGTTTTATTGATGAATGAGTTTTGTAGAAAAAGCAAGAAATAAGAATAACATGTACGTAAACTCAATTTTTACATAAGAAAAATATCCTAAATTAGAATGAACGGAATATTAAAACAGAAACACTGAATATAAACACTCAAGGTAATAAATGTTCAAAGCGTCCTCCTCCAGCTTCCAAACAGCAAGCAAGTCTATCATAAAAATTGCGCCTTACATTTACCAACATATCGGGTGTGATTGACTGCAAACAATTTCGAATTTTAATTTTGAGATCATCTAAAGTATGTGCTCTTTCGTCTTCAAAACGGTAAATCTGCGACTTTACGTATCCCCATAAAAAGTAATCATTTACTGCCAGATCGGGAGATCTGGCGGGCCAAGCGATTGTACCATTTTTTGAAATTATACGATCACCAAATGTATTCTGTAAGATCCTCAGCGCAATTCTGCTTTGATGTGCAGGGCAGCCGTCATGCTGGAACCAAACGTCTCCTATTACAACATTAGGTCTCGCGTGAATAGCAGGAATAATATTATTTTGCAGTAATTGCAAATATGTTTCTCCATTTAGTATGGCGTCAATGAAAAAAGCCAATTATATTATTTCCTAATATCCCAGTCCAAACATTTAATTTTTGCGGATATTGTGTATGAGCGTTGTATGTAATGTGTTTATTTAATCGCGACCAATATCTTACTTGTGCAGAATTATGGTGTCCATGTAACACAAAGGTAGATTCGTCTGTAAATAAAATATTAGAAACAAAATTCTCATTTCGTCCCGACATTTCAATGATATCGGCGCAAAACTGCATGCGGTCGTAAGTATCACCAGGAAATATTTCATTAGTTTTGTTAATGCGATAGGAATGGAATTTATTCTTTTTTAATATCTTTCTTACAGTTGTAGATCCAACACCAATTTGTTGAGCTATTTGTGTTGAGGTTAAACGGCAATTTTCTTCGGCAGCGGCACATATCATAATGTCACGATCAAGTATATCATTTCTCCTTGCCCTTTTATGGAGGGTAGGTGAAACACAACCGAATTGTTCGAAATTTTCCTTTATACGGTGAATTGTACTTAAAGAAGGTATTGGCCGATTTTCAAATGAATCAACAAACATGCGAATAATTTCTGCAAACGAGTGCCCTCCATAAAACCATTTCACTATCCGTACTTTTTCTGCAGTAGAATACTTCATACTTAAATTAAAAATACTATAAATGATAACTTGAAAGTATTTCGTGACCACAATTTGACAGACTTCAAAATAACACAGCTGACATAAGTGAATGTGACTTATCGTGCGACCAATCTACTTACATCCCCACTTTATTCCCCTCTTTCTATATATTCCTACCTTGCGCGTTTTCACTGTATACAACATGTACAACCGAGCCGAATCAAATATTGTTTTCCCCGTTACAATAGTTCAGATTTTACCTACAGATGTCGACTACTTTGCGCATTTTAGCGAATTGTCAACTTATGATCTGACAGGAATGTCAGAGGTTATGTCAAATAGTTTAACGAACCATCAAACTATCCTAATGGAATGCAAAATTAATGAAAAAGTGTAAACTATAAAGTGGTTTTATAATTTGCCATTGTATTTGACATAACCACTGACATTCCTGTCATACAAACAGTTGACAATACTAAAATTGATACAATTTAATTTTAGCTCCCACTACCTTCCCCGAACAATAGGCTTTCGTAGTTCAAGTTGTTATGATGATGTGACCAGTGATAATTTTCAATTTAATTTTTTATTAATATAATTTAATAAGTGATAATGTTCGCCGCATATTCAACCAATCAGCGTTTATTTTAACATATTACATACATCAGCGCCAGCTCACGTCGTTTTCGAAACTATGCGATAATTTTAATTGCGATCGACACGATTTCACTATTTGATTTGACAGCGTTTGAGTTTAATTCTGGTTTCATTAGTCATTTTCACAGTTTTAGTTACTTTACAACGAATTGAAATACCGAGTCATTCATAAGACGACTGTGGTAGGTAGGTATATATATCAATACTGTTGGCTCAAACAGGAGCTATCTAGTGCATTATTTTGAATACATTGAAAGCCTAGACATTTATGTCTGACATATGTCCAAAACAGATATCCACAAGACGTTGTAAAACGATATCTTATAAACGTTGACATTTGTAACATCGGATGTCTACACGGCATCTTATGAACGTCCATCAAGCGTAAACAGACATCCGTGAGACGTCCCGAATATCGACATCTTATGGACGTCTATAAAATGTCTTTGTGCTGTCTGGGAAGTTTTGTACCCAGTTTGTACCGTTTTGTACCAAACATTAAACATTTTCTACCTCAATCGTTTAGAAGATATGTATACACAATTTTAGATGGGGGAGGGGAAACATTCCAGCCCCCCCCTCCATGCCGGAATTTCAAAATTTCACTTATGTCATCGTATTGTAGTAGTTTTGTACCGTTTTGTACCACAAACCAAACATTTTGCACCTCGCTAGTTTTTGAGATACGTATAATCGATCTTAAGTGGCGTGCTAGCCTCTCCCCTTCCTTCTCCCCCACCATTCCGCCCATATCTAAATTTCAAAATTTCAGTAATGCTATCGTATTGTACTAGTTTTGTACCGTTTTGTACCACAAACTAAACATTTTGTACCTCGTTAGTTTTTGAGATATAAATCGATCTTAAGTGCTGTATCGAAATTTCTAAATTTCAGTACTATCGTATTGTACTAGTTTTGTAACCACAAACTAAACATTTTGTACCACGATCTGGTCCCCTTCCTTCTCCCCCACCCTTCCGGCCATTCTAAATTTCAAAATTTCAGAATGCTATCGTATTGTACTAGTTTTGTACCGTTTTGTACCACAAACCAAACATTTTGGACCTCGCTAGTTTTTGAGATACGTATAATCGATTTAAGTGGAGTGCTAGCCCCTCCCCTTTTCTCCCCCACCCTTCCGCCCATATCGAAATTTCAAAATTTCAGTAATGCTATCGTATTGTACTAGTTTTGTACCGTTTTGTACCAAAACCAAACATTTTGGACCTCGCTAGTTTTTGAGATTTCGATCTTAAGTGGAGTGCTAACCCTTCCGCCCATATCGAAATTTCAAAATTTCAGTAATGCTATCGTATTGTACTAGTTTTGTACCGTTTTGTACCACAAACCAAACATTTTGTACCTCGTTAGTTTTTTACGTATAATCGAATCTAATCTTCGAGTAAATTTCAGTAATGCTATCGTATTGTACGTTTTGTACTTTTGTACCAGTTTTTTTTGACATATAATCGATCTTAAGTATGCTGTCGTACTGTACCAGTTTTGTACCACACGTTTTGTACCACGCTGGTTTCAGAGAGCTGTTTGCTATTACAACAATAATTTTAAATCACTGGGCCATTTTGTTGCTTTTTGTAAAATGCCATTAGGGTGGCAAAGGTGTGATGATTTAAGCACAATGCCTACAATATATAATGATAACCAAAATGGAATTAACCCCCTCTCTTCCCCCTCCCATCTAATATTGAGTAAACGGGCGAGGTAAAAAATTTTTAATGTTTGGTACAAAATGGGTACGGTACAAAACTTTAGTCCAGAAAGAATTTTAAAATTCGGTTATGGGGCGAGAGAGGGCTGGCGACATGCAGCCCAATCGAAAAGATATTGATTTAGCCATTGGAGATTATCTAATGGTACAAGTTACTTGTAACTAATGTCTTCAAGAAATTATTGCTTCTACAACTTTAATATGCAGATGCAGGATGCAGACAGAATTTAAATGATGTACTCATGATTTCGTTACAACAAATGTAACCGAAATTTGTTATTATATTTCAGAACAGGAAACATCCGTCCCAATTGATATCTTAATAGTTCGTTACTGCAATATTACATAACAAACATAATAATTATAACAGTCCATATAACCCAGAGAAACAACAGCACTATAGATTTATGCACGTCCGTTTCTACGTATTCTAATTACACGTAATATCCATGTGTATGGTACTAATAACTGACGTCATCGACGGGCTTTAATATCGGTATAACGTTACTGCTTGCTTGCTTGCATGGTCGGAATTGTTCGCCTAATAAAGTGTAATAACAATAACAATAATACACAGCTCAGGCGTATCGGTTGTCAAACAGAACGCTGATCAAAGGATCGTTTAATCGTGTTTCCAATAACTCTCGATCCCCGCCGAGCACCCTCTTTACCACCCCCTCGTACGTTCCGACCGAAAGGCTGATTCCGGGGATTCGGATTCCGGTGGTCGGTACCCATTCCACTAGTTAATTTACATACCTTGTGTAATATTACTCGTTTCTGAGTATGGAACGTGGTCGCATACAGGTAGAGTGGCATCAGTTACTTTAATCAGATTTAATTATCAATAATTAACATCGTATCTAAAATATCACAAAGGAAATGGTCGTAGAATTTGTATTGAAACTCTGATGGCAACATAAATTACCATAAACTTCATTATTGAGCATATAACAGAAAAGCTTATGTTAGACGAAAAAGACAAGTAAAACGTGCTCTTTATTTTGCTTTGCACCACCTTCCCTTTCGTCATAATCCATTAATTTAAAAAATTTCATACTTTTTGGATCCGCGGATGACGTTTCCCTCGTCGCAGACGCTACAAACGAGAAATCTCTGATTTACATTCAAAATTGCAAAATAGACGAAAGGCAGGAAGCTGAGGTGGTTCTAACTACCAAGAGGAAGATTAGCGCTGTGGAATTCGACCTTTCTAGGAACAACATTCGGACCAGTCAAACCGTTTTGGAACTTAGAGGGTGTGGAGGGACCCAAAGCTGACTTTCAGTGCTCATATACTCCAGACTATCACAAAAGCGGAGGAATTCATACCTGCCCTCGCCAGCTTAATGCCCAAGATTAGAGGACCTCACCTATCCAAAATAAAAATCTTGGCTAGGAAGGCAATGGCAAATCATTTTAATGCATTTCCCCTAATCCCATAAGTGTCTAATTTTTTTAACAATAAATCTCTGTCTAGACAATCATAAGCCTTAGACAAATCCAAGAAGGTCCCTAAAGCCACATTGCCATCCTCCAAGTGTTCTAGAACCGCTCGGGCAATCCTAAAAATTGCAGTTTGCGTGGATCTTCCCCGGCGATATCCATGCTGGTGATTAGAGAGAAGATCATTGCAATTCATGAAATCCATTACCTGTTGACTCATAATCAGTTCAAACAACTTCGAGAAACTAGAAAGCAAGCTTATGGGCCTATAACTATTCAATTCTTCCAAATTGCCGCTATTTTTAAAAAGTGGCTTTATTAAATGCAGTTTTTTGATCCGGAAATATACTTTCACGTAGATTGTAGACGAAATTGGACCAAGGCACGTCTAGACGTTGGACGTCCTAGTTTATCCCTAACATCGATGCCTGGATAAACAGAGCCGTTGGAGTTGATGAGATAGATTACCACTTAACTCAAGCCCTGTCGGGACACAACTGCTTTCGATAATACCTGCACAAACGAGGAAGAATGGAATCGGACAAATGTTTATATTATTAGATGTTTGATAATCCTCATCACACGCTCAAATGGCATACAAGAAACTCGTAAGCAATTCACAGTGGCAAATGTAGCACACGACCTAGTGTCATCGCTGAGACAAACTGCATACGACCCAATAAGAACAATCATTGGAAACAAGGAACACGAAGACAGGTGAAGAAATAATAGATAGAAATAGACAGGCCTTGTTTTGAAGCAATGCTAACGCGGTTCCAAGACAAGATTCAAGAATGACAAAACAAATTTTTTGTCAGTAAAAATCCGACAGCGATGCTCAATGACAATTTGTAGTGTCTTATGCAAGATTCTTCCCTCTCTTTTTAACAATAACATGACAGAAATAAAAAAGACATTGTTCATATCAAAAGAAGTGGTGCATCAATTTTGATTCCACCTTATTTAATAAACTTCCTGTAAAATTAACAAATACGGAATTAAGTTTTGCTTTCAAGTGTAAATTGAAGATGATGTTAGTTCGAGTCAGCATGCATACAGGGCGGGCAGATCGACAGAAACTGCTCTGCATGAGCTAGTAGGAATCATTCAGAAAACCCTGGATGAGAAAGAAACAGCGATCTGCGCCTTCCTGGATATTTCGGGTGCGTTCGATAACACGTCACATGACGCGATTGAACGAGCACTTGAAGCAAGGGGAGTCAGTAAAACAGTAACACGATGGATAAGTAAAGTGCTCTCCACGAGGACAGCTGAGATGTCGGTAGGTGAACGGACTATCAAAATCAGAACCACTCGTGGAACACCTCAAGGTGGCGTCTGTTCGCCTCTAATGTGGAGTCTGGTGGCAGATGAACTGCTCCACAGGCTGACAGCCTTCGGCATACACTGCGTAGGATATGCCGATGACATTGTAATAATAGCAAAAGGCAAGTATGAAGGGATTCTCTGTGACCTGGTACAAACTAGCCTTAAAATCACCAGTGAATGGTGTCGATCGGTGGGGCTGAGCATCAACTCCGCAAAAACCACGATTGTACCTTTCACTAGGAAGAGGAACATTTCGAACATGAAAGACATCCACTTGGATGGAACAGTGATCGAACGCAAATCAGAAGTTAAATACTTAGGAATAACCCTAGATTCAAAACTTCTGTGGAACAGACACATAGAACTGACAATGAATAAGGCAACAAGAGCCTTAATGATATGCCGGAACCTGGCAGGTAAAACTTGGGGCTGCAACCCAAGAATACTACGATGGCTGTACGTCAGTATAGTAAGACCTATGGTAACGTACGGGGCAATAACCTGGTTCCAGAAGGTCGCTAAAGTTACAATCAGGAATACCCTTGACAAGTTGCAACGGCTGGCATGTGTATGCATCACCGGAGCTATGAGAACATGCCCAACTGCGGCCCTAGAGGTAATTTTAGACCTCTCCCCCTTACACATAGTGGTGGAGGGAGCGGCCCTTGCGGCTATGCACAGACTGACCAGGGCGGGGACTGGAAGGGGCGAGACTCCGCACCAGAGAGCATGGACATCTCAAGCCGGGCTCTCCCCACTTCTAAGCCTACCGAATGATGAAATGGTCAAGGAATATAGCTTTGAAAGGAATTTCCACACCAAGCTAAGCAATAAGAGAGAGTGGGTAGGAGAACACTCCACGTACTCCCTAAAAGAAAACACTATCAAGTGGTATGTGGACGGTTCTAAAACCGACAAAGGAACAGGTGCAGGCATATTTGGGCCAGGAACCAAATATTCCGAGCCAATGGGGACATACCCCAGCGTCTTCCAAGCGGAGATCAATGCCATTGGAAGATGTGCTCAACTGAACCTTGACAGGAACTATCGGAAGCAGAGCATTGCAATTTTCTCCGACAGTCAAGCAGCCATAATGGCGCTGAGCTCTAACACGATCAGCTCGAAATTAGTCCGGGAATGTCTTGATAGATTAAACAACCTGGGCAAGAATAATAGGGTTGCACTATACTGGGTAGCAGGACACACTGGAATCAGAGGCAACGAAGAAGCTAATTCACTAGCAAGGAAGGCCGCTACAACTCCGTTTGTGGGACCTGAACCGTTCTGTGGTATAGGGACGAGCACCTACAAAAAAGAACTTAAAGATCGGGAAGAGAGGCTCAGAGCATCCCTCTGGGAGAACCTTCCTGGTCTGAGACACTCCAAGATCTTCCTTGGAAGTTACAATAAGCATAGAGCAAAAACTTTGCTGGAACTTAGCAGGAATAGATTGCGCATCCTTACAGGGTTCCTTACAGGGCACTGTCACCTTGGTGAACACATGGCAAGGATAGGTCTAAAACAGAATAGCGACTGCAGGTTCTGCGGGGCTGAGGATGAAAATCCGGAACACCTGACATCTTACTGCACCGCCATCACAGAAACCCGAGCCACTCATCTCGGTAAAGACGTTATAGACGAAGAAGATATACCTTCTCTGAAACCATCACAGCTAATGCAGTTTATCAAAGCTCTTGGACTGGATGGGGAGCTTTAGGAGCGGGTATAGCCCCAGCAGCCTACAGCTCACGCAAGGGGGCACAATAGATCAACAGGTCGCAGTGCAATATCACCCTCTTTTAAATCTAAATCTAGTTCGAGACTGCCTAACTCTATCTCTCTTTTTGGGCCTATAGTATCTGATTCTTATATTTTCCAAAATCCCTTATCACCTGAGCCTTCCGTCTTACTTTCGGTCTGCCATTTTCTTATCGTTTAAAATCGATTGTTCTTCTTCCCTCTTTATTGGTATGTACCATCTTAATCTTTGCAATGTAACCATTTTGATTACTTACTTACATTTCCTGTCATGATTTCGTGTATTTCATGATTCATTAGGTTTCTATATATTTTTTTTATTTACTTTCTAAAGCTTACATATGTTCCTTATAATTCTTTTCTTAAATATTTTTAGCTCCTCGGCCTCATTGCTTCTAAAGCACATCTTTTTTGTCCTGTATATCATCATGGTATCATTGATCAGTTCCATGATATTTAGAATTATCATTTGGGGAGTGATTTGCCCTCTGCTTTGTTAACATCTAAACTCCTGTTATTTCTTGCTAATAGGACAATACTTGCATGACCTTTTGATTTATTGTTCCTCTTAATTCACATTAATTTATTATACTCTTCAAAACCATGTTAAACAAGGTTGGTGGCAATGCATTTTCTTGTCTAACTCCTTTTATCCTTCAATGTAATTCTAATTAATTTTACTGATTTTGTTAGAATGATGTTCTTAACGTCTATTATTACTTTGTCTCCGTTAACGCTGTCGAATGTTTTCTTGAAGTTTCCGAAAATTAACTGTACTTCCATATTTTGGTCAATCTTCCTTGACTGACACCTTCCTCCTGCTTTTTCTTTACATAGTTTTTATCTTTGTTAATATGATGGATGTTACTATCTTATATCCAACAATTCTGTAGTTTTTAAATTTAGTTGGGTTACGTTTCTTTATAATTGGAATTCTTTTCATCTCCTCTCGTTCCTCCTATATAATTTCCAAAATTAAATTGTATATTCTGGTGGGATAGTTAATCACCTCGTTAGTCGATAATATTATCAGTTCCTCCTGCTCTGTTTTTTTTCAGTTTATTTATAATTTGATAGCATTTTTGGGCTGGTGGTTTCTTGATCGCTGTCTCCATCATACTCTTATGTTGTTTCTTTTTCTGTTCCTATTTTTCAATTCTTTCATTATTTCTGTTTCCATCATATTGTTTATCCACTTGTTTCTCTTCTGCTTAAAAAATGTTAACCCTTCCTTCCTTGCATAGCTACAGTTTTTATAGTCATTTCCCTAATTTTCATCAGCCACTCCATTCTTGCTTCCTTTTTCCTTTCAACATTTCTTTCACATTCATTATCACACCGTCAGTTTTTCTTTCATTCTTTTCACTTTTTTCTTTTTAATTTTTTCTGTTGCTTAGATTATCTCATTCTTGAGATTCTCCTCTTCTCTTTTAGTATTTTTATCTCTTGTTTTTATTTGCAGTTGTTTACTAATTTCATGTTTGTATTTTATTCCTTTGTCTTCACATTTTAATTTCGTAGTCATTTTACTTATTATAATCCTTAAACTTATTTTTATTATAACAAGGTGATGTTCTTTCTGTTTACATTTTGTACTTATTACAACATATTGTCTAAAATATACTTCATTTGCTGTTTCATGTCTATCATTTCCATTCAGGAAAGAAAGCTGCATC